>CAJHZI010000735.1:0-295000 GCA_905160935.1 Enchytraeus crypticus | reverse complement strand
GCGGCTGAGCGGTGGCGGTGACAGGACGCAGATGAACCTGAGGGGTCAACCCAGCCGGTGAGCCGATCGGGTTCTGCCGCAAGCGACCCATGAACATCCACGTGGATCGACTCACTGCGGAGTCACCACTCACAGTGGCCAGGCTTGAGAGCTGAGGCCCTGCCCCTTGCAGAGGTATGTGGGTTGAGGAATGCGGTGGGGGCAGGGAGCCAGAAGATCCAGGTGGGCTCACGGTTAACACGATACGCTGTCGATCAAAGCCCTGATTAAGATGTTGTTGCTTCTGGAGATTGAAATGAAGCACCGGCAGAATCTGAAGGCTCGACGACTGTAACTTCTTCTTCTGTATCTTATGAAGTGTCTGACGGCTGCGATTATCAATTCCATCATGCTTCTCATGCAATTAACGATGATTTTCAGCACCGTGTTGTTCATGATGATTTTCATCACACTGCAGATCATGATGTTTTCCAGCACCGAGCGGTTCATAAAAACTTTCTGCACCGTGCTGTTCATGATGATCTTCAGCACCGAGCTGTTCATGATGATCTTCAGCACTAAACTGTTCACAATGACCTCCAGCACAATGCTGTTCATGATGATCTTCTGCACCGTGCTGTTCATGATGATCTTCAGCACCGAGCTGTTCATGATGATCTTCAGCACTAAACTGTTCATAATGACCCCCAGCACAATGCTGTTCATGATGATCTTCGGCACCGAGCTGTTTATGATGATCTTCAGCACCGAGCTTTTCATGATGATCTACAGCACTATGTTGTTCATGATGAACTTCAGCACCGTGCTGTTCATGATGATCTTCAAAATCGAGCTGTTCATGATGATCTTCAGCAGCGAGCTGTTCATGATAATCTTCAAAATCGAGCTGTTCAAGATGATCTTCAGCACTATTCTGTTCATGATGACTTGCAGCACCGTGCTGTTCATGATAACCTTCAGCACTATGTTGTTCATGATGAACTTCAGCACCGTGCTGTTCATGATGATCTTCAGCACCGAGCTGTTCATGATGATCTTCAGCACTAAACTGTTCATAATAACCTTCAGCACCAATCTGTTCATGAAGATCTTCCCCTTGCTGAACATGATCAGCACAGCGATGTTCATGATGTAAGTCAGCACTATATTGTTCAAGATGATCTTTAGCACCATATTGATTAGGAACACTTTCATGAGCTTCCGTTAATTGTTTTACTCTCTCTTTTCTCTTGAATGCTGGTAGCTTATCGCTTTGTTCTATGCAAAATTTCGTACTTCCCTTGATCTTCTCGTCAGATACACTTACCGCGGACCCTGGAGTTAGATACGTGACGTTGCTACTTTGACTCTCTCCCAGAACTGACTTGATGCAGGTAACAGCCGCCTGTGAGGCCGTTAAGTTGTCCTTGAAAGGGTAGATTAAACTCACTTCTGACTCACGTAGCATTGGCTTCATTCCAATTTCTAACCCTGATGCACCGAGCACAGTTGGCGTATCAAAAAGAGGTGTCTGCTCAAAAATTGAAATCGGAGTGTCTCTCCCCATCTTAACTTCTGAGGAGTCACCGATGAACAGGGATATGCAATTACTATTAGACTGGTTTACTGGGATAGAACCGGCAAATCCAGACTTTCTCTTGTCGGACAAGGATTCCTGTAGGATCAGTTGATTGAACTGATGTTCGGAAGATCGACTAGGGGAGTCCACCTCCAGGTCAGCATTAGAAACAAACGTAAGAGCTGCGTTGACTACCACAGAAGCCTGGACGACGTAACATATTTCAGAGTCCTTGACAAATACTTTGTTGGAATAATCTTCCTGGTAGGATTCAGTTTTCGGTATGTTTGTGGAATCTCCAGCGGCCCCATTAGAAGATTCTCTGGATAAATCAGAGGTTCTGCAGCCAGGTGGCGTCTGATTCAGCATTATCTCCCGAATAGGGGACTTTTCTGTATCAACACTCTGAACTACTAGATGAAGCTTCTTCCTCGACACTGCATCCTCCTCATTCAGAGCTTTTTTCAGCCCCTCCATCACCCTTGAGCAGTCCCCTACAACCTGCAGTCCTTCTGATCCAGACTCCTCGTCCTGAGCTTTCCTCAGTCCCTCCATCACCCTTGAGCTGTCCCCTACAACCTGAAGTCCTTCTGATCTAGACTGCTCGTTCTGAGCTTTCCTCAGCCCCTCAATCACCCTTGAGCTGTCCTCTATAACCTGCAGTCCTTCTGATCCAGACTCGAAAGTGACGTGGATTGGAGCTGGATTAGAGGAACCGCTAGGAGCTTTCGGACCCGGAAACGGAAGGCCAGACTTTGTATTAAAGATTTCCGAGTTTATCAATGCCTGCTCAGCCTCGATAGAAAACAAGAAGGGTCTTTCACCAGAATAGGAGGGTAACCCTGTTGCGCCGAGGTTCTCGAATTCGCCAAGCAGGAGCGAAGGGGAATGAGCAAAGATTTGGGAATTCATGGGAAGTGATGTTGAAATCCTGGAAGGAGACTCATGGAGTATGTTGGAGCTGCTCGACAGAATTTCGTCAGAAGAAGGAGGCGAGTAGGGACGGAAGCAGGATAGATAGGGAAGCCCCGGAGACAGGATGGGTTCATAGCTGGAGAGCAAGGAAGGTGAATCTGGAACATCCACTGGAGAAACCGACGATCCCTGCGAGGACGACGACGACCCTGGCTTCTTCGTTAGTAACGATAGAGGAAGAGCCTTCGAATCTTGAACATTGAATCCAGCTGTAGTTGCAGCATCTCTGGGACCATAGTACTCACCTTGAGAATTAAATGTACCAATTACACAGATGGTATTAAATCGCTGCACACAGATAGACAATCTCTGTCTTAGGAAGCAAGTTTCACGTTTTTCACCTGTCACTGAAGAAAGTTTCTTGCCTAAAGAGGAGATGAATTTATTACCCTCATCATTCATTGGGCCTAACGTCTCAAAAGCCAGAGGGATGAAGCAGTAGCTAGTACAGAGTTCACTGTACTTGGCCGTTTTCCTATCTGCAGCCAGTTCAGCTACTTCACCCGCTGACATAGACGAAAGGTTCAGGTATGATTTGGCTAGGGAATCAATCACTGTGACGTCCCACAGCAGCGATTTACCTTCAGCCCACGGGATCAGGGAGAGGCCATCTGGTCTCTTACCATCTGATCTAGACAAGCCTGTTGGTTCCTTAATGGCTGGACATCCAGCTTTATTCAGCGCATGCCACACAATGTCATTAAGATTATGATGTCTGAGGGTCCTACCTGCACTCTTGCGACAAGAAAGTCCGTGATATCCTCTAGCGTCAACTACGCTGCCACACATACATTTATGGGGCTCACATAACTTTGTGCCTAACCGTAGGCCAACAGCAATCCTTACAGCCTCGTCTTCAAGACGCAAACCACAAGAAGCTATTGGAAGAGCATGAAGCCAGTCGCTGCTATTTGGAGCAGACACAGCAAGAAGGCGTGCTTTCTCTAAGGGCTCCTATATAGAATTTAACAGCTGTGCGAAGCTTTCTTCTAAATAGGGTTGTCCCATTTTTTCTGGAAACAGGCAGTTTCACCGATAGGAGCTATCACATCGAATTTCGAGCTCCACAAAGCCTTAGCTTTTACGAATTCCGGATCAATGGGAGAGGTGATATTACCGAGTATTTCCAACTGAAGCGCCCGCGTAGAGTTGTATGAAGCCAGGAAGGCTGACGGAGCCAGTTGCGAAGTGCTGCGAATACCAAGACCTCCATTGCGAATAGAGAGTATCGCCTGTAGCCATTGTCGTTCGGTTAGGTCGACATTTAACAGGCTACACAGACATTCTCTGAGTATCTTGTCATAATTCTGTAGTAGGGGATGTTGAGAGCACGGAGATGAACGGAGAGTGTGCATCACTTGAGGCGCACTTAGAGAATGGCGAATCAAGATAAGAGCGTCGTGACGGCTAATATCTCTCAACCGCGTAGCGGCCCTCTGGAGGTCAGCAATGAGTTTCTCTAATTTACTGTCCATTGCTCCACCCACAACTATAATGAGTTTCTCTAATTTACTGTCCATTGCTCCACCCACAACTATAGGAGCACCTAGAAGATCCGCATCACTAATGTTCCTTTTCTGAAAAGAGTTTAGTATTGGATCATCGTGCGATAGGGCCGAAGAGATGATCTCACATTTGTTAACATTAATCTTAAGGCCAAGTTCTGATCCCTTATCGATGACCATCCTGACATCATTAGCTACCGCAGCATCTAAACCTCCAATCGTAAGGTCATCCAGGTAACTAATTCGGAATGAACTTATCAGATCTTTAAGAAGTGGTTGAAGAGTCAGACTAAATAGTAGTGGGCCCAATGGATCACCTTGTTGAACGCCCTCACTGGAGAGGATAACTCTTTCGCCATATTTGAGGAGAGTTGATTGACAATAAGCAGACGAACATAAATTTCATAAAGTCATAAATTTCCGGAAGGAAACTGTGAACAGCTCGCAACATCTTAACTCTGCTTATACTGTTGAAAGCATTCGCAAAATCCAGTTTGACCAATGAAGAACCCGAAGGCATACGTGTAGCAAACTGACGCGTCGCATGGACAGCAGCTTCACAACCACCTGATACCCCAACACCAAACTGAATAGGACTGAGATAATCAGAGACTAATGGCATAGCATACATATTTAGACATTTAGCTGCGAGTCTTCTCCATGTATAGCCAATGGCGATAGGACGTACGTCATCATTCTTTTTCTTAATTGCAATTAAGTTGCCACCGAAAAGTAAAGGCCTCACCTGTATGAGACAGTCTCCTCTTATCAAACAATTGATAAAGCCAGTGATAGCTGTAAGCAACTGGGCACCTGCCTCCTTACATTTAATTAAATCTATGAGGTGTTGAGTACGTAAACCATCAGGGCCGCCTGCGGTGCCGGATATGAAACTAAGCAGAGCTTTCAAAACAACATCTTCCTGTACTTGAACGGCTGGTGAGGAATTATGTACTTGATCGTCAGGAGACTCAACAGCAATAGGGTGCTTATCCTGTAACTGTTTAAAAGTCTTCTCATTGTTTTCCGCTAAAGATTCATCGGAACACAGGATTCTGACAGCGGCGCGAATGTTCCCTTCTTCTAACTTTGACTGCACCAAAGAGGGAATAGAAGACTTAGGAATATGTCTTTTAGAAACAGATTTGGCCTTATTTGATGTTTCCAAGTCTTCAGAATTAGAAACTTTAGATAGACGATTTCGAATGATGCCAACTACACTAACTTCTTTCCCAACTTGACAGGAACAGTTAGAGTAGCAGGAGCAAAATTAAGAAGTTCAATCCAATAAGTTAACTCTTCAGAATTATTAGTGATCTTGTTAAGCACAGTGGCCAAAGCCCTAGCACAGGGAGCTCTAGCTGATCTCGGTATGTGCTTGATGATGGGATCTGTCAGAGTGGAATGTTGAACGGCTAAATTATCAGATATCGAGCAAACATTGACGTTGCTTTCACGGCTGCTGTCAACAAAGGTGACAATTGAGTTTATGCTAGCAGCACTGTTTTTGCTAGTTCTGCTGTTTTTAGGCTTGCAATTAGCTGGATGACTGGAATCTGAAAAATATCTATCTGCATGTTCAAAGTGGACGCAGCTTCCATCTGTGTGAGTGACTGACTGACTGGGAATAGGTTGATGAGATGTGGATGTAACATTACGAGTTTTGAGAGAAAGGTTTTGATCAAGAGGAGGTTGACCAGAACCGGGACAAGGAGATTTACGAGGGCCATGTCGGTGGATTAGGCCATCTCGCAGATGAACCTGTCGTACAGCTAGACACACCCGGCAGACTCCGCTTTCCTTGCCCGCAGTTTGGGAGAGAGACCATTTCTGTCGAGACATTTAATGTTCATGGACAAGCCCTATTTAGAGTAGAACCTAACTAAAGCGAAGAAACCATAGGATAATCCATCAGATTAAATATCCAAATCAGAGTTTACGAAGATATATATATTATTATTATTATTTATTATTTGTCAAACCTTGGCGATATAAAGCTAGTATATTCCAGTCATCCAGCTAATTGCAAGCCTAAAAACAGCAGAACAAGCAAAAACAGTGCTGCTAGCATAAACTCAATTGTCACCATTGTTGACAGCAGCCGTGAAAGCAACGTCAATGTTTGCTCGATATCTGATAATTTAGCCGTTCAACATCCCACTCTGACAGATCCCATCATCAAGCACATACCGAGATCAGCTAGAGCTCCCTGTGCTAGGGCTTTGACCACTGTGCTTAACGAGATCACTAATAATTCTGAAGAGTTAACTTATTGGATTGAACTTCTTAATTTTGCTCCTGCTACTCTAACTGTTCCTGTCAAGTTGGGAAAGAAGTTAGTGTAGTTGGCATCATTCGAAATCGTCTATCTAAAGTTTCTAATTCTGAAGACTTGAAAACATCAAATAAGGCCAAATCTGTTTCTAAAAGACATATTCCTAAGTCTTCTATTCCCTCTTTGGTGCAGTCAAAGTTAGAAGAAGGGAACATTCGCGCCGCTGTCAGAATCCTGTGTTCCGATGAATCTTTAGCGGAAAACAATGAGAAGACTTTTAAACAGTTACAGGATAAGCACCCTATTGCTGTTGAGTCTCCTGACAATCAAGTACATAATTCCTCACCAGCCGTTATTGCATGAGTAACAAAGCACGTATTAACATAACAACAATAAATTCTTGAAAGTGCAACAAACAACAGTTGAAGATTTTACTTGACAAGTATTATAGAATACATAATTTTACTAATAGCGGAAATAATTCAATCGCACAGACCCGATTAATTCTCTCTCCTACAACGAAAGACACGAAGCCCTTAGGTGGAGCGGCAGATCTTTCCAGCGTCAGAGCATACATGGAGAACCTAGGCAGCGTCCTCATCATCTCAAACACGTGAAACTGTGTGCTGATATAAATAAATCACAGTATTGTAATTATATTATATAGTACTTATGTTCTCACTCGGTCTGTATGTTTTTCATCAAGAAGGTTAAAAATGTACATTTGAAAACGCCGTACCTGATCTGGTTACGATTATTCTGGGAGCAAAAAATGACACTATACCAGGGAAACAATACGAAGCATGAGTTTTCTGACGCACTAAAGAGCCTAAACAATTGCACAAATTAAAAAGCTAAAACAGACATAATTACATATTACGTTAGGATAGCATACATAGTTGTTACAGTATACCGGCGGAAATGGCCACTAATCAAACAGCGAGATCATCAAACATCACATACAAAGATGAATCTCTGTCAGACCAGGAAAAACTTTTTCAATCTTGCACAGCAGTAACCCATTACATAAAAAATTTAAATTAACAGAAAATGAACGAAAACAGTTAATAACAGTTTAACAAACAGTTAAAACAGTTTCATCAGTTACTATAATATCATCGACAGCCTACATTTTGACCATACACCAAACATCAAACATTTGAAAAGGTAATCTAAGTTCTAACATAGTCTGAAACTTCAATCTCTCTCTCCCTCTCTTTCTCCCTCTCTTTCTCTCTCTCTCTCTCTCTCTCTCTCTCTAGGGTTTTACCAAGTGGCAGATCCAATGTACATATTCCTACTCCGAGTCTGCTTTAACGGTATACAAAGAGTTAACGTTATACATAGATTACCTAATTTAATTCCTTCACAAAAGGATACGCCGTAAGCAGCCTAAAGCTTGAGAAAATATGGTTTTTAAGGTAGCTTTCCGTTGCCTTCCTCATTTTTAGATTAGTCGCCTCTAGCGGCGTGCAATGGTTGGTCTATTCAGCTCCTTGAATTCAGTGCCTTGAATTTCAATGCAAGATACATATACAGAGTAAACCTACTTTTATCTGACTGACTCTTCACAAGCATTAATTCAAGAATACACACAGGAATAATAATACATACATCGACTTAAAAAACGTCCGTTTGGTGAGCCGTTAATCTCTTTTCGGGATCGACACATACAAAATGAGTCGATGTATGTATAACAATATATATATATCGACTCAATGCATCCAATATTTAGTTCTTATGCATTAAGTTCCTTATTAAATTATAATTTTCATCATACTATAATGTAAAACTGACAATTACTAATGCAACATTATATTTATAAAGGTATATTGAAAACGCACCTATTCTTGTAGCCGACGAAGATTTTGATGTAAAGATCTACCGGAACGTCTTTAGGCGGATAGATAGGGACTCGAGCGTTGTTCGTTATCTCTGAGATCAATGGGTGTCTGCAAGAAACACAATATTAAATTAACGTCATTAAATTAGTCAACATATACATGTGCTTTAACTATAGAAAAACATACTGTTCACATCAGATAGTGGAAATATAGATTTAGCATTATAAATTCGGTTATCTTGTGCAGTCATTCACTGAGTAATGCTTTCTTGACAAATGCATATCTGATAATGTTCCATTAATGGAAATATCTACAGCTTGCGAAGGGATACATATCGACTGCAGCATGACTTTCTGTAGAACTCCAAACGCGGCAAATTTCTAATCTACCGTTTAGCAACGGGTGGATGGGAAGGGGGTAGTGGTATATTTTCTATGTATGAAGAATTTTCAGAAACTCATTCATCACAAACATTCTCATATTATAATTTTAGAGATATGCAACACATGAGAACATCTGTTAACTGCTCGATAGTGATGCAGAGTAATTCCTCAACATAACTATTAGTTAGACAGTAGTATGTTCATTCAAAATACATTTAACTCCACGACACAGTGTTCGACGATAGATCAGTATGCGCTCGAGTCAACACCAGGATTCACTCGTCACTGAAACTGTTTAAACTATTCAGTAATCTTTCACATTCAGCGATCAGTGACTGCCAATGATTGTGAAGTAGACCTCAATCTGAATACTTACATGCAATGACTTTCTCCATCAAATATTCCTTCTGCGAACACTATGACACATCTGACCAAAGTGTCTGCAAATCATTCAATTAAGCAAACAACTAATAAATCATTACAGTAATTAACGTTCACCAACCAAATGCTCTTTCAATGTTGGTTAGGAACTTAGTGCTTCGTTGCCTTTTACGACATGTGCAGTTCAAGGTTGGACTATTTACCAGCAACCCGGACATATCAAGGGAAAATTACGACAATAAATACAAAGAATTTTTAATCAGTCAAAAAATAATAAATATAAAATCATTCAAGCGCATTTACATTGTTAGTTCTCTTACCAAATATTTATTTTAAACAAATGACTTGTTACGAAAAACGTTAAGTGTCATACAAATCATGCAAGGTTTTCTAGGTATGATAAATATAACAGCAGCAAATTTTTAAAGATTAAACATTTGGTAAGCAAGGATACAAATTAAACTTAACTAAAAAATATTTTTGCTATTTTAATGACTACAATATTAATTAATAAAGAATAATTAAACACGTAATGCCAATGAAAGTACTTAAGGCGCCCTTTAAAATATATATGTTATTATAGTTATAAGTTCCCCGTTTTGTGCCCAGGTTGTTTGAAGAATTGACCAACCGGTGACTGTACGTGTAGTAGAAGGCGACTAAAGCACTAGGATCCATACCAACGTCAGAAAGGGCATTCGGTTCGGTTGGTGAGCGCCAAGGCTCCAGAAATTGCTTGGAAATTTAAATGAATGAAAAAGTCTAAAATAGAGGATTGACTGATGATATGATGTAGGACTGAGAGGATTTGAGACAGTCCATTCGTATCCCGACCCTAGTTAAACTGGGAATCAAGGGAATATGACGATGATGATGATTAAGTTATAAGTAACATACCGTTGGTAGTTGCGATGTACAACTCAATTCCAGGCTGTAAGGATTACAAAAATAAAATATAAAGTTACACGCTTAACCTCTAACTCCACATGTACTTTGCTAAACTACATGTACGTATCTAAAACAATGTTCTTTGCTCAATACAGGAATAATGAAAAAGAAGTAACAAGAATAAAGAAAAAGAAGTAACAGGAATAATGAAAAAGAAGTAACAGGAATAATGAAAAAGAAGTAACAAGAATAATGAAAAAGAAGTAACAAGAATAATGAAAAAGAAGTAACTTTTTATTAGGCTACTACTAAAATCAAATAAAATGACATTGACAGGAGTAAAAGGAAATGTGTTTACATATAAATACGTTTAAAGGACATAACTACAATGCAACAATATCATCATATCGAAAGATTCACAATAAAGTAAAAAATACCGCTTTAACACGATATTTAAACTTTTTATTAAGCCAATTACTGCAGCCGAGTTGTTAATAAATACCGCTGATTGCAAACGACTTACTAATTAATAATATTGTAGATGTTAAGTAAATTGATTTGTTAAGCTGATTTGTAGATGTTACGTAAAATAGTATTTAAAATAGTAAGTTAACGACCGTTCTGTATCACAATAAATTGACGAAGAATGTCAGACTAAGACTTGAAACCATATTTTACAACATAGACAGCAAGAGTGCTATCAACTTTGTCACATAATTAAGACAGTAACACAAGTAAGTAATGAAATTACACCAGTAAAAGTAAAACTTAGTGTAGTTCGCTTATTAAATAATAGATCAGTGATAAAAATGTTACTAAGTGTTAGTCTCCTCTCTGGTGCAATCGAAAGCAGTACATCCTGTGTCATCAAATGGCAAATAGATTAAGTGAACGAGCACTCCATTACAAAAATATAAAGTAGCTAATAATGAGGTGGCTTCCTTTACTTCTGCTTTGTCGTCTCTTACGACACATACAGTAAAGAGTGGATAAAGTATACAGAGGCCGGGATACAATACAAGTAAGAATAATATACTTATCATATATGAAATATATCATAAATATATTATTCCCTTTCATATATAATGATATATGAAAAGGTTAGTATTTACTAATCGATACGATTAATAGAAGCTATCCATGAATGAAAACAAACCTTAGGATTGGCATCAGATTTTGTGGTTACATGAAGAGATGACTGAACCTGAGTGTTAGCCTAGCAGAAACAAGCAGGAATAACCGTCAGAGCAATGTGTGTATAGACCTACTGTACGCCTATATATATATATATATATATACATATATATATATATATATATATATATATATATATAGTTATAACTATATATACTGTATATATATAATGTATATTGTATATAGTATATATATACATATATAATTATATATATATATATATATATATATATATATATAATTATATATATGTATATAATTGGAGTGCTAGTACTATCGTCTGTGACAACATTGAGCACTACGGAACCAAATCTAAATCGATGAGAAGAGTGTGGAATCCAATAAACGGTGCATACCAAAATCCAGGAGACGATTCCAAAGAACTAGTTTTCAAGATTTTGATATGCATCGTTCTATCACTCATAGTTATCTGCTAAACAGGTAATTCGAGTCCACCAACAGGTGCATATAGGCAATATGAGTCAATCAACAGGTACATACAGGTAATAAGAGTCGAGCCAATCAACAGGTACAAACAGGTAGTAAGAGTCGAGTAAATCAACATGCAGGTACATACAAGAAATACAAGTCAATCAACAGATGCATACCGGTAATACAAGTCAATCAACAGGTACATTCAGGTAATAAGAGTAATAAAACGGTATATAAAGTACTAGGAGTCAATCAACAGGTACACAGAAATAATAAAAGTCAATCAACAGGTGCGTACAGGTAATACGAGTCAATCATTAGGAACACACAGGTAAGACGAGTCAATTAACAGGAACATACAGGTAAGACGAGTAAATTAACAGGTACACACAGGTAATACGAGTCAATCAACAGATGCATACAGGTAGTACGAGTCAATTAACAGGTGCACACAGGTAATACGAGTCTATCAGCAGATGCATACAGGTAATACGAGTCAATCAACAGGTGCATACCGGTAATACGAGTCAATCAACAGATGTATACAGGTAATACGAGTCAATCATCAGGAACATACAGGCATTACGAGTCAATCAACAGGTGCACACAGGTAATAGAGCCAATCAAAAGGCACGCACCGGTATAATGCCTACAGGTAACGTGTCTGGGTCTCCCACTGTCTCGTGCTTCTTGAGCTCCGCAGCTCTTCGATTCTCTTCATAGTTACTCAGCTCCAGCAGCAGATTCTACGCACATAATGTACAAGTCCCGTATGTGTATGTGTGTGTTTGTGTATGTGTGTGTATGTGTGTATGTGTGTGTATTTTCACATAATAACAAATAAATATATTTTGCACTACTTAGACATCCACTATTAGTTATGTTCGATGATTTAAAGATTCACTCATATGTGGACATGAAGAGGAAAGCAGAAGACAGAGAAGAGTTGAGGCGTGATATACCATGGAACTGCCAGTAGGCAGTGCACTAAGAGAAGAGAGAGAGAGAGAGAGACATCCACTTACAACATACAACAAATAACATACATAGAAGTATGGCAGAGAAGTTCAACTATGCATAAAGACCTGCTTCTTGAGCGTCAGATCTCTTATTGAATCCATCTCTATATCATTATCCATTAAGTTCTGCTGCTGGTGATGACTCATCACAGCTGCTGATGCCACGTCTCCAGCAGCTGCAGCAGCAGCTTGACCTACGAGGCCAGCAGCTGTGCGAGTTATGCTCCCATCACTCGTTTGACCTATGACCCCAGCAGACGGATAACCTCTGACCTCACCTTCTACAGAACAGCAAATGAGCTGTGTACTGCCATCACCTCTGTAGTCTCCCTGACATAATCAATCAATCAACCAATCAATCTATTAATGAATCAATCAAATAGTACATGAATATTGCGCCCGGCAATCAACAAACTAAATATTAAACAATTGATCAGTCAATCAATCGATAGATCGATTAGTAAATAAATATAATTGCAGAATACATTAAGCAATTTAAATAAAAATATTAGTATGTTTGTTACAATAAATAATAGCAATCATGCTTCTAGCATTTACGTGTATAAGTTTATTTAAACTCATGTTTACAGTACTCAAAGAGTTAATGCAGTAATGAAGAAAAGTAAATTAACCTGGCAGGCAAACATAGTTAAACTCAACGTCATTTAAGAACACGAAGTGTTTGTTACGTTTACAGAGATTCAAACAAATAATAACTCCAGCAATTAATCGATATCAATCCAATAAATAATCAATTAACTAGGCAAGAAAATTCAAAAGTAGACATACATAGTGGACTAAATACATAGTAGACAAGCACATGAAAACAAGACATGCATAGTAAACTACATTCATAGTAGACTACATACATTTTAGACTACATACGTAATAGAATAAATAGATAGTAGACTACAACTCTCTTCATTTGGTTTATTCTATACCAGTCCGTTACTTGTTAACAAAGATTGTGTTGCTATTCTCAGTTCTCTTTGAATTTATTTCTTACTGTTACGATTCTGTTGAGGTTTTATCAAATCAATGATGAGCGAGTGAATAGAGCGAAAGAGTGACAGACATATAAATAAAGATAGAGCGAGAGAGAGAGAGAGAGAGAGAGAGAGAGAGAGAGAGAGAATACAATAAACCTGAACTACACCGGCTACGGGATTACTGAAATGATCTTTGAATATGATTTCACCACTCATACAACTCCTGGCATCCATCTGTTCAAAATTCATAAATATTAAAACTATAGAAACAACAAAGGATTAGAATGCATTTATCAGAGGATGAAGCCAGGGACTGCATTCTAAATATTGCTAACTGTTTAGGTAATTTCTGATTGAAATAATAATCAATGTACTCATAAAGCCGACTTAACTCATAAATTAACAGTTACATAATAACGAAAATAATACTTAAGCAAACTTTTAATTAGAATTTGAAAATAGAAAAACAAACCGAAAAAGAGATAGACAAGAAAGATAAAATCTCAGTGCGAGATAAATATTTTGCGATGAAGCATCAAATTAACACATGACGCAGATTTTAATAGTGCCTGACCAAGACGATACCTTCATATAAGAGTTAACGCCACATCGCCACTGGCTGGCGCCAGTAAGACATTCGGCCGCGGATTAGTATGTGCGGGGTTCAAATCCTGGACTCCCGTCACTGACATCGCTTTCGAGTTAGGAAACTAACGTTAACATTAGCTTTTTAAATGTTGACAGCTCAACATACTGTACATGTATGTATAGTATATGCGTTTTTAAAAACATGGTTGCAGAACTTAAATAATTTCAAAATGATCTATCCATGGCAGGCGCCCATGTGTTAATTAATAGTTAAATCAGAAGCCACTGATTTATCATATCTCTAATACACAAAGTTACTAACTTTTCCATTACTCCATCCCGTAATTAGTTCGTTCACTCCATCTCCATTTAAATCAAAACCCAGTATAGAGGTGGCAATATTACGTGACTGCACAGCAAGCATATACATAAAGTTATCTAGTAAGTTCATACAAAAAAATGAAGTCATTCTAAGTTGTAAATTTTATTTCTCACCTGCCTTAAGGCGAGGAACCGGACGTCAAATTCTTATTCATTAATTTATTGATTGATTGATTCGTAAACTGAGACTGAAAGATCTATAAATACATTATACTGCATAACCCAAGCTACAGTGCACACGTAAGCAGAGCGAGAGCTCTGGTACTGTCATGTATTGTTCTGTACTGCAGTGTACTGTATTGTACTGTCATGAAGTGCCTTGTACAGTCTTGTACTGTCATGTACTGTCTTGTACTGTCTTGTACTGCACTGTACTGTCCTGTACTGTCTTGTACTGTCATGTTAACAAGTGATTTCATTTACTTTTGATTTTATTTAAATTTTAACCTTTTGACTTTTAATTAGGTAAAGACAATATTATTAACTCATGTATATAATTCACAAGAACCATCAGCTTCACAGTACAACAGCCTCATAGTACAACAGACTTATAGTTCAACAGACTCACAGTACAACAGACTCATAGTACAACAGACTCATAGTAAAACAGACTCAAAGTACAACAGTCTCATAGTACAACATAGTACAACAGACTCATAGTACAACAGACTCAAAGTACAACAGTCTCATAGTACAACAGCCTCATAGTACAACAGACTCAGTATATCAGACATCAAACACAACATCATCAGAAATCTTCAATTATCAGTACTACATTAGCCGAGACAGTAGTATTGCCAGTAATTATCAGACCCTGAGCACTATCACACAGACAGTACATCTCACATAGTGTATAGATAGTGGGTATCGTAATACAAGCTCATTACAAATGCATTAACTCAATATGAAAGAGGCGCAATTTATGTTAATTTTTAAAAGAAATATTAGCGACATTATTAAACCAGATAAAAATGAGTAAAACAAATAAAAGCTTTAAAGTAGTAATGAAGTAATTAGAAGAGGAAACAAACCTTGATGCGCCAGTTACGAGAAGATTTATCATAGACACCAACCGTTCCATTACCCAGAGAATAGCCAAACATCGCATCTCCCATCCCACACAGGTTAGATATTATCTACAGGCAAATAAAATGAAAAACAAAAGTGCTGTGATAAAGGTTTATGTTCGATTTTCTCTTTCTGAAAAACTTAGGAGTAGCACAAAAATTATCCTTATTTGTAATGCAGTTTGCAGGGAAAAATGTTTCCAGTTGTTTCCTCTTCACCTTTATTAACTACAATGCAATGGACAGGATTAATTTCATAATTAAAATAAATGATATTAAGTCAATAAAGAAGTACCAAACTCCGGACTTTTAGACCTAGTCTCAATAAAGTGTTAAGCAATTGGTAACAATAGTTAACATTTAAGATTTTGGAAAAATAAAACCAATCGGGTAGTTACATGCTCTTGAACATTTATTTAAAATAGCATTTAATTTTACAAGCTACAGCATTATTATGTATTGTTTCCAATACAACGTACAATACCCCAACCAATACTTATCATTCAAATGACCAAAGCAAAAACTGAGGAAAGGAGAACGTTTGTTTCATGATAAGGCTATAGGTTTGATAATGGCATAAAGTTTTGGATGAATATATGCATCTAAGATCTGTTGTTCAGAGAATATGAAAGTGAAAAGAGATCGGGACGAATAAAATAAAATAATGACAAGTATGGAATTTGCACAATTACTATACAACATGTAATCAGCATACTTATTCACATGTCCAAAATGTTAGTGAATACAAGAACACAATACTCTCACAAATAAAATATATGCAAGTGTGGTAAAAAGTTTGATGTCTAAGCAAACCTCAGTCTCAGTAATCTCAGCTATAATTTCATCATCTCGGAAAACCCTGATGTCGAAATCTTCAGAACCCACTACCATCTATACGAACACACACATATATACTCATATAATATTATATCAAACGACTACATCAAACACAAGTACATCACCATTAACAAACACACGTACATCGCTACCATCTACATACAAACACACACACACATCAGACCACTACATCAAACACATAAATACAAGCGTGCACTGCCATCACCACATACCACCCTCATTAAAGACTCACCATCTAAACAGGTACATATGTGTGCATCACCAACATTAACACAACTTATAAGCATGTCTAAAAATGTTGTGCTTAGTGAAATTTAATAGGAATTATAAATATGCATGAGCAACAATGAGAATAGCGTCACAGTTATTTGAGCAAGCAGATATTCACAAACCAAAATATAAACTAATAATAAATTTAAAGCATTTCGGTTATTTTAGAATATATGTTGACAGTAAAACTCTTCTATCTTCATTAAATCTTGTGGCAAATGAAGTATACAAATAGGTTAAAATAAAAATTGTTATCCATAAAAATTTCAAAAAAATTCTAATTAGAAAATTTTCAAGAAGTAAAACCTCGGGCTTTCCATCTCCATCGAAGTCGAGAAGTGCAAGTGAATGGACATTGTCTCCGGTCACCTTGAAAAATAATAGCATAAAGTGTACAAGCACGGACTAAGTGTAAAAATATAGCTATAAATTATGCTTATTTTTAACACAACGTGCACACTTGTAGAGCACAGATAAAAATAAGAATTATATGTAGATACAACAAAATGTACAAAGTATAACGTAAGTGTACACAATGCCTTTATGCAATTAGAATTTAAAGTCGTATAAAGCCAAAACTAAAAATATAATATTGGCAAACAATAAGCATTATTGTACAACCACAAAAAATGTGTTAAGATATTATTCATGTGATATTGCTTAGGACCATATAAGAAACTAAACAAGAATTTCTAAATGCATAACTAATTTTTAACAACAATACACTTACTGTCCAGAATAGATCATTACCCTGACAATCAAACCCCTGTATAGAACAGTTTCCCCCCACCACAGCCAATGGCGTCTCTATACTACTTAGTCTTCCAACCACTATAGCGTTAGCTCCATCTGACGCCTACACATTAGGGTGAACAAATCAGGCATGAAAATGGATTAATTTTATAATAGCGTTCAGTAAGTCATTAATTCATCTATTGAATTTCAATCAAAGTTAAAATTAAAATTTATTATTTAATATATTCATTAAAACATCTCTTGAAAGCAATAATTCCATAAAGAAATAAATCAATTAATAATTAGCACTTAAGAACTATCCAAAATCTTGAAAAACAAATTTTGTAAGTATCTGCACAGAAGATAATGTAGAAATATCTTCAAATTGTATTGCAGCAATTTTTCTTACCTCCTTGTAGAAGAGATCTTTGTTGTTGACGACATCATAAGCGAGCACATTGGTCTGAGTGCCTACGATCAGCATATCTCTCGCTTGCTCGGGGTCGAGACGTCCAGTCATCACTGAACTGATGACCTGATTGACGTTCAGCATGCTCACGTCACCCTGCGTCACCCGCCCACCAAACATAGAATCTCTGGGCGTGGCCTGTGAGCCACTGGCTCCGCCTCCTCCAGTCAGATCACTGGTGGGGTTGTGAATGAACACCTGCAAAAAATAATGATACACAGATAAAGAATGGCGCGACAAATTATAACTACAAGATATATATAATTGTATATGTATATATATATATATATATATAATTATATATATATATATATATAATATATAATATATAAAACATATATATATATATATAATATATAATATATACAACATATATAATATATATATAAATTATATTGTTATTACATATATATTATATATATATATGTATATATATATATATATAAATATATATATACATGTATATATATATATATATATATATATATATATATATACACTGTGTTTTTTATAACTGATACCCCTAATTATTTTTACAATAAAGCCATAACGAGTCGATCGATGTCCTTGAAATTTACAGTACTTGACCAGCCGCCAATTCTCGCAAAAATAGAGAAATTTCGTTTGAATATCTTAAATAACATAAAATTTATAGTTTCGCAAATAGGAGTGGGGTCAGATAAGAAATTTCCAGTACAGGATTACGGGCATGTTACATGCAGCGTAAAATTATCTCAATAAAAATAATAGCGAACAAGTCACTAAATTTCAGCTAATGCTATTTTGAAGAGCAATCACTTCTTTGTAAAAATGACGTAAAATTCATGCTGATATGTTGGTAATTGACAAAGTTATTGAACTTTTTATGCATCCAATGCATGGCTTGGTACAACTGCTATTACCGCAGCCACTGCAGCAGCGTCCTCTAGCGCCACAGTTAAAATGACTATTCGTTTATTCTCTTCAAGCAATGCATGCATTAAAAGTTGAATAACTTTGTCAATTAAGAACATATCAGAACGTATTTTACGTCGCTTTTAAAAGAAGTGATTGCTCTTCAAAATAGCATTAGCAGAAATTTTATGTTGCGTGTTAGCTAGTATGTTTTATAGAGATAATCTACGCTAAATGTAACACGCCCGTAATCCTGTATTGGAAATTTATTATCTGACCCCACTCCTACTCGCAAAATCATAACTTTCACGTTATTAAAGATATTCAAACAAAATTTCTCTATGTTTTGTAGGATTGGCTGTTGGTCAAGTGCCGTAAATTTCACGAACATCGGTCAACTTCTTACGACTTTATTGTTAAAACAATTTGGGGTATCAGTTATAAAAACACAGTGTAGGCCCCTATATTGGCTATGGGAAGGTTGAAATATAGTATATATATATATATATATATATATATATATATATATATCAATCTGCCATTAGCTAGTATACTGAATAAAAGAAGGAGAGAGAGTGAATAGCATCCATTCAACATCCAGTTGAAAGGTTTGAATAATTTTCCAATGAACAAACAAAATTAAAAGCCACAGCCGGGATATATCAGCTTCCAGCTATTCATTCAACATATTTATGGTACCAACACACTGCAACAGCTAAACTATCCCGAAAACAGAACCTAACTCTAAAGAACTGTTAGATCTGCAGGATAGGATATAGTAAATAACACAATGATATCACAATGCTGTTGATGGTAAGAAATAACACACGGCTATATGCTATTAATTAACATTTTCTGCTCAGATGTGATTGCACCACTGCAGAATAGAGCAACCACAAACAATCTGCTACGTGTACGTAAGAGGCAACTAAAGCAGGAGCTGAGGATAGCAGAGGACCGACCTCACCATGAAATATTTTCCCCCAGGATTGAATGGTAATTAATCTGTCTAACTGATGAAGGAAACAGGAAACCACCTCAAAAGTCATACTTTTCCCAAGCTATATGCTACATAAGGTATAGGTAAGGTATAGACTTTGTGAAGGGATTAACTTGTTGATCTAATGAGTGCTTTTATTGAGCAAGAAACCAGACTTTGAGTATGAATATGTACCTTGAACCTGATACTTGGTAGTGCATTGAAGAGAGAAAAAGAGAGACAGAACTGAGAACAATATATGAACTTAAAGACAAACCTTTCCACCAGTGGTGGCGCCAGTGAGACAGGATCTTCTACCGTCATATCTACCAATGGTAACACTGCGCGGATTGATTTTGTGGTTAAACTTGAGCGTAAACACAGGCACTAACATGGCTATCTATGATCACTCATCAATAATATAATAATCCTGCACCATATATTATGACAAATAGCCAAACATCTATGCAAGAAAACTTTGGGTTAACTATAAATATTCATAAATAAATTATAAATAAATTGTTAAAGTGTGAAGATCTGTCCTGATCCAATTGAGTGCTCAAATTATTATGTTATATTTAAACTTTTCTGTCAAGATAATAGGGTTATAAATTACCCTATCAATTTATAGTGAGCTTTAACTGTAAATTGTGGCTGTCAAAATAATAAAAGTTGAAAAAACTTGGGACTTATAAATAAATTTAAATATTATCATTCTAAAGACACATAATAATTTAGAGGTATTGATTTTGTCAACATTTACAACAAATGCTTATAAATACTTCAAAGATCAGATTTATCAGTTTCACTGTATTACATCAGCTTTTAAATTTCTGTTTAACCAAGGGAAATAAACAATTACTAGTCCTACTCTCTATGTTTTAAAATGTTCATCATTATATATAATATTATATATATATATATATATACATATATATATATATATACATACACATAAAATTATATATATATATATACATGTATATATATATATATACATGTATATATATATATATATACATATATATATATATATATATATATATATATATATATATATATATATACACACTTTTATATGTACATATACACTGTGTTTTTTATAACTGATACCCAAAATTAATTTTACAATAAAGTCGTAAGAAGTTGACCGATGTTCTTGAAATTTACAGCACTAGACCAGCAGCCAATTCTACAAAACATGGATAAATTTCGTTTGAATATTTTTAATAACGGAAAGTTACAATTTTGTGAATAGGAGTGGGGTCAGATAAGAAATTTCCAATACAGGATTATGGGCGTGTTATATGCAGTGTAAAATTATCTCTATAAAAATAATAGAGAACATGTCACAAAATTTCAGCTAATGCTATTTTGAAGAGCAATCACTTCTTTGTAAAAATGACTAAAAATTCATGCTGATATGTTGGTAATTGACAAAGTTATTGACCTTTTAATGCATGCATTGCATGTCTGGGTACAACTGCTTTCATCGCAGCCACTGCAGCGGAGTCCTCTTCTTCGTTTATTCTCTTCATGCTATGCATGCATAAGAAGTTCAATAACTTTGTCAATTAAGAACATATCAGCACATATTTTACATCATATTGAAAAGAAATGATTGATCTTCAAAATGGCATTAGCAGAAATTTTATGTTAGCTAGAAATTTTATAGAGATAATCTACGCTAAATGTAACACCCCCATAATCCTGTAGTGGAAATTTTTTATCTGACCCCACTCATATTCGCGAAACTATAACTTTCACGCTATTGCAGCTATTCAAATAAAAATTCTCTATATTTTGTAGAATTGGCTGCTGGTCAAGTACTGTAAATTTTAAGAATATCGGTTCACTTCTTACAACTTTATTGTTAAAAAAATTTGGGGTATCAGTTATAAAAGACACAGTGTACATATATATATATATATATATATATATATATATATATATATATATATATATATATGTACATTATATATATATATACATGTATATATATATATATATGTGTTTATGTATATGTACACTACATATACATTTAAACAAGTGAATGCCTCAATAATGGAGTAAGGTAACATTATGAAGTTTTAAAAGCCTGATCTTGAGGTGAATTAACTCTTATGGGTTTGATTCTAGGCCGCACTGATCTTAGAGTAAATTCTCAGACATTCACTAGACTGACTACACGGAAAATAAAGTAAATTGCCTAACGGCTTAAACATGTGGTACTAAAGGTGATAGATATCAACATAGTTTATCATTTCATTACAGTGCGTGTTATTATTATTATATTTTATTTAACCCACTAAAAAGGGGTTTTTTTAATTAAATTTGTTCTCCACTCAAAAATTCTGTGATACCAAATGTACCACAGAAACAAACTGTATTGTATCGATGCAGAGTCATTGACAAACTTTACCACAGGAAAGATTTCTCACGTAGATCTCCGGTAATAGCGATAGTCCTCTTGCCTATCACATCAATGAAGTCTGTGCTTGCAGAATTTATGGGTCCCAGGGTCTCAAAGGCTATGGGTGCAAATATGTATTTACAAGATAATTCGTTGTATTTTACGAGTTTCCTGCTAGCAGCTGCTTCAGCCACAGAACCAGCAGCGAAGCTTGGATTAATAATAATTATAGTTAATTAATTAATTATTATTAATTAATTATTATAATAATAATCATTTTACTTTATGCTGAGCATATAGACTTTAAATTTAAACAAATAAAGACTACAGGGTTTGGTTAATCTAAGCCCTTTTATTCTAAACACCCTGTGATACTATACAATCATTATTATTATTAGTATGGGTGCATTGAAAGATGATACGGTGAAATTTTATTAGTCTTATTAAATTTTATTAGTATTATTATTATTTATTATTATTATTATTACTTATAATATTACTTTTATTAGCAGTAGTAGTATTAGTATTAGTAGTATTAATATTTATTATTATTATATGTATTTATTATTATTATGATTGTAGATTTATGATTGTAATTTACAAAAATTAAATGACGATCAAATAGTAAACAAATAATCCAAATCGTCAAGACAACAAAGCGACTTAAACACCAACAAAGCTCTGAGGTCTAAACTCTAAAACTAGCAATAACAGAATTGACTGTTACCAAATCCAATCCGATGAGTAAAGTTTGGGGTCCAAAAGCGGTGCGAATAAAAATCTGGAAACTTAATCTATGGCAAAAACAGAATTAATTATTCTTGATTTGCAGCGATCGTTGAAGACAACATCTGTTGGCAGCATTCTTGACTGATTTCATGAACCCATGTTGCAACCAAAGATATGAACACAACGGCCTTCGGAATGGTTTGCTGGTGAGTTTGCGATATGGGATGATGTGCTGCAGCCAATGATATAGAATAAGCAATATATTTATAGAAATTCGAATTAATTTATTCTATGTCTATAAAGACAACGGAATACCTAATTAGTAGCCCTGTTCTTCACCAGGTGCAAACAAAATTCTTGATCACGTTGAGTTTGGGTTGTTTGAAGGCCAGTTAATCAATATCAAAATTTTATGATGTTTGAACAAATCTTGACCGACATTTGTTTATGGTCGAAGCCTCGTCGGCTTGGCTTTGATTTCATTGTGCTTGACATCAATATGATTGGCATAGCATGTTAGTTGATGCTCGCGGCTGAAAATTCATGATTAGGCCTATCCAACAAAATTGGCTTACTAATATTATTTTAGTACTCCTGTACACTTTGATGCCCTTACTATGTTGCTCAGTGACGAACTTTCTCGTTAATTTCGTGCTTGTGTTATGCAACTGAATTAAGTCTCGTAATTGAGAATTTTGTCTTCATTTCATATTGTACATAAGCGACGCATTAAAATCAGCAATAGAACTGAATTATTAATCTTTAAATTGTCGTGTCTTTGATGTGTAAATAATTAAGTAACATAGACTGCGAATTAATTTTGTAATTTAATAAATAATCAGCTTCAGTCCAATCATGTAGGGAACTAGATTTTTCTTAAAGCAATTACCACCCAGTGATCATGAGTTGCAACCAGCACGCAAACCTCCTTTTCGTTAATATTCTTTACCTTTGGACTGATTTTTGGATTTTGAAATTTGCACCGTTTTGGGCCTTCTTTTTACTCATCGGTTTGTATTTTCGCAATAGTGTTCGATGTTGTCGTTGACGACAGTAGAACTGTAATTGTTAATATTATTTATATTATCGGCCTATATAGATATAGACCTATATAGATCTGGAATTCTCTTCCATCAAATCTTCGGAAATTTTCATTTGAAGCACATCGGCCTTTGCTTTCCTATGAGCAGTTCCATAGGCAGTTGAAGACCTATCTTTTCCATCTCTCTTTTCCATCCAGTGTCCTTGAGCGGCGACCTGCACCTAAACCACCTTTTCTTTAACTCCCTTTACTTTGGACTGAATTTTTGGATTTTGGAATTTGCACCGTTTTTGACCTTTTTTTGCTCGCCGGCTTGATTTTGTCTCAATAGTGCTCGATGTTGTCATTGATGACTGTAGCACTCTAATTGTTATTATTATTATTATTATATGGCTAACCTGACATTCTTTCTATCCATTCAAAAATAAGCACCTGCATATCCCGACGTGTTTTTAATGGTTATAAGAATATTTTATAATTCGGGAATCTTTGAAGATATCAATGATTCAATATCTTTGATAGAATTCGGGATTCTTTGAAGATAGCAATGATTCAATATCTCTGATAGAATTCGGGAATCTTTAAAGATATCAATGATTCAATATCTTTGATATTACATTTCACCATTTGATCTCCACGTCGATAGAACTTAACTCTGCTAACAAACGGGCTATTTCTAAACGAACATTACGAAAAGTCGCTAGATTATAATGTCCGCTAGTTTAAATAAAAACCTCACTGACTGTATATTACTACGGTATATATTGGCACACAGTGTGAAAATTTAATGATCACAGGGACCCTATGAGTACCAGAAAAATGGATGAGTCTGGGACATGTTTTAAGGGACTACAGCCGTCTAATAATTTAAGAATAAACAGCATTAATTATAAATAAGTGAATCTGTGTGGTTTTAGTACAATGTACCTATAACTCCTTATGAAAAAAGAACATATCATATAAAATTAAAACAACAGACAAGTTAGGTTCTTCACAAATTCAATTTTTATTTTCAATACAGCATATCACATCATTTAAACAATTAAAGTTGACCTACATGTACAAGAAAAATAATCAAAGCTAAAGATTCACATTAAATGCACATGATAAGATCACTTCACACATTTTTGCAAGATATAGACTACTTAATTTTTAAACACCGTTTTTGATTGAGGAAGTAGACGTTTGGCTGGAGCCAGTGGCGAAGTCGGTAAGTTACTCGACCGCGGATCAGTAGGTGCGGGTTCAAATCCTGGGCTCGCCCGTCACTGACATCGCTTTCGAGTGAGGAAACTGACGTTAGCCTTAGCTTTAGCTTTACTTTTTTTTAAAAATATCTAGGACAATTAACTTATCACAAATTATCCTAATTTGACCATATCTAAAATAATTAATTGATGTTCAACTGCAATGTTTTTTTAATTATAATACCCGCTTTAAGATTTGCCGTAGTGAGCACCGGAAGCTGTCATGGGTTTAGCAATCCTCTAAATGTACACCAGATATCAACTGCTTCTGAGATTTAGTTAAAATTATTATTAAGACGTATTATTATTATTATTTATATAATTATTATTATTTAAATTTATATAATTATTATTATTTATTAATATTGAGACGTATTATTAGTTAAACATGCGCAACGTAGTCTGCTGATTGACATCATCTGCTAAATTAATTATCAACGAAATGAACAGCTGTTAATGTTGAAGGTTGAATAACTAGGAAAAGCTAGAGTAGGCTACACGGTGAAATCATTCCAGACTCCATGATTTCAGTAAGTTTTTCAAGTCTAAATTATTTTATGGTTAAGGTGAAGCCTATAGGCTTCGTTTCCCAACTATTAATTGTTGATAGCTAGTCAAAGAATCAAATTATTTTCCTCTATCAAAGTTATTTAACTTAACTAATTTCGTATAGGCCTTAATGTATACACTTATTTCTAGAAATGACCAAATTATCCTTGAAACATTTTCAAATTTGTGATCAATTACTAGCAAAGTAATAACAAATAAGTTAAGAGGTTTTAACTATATTTTTAAACAAACATTATCAAATAACAAACTGCGATTTCACATACATGCATACATCGTTATTAAACTATTAGGCCTACTTTAATTAAATAAAGAGCATTAAATAGTATAACAGCCAGCAAATAAATAAGAAGTATAACGGTATCATTAATTTTCAAACTAGTTCTCACAAACGTCCACCTTAGAAATGTAAGTAATTGTAAGAATTAACATGGTTGGTATTCTATATTTGTAAACGAAATAAACAGTATCCGCAAAAGATTACTTAAGCTGATACTCGCTTATGTCTACATTTTATGAAAAGTAAAATAATATAAAAAAAGATGAAATCAGAGTTTAGAAAAGCAAAATCTTAACTAAATCAGCAACAGCGCTTTATCTTACACAGGTAAATCTAAATAAATTCGCTTACAGTAGTTTCTATTCATAAGAGCTGTAAAGTATCAAAGGCACAGAATATTAAACTGAATTTACCCAGTTTGATGTATTACTAATAGGAAATAAGAGAAAAGGATAGTCTATTTGAAGAAATTAAAGGTTGTTACATGGTGCTTATTACACAGGCTGACTGTGCAGTGACATAAATCCTGAACTCAATTCAATGAAGGAAGAGATATGAAAAACAGAGGGAACCCATGCGTGATTCAAATCAGTAAATGCAGAAATATTAGCCAAATGAAACTTGAAACAGTAAAATGCATAATATAATCAACGTTCCTATACTGCTCTATAGGCTAACTGATAACTTATATCCCTGTTTACTTGTTTCCCACAAAATAGCAGAACCATTAAAACATTCCATGCAGAACGCATTTAATTTCAAACTTAAGTTCAATATAGCAATCAGTTTATCAAAATTTCTGAGAAACACACACACACATACACACAGATATAATTTTCAGTAGCTTACTAAAGAAGCACTTCACATTAAAGTTTGTACAACATGCCCTTTACACAAATTTACACAACCACCTTACACACTTAGAATCAGAGATGTGAAGTTTGCAGGCCTGATGACCACATTTAATTACATAGATACCAATATTCTACAATACCTATTTTATATACCTATTCTACGCTAATTTTATTATACAATCTCAGATTAACTTAAATATGATTAGTCTATTATACCATAACAGTATAAAATATTTTCGATTTAATATTCCCCGTAAAATGCAAGCATACTCCACATCTCTTGTAAAGTGAGCTAGATGAGATGGAAACTTACCCTTTTTGATAGGTTCAACTTCTTGGTTGACGAGTGCTCACTAGTGAGCATGACTGCAGGTTATGAGGTAGAAATGTGTGCACCGGCTCTTTAGTACCACATTACAGCGAGAGATGAAGACAGTGAGTGTCACAGAGAGAATTAATGAAGTCGATTACATACAGCATACGAATACACAGTTACTGCAGGTAAGTTCAGACTGGCCAATATCATTGGATAAAATGTTACTAGTGGTAAAATTTACAGAAAAAGATTCAAAGGCTATACATGGAGCAGTCAAATACTATTCATGATTTAAATGACTGCGTAATACATAGGAAGAAAATCAAGGATATTGGATGATATTACAAAAAAACTATTCCCTATAATAAATATTTTCAGGTATAATAACTTTTTTCACTAATTAAAGGATTATTAATTAACATAAAGAAGTTATTAGCACTCGCTTTATTGAATTTGATTTTCCTCATCAACAATGAATTAATGTGAAGATATGTCTGGCAACATGACTAGACAATAAAGAACAAAGTGTGGAATTTAGCTTTTAACTAAGCGACAAAGAAGAAGAAAGAGTTTGGCGAAGAGCTGTTTGGTCTACAGAGAGCAGAGCCTTACATCTGCGTATAACGAAACTCAGCGAGTCAGCGTCGTTTTCATCACTTCTACAGATGTTGTCTGATTCTGTGAGCTTGTATAGAATATACTGCACAAACACATATATGTAAGCACGTGCACAAAAACACCTACAAAAAAGCCAATGTACATTAATCAAACACACACACACAAGCATACTTACTTACACACACACACACACATATATACAGCATATATATATATATATATATATATATATATATATACATGTATATGTATACATACACATGTATATACAGGGTGGTCCAGAATAAATGAAACTACTTTGAAGGCTAATAACTTTGATTATTTTTATCCAAACGTCTTACTTGATGCATTAAAGTAAAGACAATTCTCTTTTCAACTAACTAGCAAAATATCTAAGAGATACTAATACAAACGTTTGAGAAATTATCATTAGTCGCCGATATGTAATTTTCAATGAAATTGCACGAAAACTCAAAATCAAGAATTCAAGATTATGCATTAGGCCTTAACTATTTCAAAAAGTGCTTTGCATTTTCTATCAATGTCCTAAATGAATCGAGAATTAATTTAACAAATGTTCAATGTGTCCACCATGTGCCCGAAAAACTGCATTCATCCGCTGGGACCACTGATCAATTGCCAAGTCCACGAGTGTTTGACTGATTTCAGCCCAAAGGAGGACAATGACTCGTTTCAAATGTTCAAAGTCGTGAATTGGTTCACGATAGACTAATTGCTGAAGACAATAGTAAACGATCGATTAGTAAATCGGTTTCAAATCGGGGGGGGGGGGGCTGTTAGGTGGCTAGTTCTATGGTTCAATAAACTCTGGCAGGTTTACTTTCATACAGGCGATCATATGACATGAAAATCATGAAAATTACATATCGGTGACTAATGATAAGTTCTTAAACTTGTGTAACAGTATCTCTTAGATATTAAGCAAGTTAATAGAAAAGAGAATTGTCTTTAATTTAATGTGTAAAGTAAGACGTTTGGATAAAAATTATCAAAGATATTAGCCTTCAAAGTAGTTTCATTTATTCTGGACCACCCTGTACATGTATATATAATACATATTATACAGAATATATTATATCTTCTTCTTCTAGTGCACTGCCTAACAGTCAGGTCCATGGCATATAATTCTTCCAACTAATTCCATCCTCAGCCTTCCCTTACATCTTTATATATGAATTTGTTATCAGATCATCCCATGCCTCGGTCTTCTTCTAACACTTTTCCCATGCATTCTTCCTTCTATTACTTCATTTGGCAAACCATCCCCCTTTATAATAAACTATATATAAAAGAATACGAAGCAGACCATGACATGGAATGTTGGATGATTTGATAACAACTCCATATATAGAGATGAAAAAGTATTCCGAGGATAGATTTGGTTGAAAGAGTTATGCCAAGGATCTGCCGTTAGACAATTTCAACAGAAGAAAAAGATTATACATGTAGAGATATAATATATAGACATAATATATCAAACATATAATATACACTTAAACATACCACTAAACAAATACATATTTGAAACCTCACAAGGACAAGGACAAAATACTCTAATTTACTATAATTTTACTTTACCATTGCTTAATAAATTACTCAGGAAGAAAAAATGTGTAGAGAAAAGTGTGAATAACTAAAAATTGGAAATTAGTCGGGGTTTAATAGCATAGAATATTGTCGCAATTAAGAGAGAGAGCGGTGTAAGTATGATATACGCATAAATTTTAGGTCTATTCAAATTTGGCTTCTACATGTAAATTTCCTTTCGAAATTTGACTAAAGTAATAATATGCCTACAGTATCTCTCCATTTCTAGTGTTGCACCATGTGGCAGTTCCAAAGTACATATTCCTACTCACATTCTGCTTTCACGCTTCATAAAGAGAACTCCATCAATTACTTATTTATTTACAAAATATTACGCCTCACCTACACCTTAATGTATCCATAGTATAGAAAATATTTTTAGAGAGAGAGATGAAGAGAGAGAGAGAGAGAGAGAGAGAGAGAGAGAGAGATTTATACATTGATCCAGAGCTCTCTGTTATAAGGCAGCAGTTGACAGACTTTCTTGTACATAGACGTTACCTAATACACAAACACACAAACAAATGCAGTCATACTCCCACATGCACTTACACTCAGCCTTACGCATACACAAACACATACATACTTTGAGTCTACCACAAATGCAAACTAATAGTAACCAGTAAGGACAGATTTCATTATAGAGTAAAATGTGAGACCCGCTATAAGAAAATCTTGTCCTCATAAGAAAATGATCGACGTTTAGGAACAGCAAGTTTCCTGACTCAAGAGAAAGCAAGTTTTCTTATCTTAAACGAACAAGCACATGTATATATATATATATATATATATATATATATATATATATATACATATATATATATATATATACATACATATATATATATATATATATATATACATATATACATATATATATATAATCGGTTTTCTAAAATGTAAGTTGAGAACAAAAGAATATTTTCAGACTGAATATATTTACACACGCGGCAAATAAACGGCAAATAAACATCGTGTTCTTGAGAGTTAAATAATCAAAGTCATGGCATTTATTTTAATAATATATTAAATTAGGCAGAAATAACTTTGCCATGCTGTAGCATCATAGCACTAACGAAGATAAAAAGATTTTTAGAAAAAGAAGACGTTACAACAAACTAGATTCACTAAGTAAAATATACAAATTACAATGATAAATCATCGCAAGCAGACATGAAATAGACAATATAAAAAAGCAATACAGAAAGACAATAGCAGGATAACAGAGACAAATTATTAGTAATATCGCCCGATAGAGAGAACTAAAAATGATAATGGTAAGATGGAGAATGAGACACGAGAACCTCTGAAGGTGGAATGTTATTATCAGATGTTGCCAGTGAGATCAGCCTACAAAATAATAAAATGATACGATCAGTATTCTGACATTTTAGTCTGATGTCACAAAATAAAAACACCTTTCAACATATCGCATGTTATTAATCCATAGACATAATTTAGGTTTCATACACAAATGGAGCAGTGCAAAAGAGTCTGCGACAATCAATATATGCCAATTTTATGTTCTTTACTTATTGTAGTTCTCCACGCCCTTCTCTCTAGTTTAACCTCTAATTATAAGTGCAGCTATATATTTCCGAGAGAAGTTTACAAAGACACTGAGAAGATAATCGTGAACTAATAACATATATGTTTAAAGACGACTATATTGAGTAATAATGCGAATTAAATAATACGACCTAATAGACAATAAAAATTAAATATAAATAATTAAATATAAATAACTAGCAAGATATAAACTAAATAAAATTACTACAAATATTATTAATAACTGCTTAACGTTTATTTCTTCATCCGAGGATAGTCAGCGACATCATATGGACATTCATACAGCTACACACTTTGTGATAACAACAACAATACGATAGAGATTCCTTACACGAGCCATAGAGACACTGATAGAGGCGCTTCAATGAGCCCTACCATACATAAGCCCCTGCATCTAGCCACCTCACCCCCTCCTTTCTCGTCCAACCTTAACGACAGCCGACATGCCCTGCATCACAACATATAAGGAGACCAAACATATTACATCTGAATAATTGGCCTCATAGTAGATATATACTTTCAAGAAAAACATCAAACTTAAAGAGTAACAACAATTATAAAGAATATCAAAACATTTCAAGTAACAAAATTATAAAACACTGAACAAATTCAAAAGTATTTTACTATACAAGCTGCTGCTGGTGTAAACTTGCTTTCAAGACTAAAGGATTTGATGCGTCTTTCCCATTCATTGAATGTGTGAAAGTTGGTAATCAAAATAACGGAGATTTTTATGGGCCACAAGAAGGAGCAAACCATACTGAGACATCTCTCTATTGTCGCAGCAAGCTAAATCATACCTTAAACTGCCATTTAACGGCTAAAACTTGTCTAGTGTTTACTAAAAAGATAAAATTTTGATTTCATATCCGATTTGCTCTGATATTGTATTAATTACTAACTGAAATGCCACTAACGCAGAGATTAAATTAATCATAAACATAACAGAAATGTTATGATAAAATTACAGAACTTACAGAACTTTAAAGTTGAGGCTCCAGAGAGAAAGATTCTTAATGAAAACGACGAAGTAAAAACTCTTTTTTATTATTTCTTTCCTTTTTCTATTAACATACCACTAGGTCTTAGGATACTACCAGCGACAGTCTGACTGCTATTTGAACATTTGGTTTCCTGCTTCTTTGGGCAAGAGGCTATCAACTTGTCTATTCAAATGATACATGATTTAAAGATAATAACGCAGACAGACAATCAGATAATAACTGCTATTTGGACATTTGGCCTTCTGCTTCTTTGGGCAAGAGGCAACCAACTTGTCAACTGACACATGATTTTAAGATAATAACGCAGACAGACAATCTGATAACAACCTGAGTATTAACTGGACACAGCCAGGCATCCTATAGATCAATCTCTCCATCTCTTCCAGAACTATCCCTCTCTCCACTCCCTCTCGCTCCAGGTGCTCCACGTACCACTCCACTACCTCAAGCTGTTGCCTGTAGTCCACCCATCTCTCTCTACTATCACTGGAGCTGCTTACAATCAGAGGTCTGTGAATGGGAATTGATCGCAGGGCCTCTAACACAAGACACCTTAATCTCTTCAGGTCACCACTCGATAAAGAAGTAGTTTTTCCCGAAGAAGTCGCAATAGGAGGTCTATTGATAATTGCACTGTTGGTAGTATTAATGCTGAGGTTAGGAGTTCTGATAGGGTTACTGTTAGCAAAGCTGATTGCGTCACTAGCTGCAACAGGATCAGCTACAGCTACCGGAAGCAGCGTATCCATCACTGACTCTGCTGTATCTGCTGCTACCGTCCTGGTAGCTGCAGACACATCTGAATTATCAGCAGCCTCCATCACTGACGCTGCTGTATCAGCAGAAGTGGTTCTAGTTACAGCTGCAAATTCTGTAGAACCAGCCGAAGCTAGTGTGTTGGCAGCAGTATGCATACCAGCAGCAGTCTTTATCTCAGCAGCAGCTTGTACACTAGCATCAGCTTGTACACCAGCAGCAGCTTGTACACCAGCAGCAGCTTGTACACCAGCAGCAGCTTGTGAGCCAACAGCAGTTTGTGAGCCAGCAGCAGCTTGTACACCAGCAGCAGATTGTACACCAGAAGCAGCTTGTACACCAGAAGCAGCTTGTACACCAGAAGCAGCTTGTACACCAGCAGCGGCTTGTACACCAGCAGCAGCAAGTACACCAGCAGTAGCTTGTACACCAGCAGTAGCTTGTAAGACAACAGCAGCTTGTATACTAGCAGCAGCAGCTTGTGAGCCAGCAGCAACTTGTATACCAGCAGCAGCTTGTACACCAGCAGGAGCGACTGCAGCTGTGTCTGCATGATACTGGAGATAGGACAACCATACTCGCGTCAGGTCACGTGACTCAGCTGACCTCAGACACTGAATGGCCTTACGATAGGCTCTCTCAGGACTAGCAGCAGAAGTAGCAGCAGAAAGTGGTGACGTCACAGCAGATGTGTAGAGCTGGTCTTCTGCATTCAGCATTGCCAGCAACTTACTGTAAAAAACATGCAATATAAATGAAATACATTTTAAGTTTAGCATTTATTTCATTTATATTTAAAAGAAGTGAAAACTGAAATGCTAAACTAAATAAAACACATTTAGTTTAGCATTTATTTCATTTATCCGTTGGCATATTCTCGACATTTAAAAAAGCAGTATTTCATAGAATCTATCCAAAGAGTCAGAGTGACTATGCTCACCAAGGCTATAACAAATCTGAATTAACAAGGCTGGCTTTATAATGAAGAATATCAGTGCACTTCGAAAAAGCAACTATTACATTACTAGAAAACTGTAGGTTATGTATAAACATATATTATTAAATATAGCAACAAAATGAAGTTGTGTTTTTCTCAGGACGTGAACGAGAATATCATGCTAACACTGCACACCTCTCTTCCGTCTCTCTTTTCTCAGGTTCACCGTTTGAACACGTCTATCGTTTGTTTATTGTAATAGGCATACCAATGCCCCAGTCAAGTTCTTCAGAAAACTAACATAATTTTTTTCAAGCTCTCTATATAAGCTCCCTGCGACCAGAACTTATTTCTTACAATTATTAACAAGACATAAACGAAAACGGTAATCCATTGTATTATCTATTTTGGATTTATTCCTGTTATGGCAAAAACAGGTAAATAATCAATTTCTAGTTTATATACTATTCATAATTCCAAAAATTGAGGAAGTTTGAGGCATAATATTCTAGCCTGGCTGTCTTATATAATAGTACACAGATACGCATAGAATGATCTATTTGTGACGCACAATCAACACAAGTAATAAATGGAAATTTCAGCGATCATAAAGAAATGCTTTCAACAACAACAATAACAGCGAATCAGGACGTGCAGGTATCAATTTCTAGCTTTTTCCGTCACTAATGTGCTTTGAGAGAAGTAACTGACCCTAAACTAAACTCAGCTTAGCCTTTAGAATTTTCAAAATCAGTTTCAACTGCCATTCAAAGACGATAGCCCATTGGTTTAGAATATAATTTAATGATACTCATGACGAAGCAGACAAAACATACCAATAACAAATCCAGAGGACTGTTAAATGTTTAGAAACATAATCAGATGAAACGCTGTCCCTCAATGGCGGAACTGAATGGAATAGAGGCAAAGGCAATCCCAGAATATTCCTAACATCAAGCAAATATAATCAATCTAATAACTATTAGCAATGAACTGACAGAATACAAAATTAAATAGTTGAAATTATTAAAAGCGACAGTTTATGCAGAGTATGAATTATTTAAAGTTTTAATTTTGGAAAAGTAGAATAATTGAAAGTTTAAGTGTTAGGCAGCAACTATATTGTAGTCTAAACTTATTTTGTTTTACAACTCAAGGAATCTGAAATACACTATCTAATGATCTTTTAAAGAAAAAGTATTTTAAAGTAACTTGTAGAAGCCTAAAACTAATAAGCACTCTAGTACAACTTCGTCTCAAAACATTACTAAAGCAATCACATATGGACAGTAGATTTTTATTACCTATAGAGCTGAACAGCTTTCTCGTCGTCCACCGGTGCTTGGAGGGACATACCAACTTCTCTTGCAGTACTTCCTCTATCATTGGAAGCCGCAGTAGTGACTGCAGTAGTGGTAGCTTCCATGAAAACAGAATCTACAGCAGCACCTAGATCATCGTACTGGTCTCTCTTTGTACTGACTGTACAATTCTCCGCAGAATGTATTTCATACAGAGACATGATGGCTAGTTTAGCACAGAGCAGAGCTGCGGATCTATCACCTAGACTCTCATACACACACATTGCTGCGTAATACAACTCAATACTGTGCACGTTCTGCTCTAGCGATCTCTCGATTATCTGTACACACAACAATACATCATCAAGCAATCAAGTTTCACAAGAATATCAAGTATCAATCAAGTACCAAGTCTCACGAGAACACCGTAAATGATTTAAGGATGCAATCATCATCATCATAATCTTCCCTTTAATCCCAGTTTAACTATGGTCGGGATACGAATGGACCTTCTCCACTCCTCTCTGTCCCATATCATATCATCAGTTAATCCCATATAATCTCTTCCATTCGTTTAAGAATGCAATAAATGCAAAAAAATAAACATATTTCTACAACTTTCAATGATTTACAAGCAAGTTATATTAGGCTCAAGTATAGAATCTTCACTGAAGATACCATGTGGTGAAATAGTCAATAAATCACAAAGTCAATTGAGCAACAATTACATGCACTACTAAGGCAGCACAACAAACATGTTTACATTCACACAAACCTGGCGTATAGCTGATACATTATCCGGGCTGGTCGGATATATAAGCTCTAGTTTTATCAGCAAGAGCCAAATTTCCTCCCGATCTGGTTCTACTTGCAAATATCGTCTACACAGAGACTTTCCTTCATCAATCCTGAAACCAAATATCATTTAAAATCGTAAAAGCCAAAAATCGCAAAAATACAGCACAAGATGTATATGAAACTGGTAAGATACTATTAGTCTATTCGTATACCGACCCTAGTTTAACTGGGAATAAAGGGAAGATGATGATGATGATTATGATGATGATGATGAAGGTGATGATGAAGATGGTAAGATTCTAAAGGAAAAATTCTTATAAGTGCATATAAAATCTACTATTTCACATAAATTATCAATATATGCATTCAAGATTATGACGTTAAATTTTAAAACTTTGATATTAGATATTAACAAAATAAAATTGGTTAAACTGGGATTTAAGGGAAGATAATGATGCTGATGATGATATTAGATATTAACAAATGCACTCATGTAAAAAATACGTCTATATATAATACTTTTTGTATAGATTCATATAAATAAAAATATGGCAACATCTGTTACCACAACCTAAATATTAACATATTTAACGCAAAACCCCTCAATGTCAAATTTAAATGCCAAATAACTCAAAAATAACTCAAAAATAACTCAACAGAATGTTGAACGTCAAGCAGTGTTGAAATTTAAAAAGAATGATACTGAGGTGACAGAAGCCTAGTGGGTTCTATACACGGGCAAGCAGACCGAACAGAACAGATTAATAAATATAGAATTACCTAAATCCTAAATAAGTAACCATCATGAAGGATGATCATTTCACTACAGCAATATATTGTATTTTCAACTTTAACATAGTAACTTTCAATACTGCGAGCGGAAATTAAATGAATGATATGGAAATAGAGAGAGAAAGAGAGAGAGATAGAAGAGAGAGCGAGAGAGAAAGAAAAAGAGAAAAAGAGAGAGAGAGAACTATGTTAATTTCAAGAAACACACTCAACACAAGCAATAACACCCACATGAGGACGTCAAAGAGGTTACAACTTACGTGTAACCTATCTAGTTGACCACCCATCAGATATACATGCAAATAGCAAAAAATAAACAAGCAGAAAGAATATGCGATCCAAAATAAGAAAATATAATATAAACGCAATGCAAACCAAATAATTTACAATAGATTAAGTAGGCTGTACATTTAGTAAAGGAATGAATTAACTTATCAAGTAAAGTATTACAAGGAACCTGTTAGCCTGGACCTCCAGCATAACTCTGCTGTTCAGTAAACCATTCAACCAATCATCACACTCCACGTCTCTAATTGCCTCTTCATTCTTTTTCTCTTCTGCAATCTTTCTCACCTCCATATTGGTAACCTCATCACGTCTCTTGGCAACAGCCGCAACATCAGCACCCTCACTTGTCGCTTCTGGAAGCCTGTTCGATGTAAAATCTCCGACATTCATCATGCTGACCCTGTCATCATCGTCGTCACTTGAATCATAATCAGTATCGGTGTGCAGATCAATATCATCAGCGGCTACATGGATCTCGTCAGATCCGCTGCTTCCATTCACTGCCTCGTGTGGTTGTGGACTAGAGATCCTCGGCACAGCAACATTTTGAGAGCTTAATGTTGCTGCTGGAGTCGAATTTAGCAAAGAGCAATTCAACAGTTCATTCATAGTTGAAATAACACAATCATCTACAGCAGATGTTGCAACAGCAGCAGCAGATGTTGCAACAGCAGCAGCAGATGTTGCAACAGCAGCAGATGTTGCAACAGGAACTGCAGCTGCAGAATCTACGACAGCAGCTACGGGAACAACAGTATCAGAGTTCACAGCAGGTTCAATAATCGTTTCTGCGTTTTTAATGGATTCTGCAGCAGCACAGCTAACAGCTAAAGCATCTGTGTCGTCCATAGTTTCTATGTCAGCAGTAGATTCAATAGGACCAGAGCTAACAGCTAAAGCAGCTGTTTCTACAGTCGTGGCAGCTGTCTCAAATCCCTCAGCAGCGGTTAACTTGCTAGCGATATCGTCATTACCTGTGATAGCACTGCTACAAGAATTTGAGAGTTCGGGCTGGCAGTAAACTAGATTAGGTTTGCAACACTGAATAGCTTCGTCAATCAGCTGAGACAGCTCAGTGTATGAGGATGGTTTAAATCCCGTTTCATCAACTGCTGCAGACATATCACTGATACGAGTAGCATCGACTGTTAGAGCACCAGCTGCAGTGGTTGAGCCACTCACACTTCCCAAGAGTTTCCATGAGATACTGAAGGAATCCTACAAGCAATATACGGCATTACATGTATATATATATATATATATATATTAGGGTGACAATAAAAATTAAAGTTATTATTTTTAATGCTCACACCCTCTAAATATGTTCAATTCCATGCAAAAGTTAATTACAATTTTTTTATGAGAATCCATTCATATTTGGAGGTTGCACAAATAGACAAATATTATACAGTCATGGCCAAAAGTTTAGCACCGATGAGCATTATTCACTAAAAATTTGTATAATGTGCCTTAGTAACAATATTTCCCAAGTGGAAATCGGTCAATCACTAGAAACAAGATGCTGGGCTGTCACTTGTTACTAAATACACTTGTTTGATTAATACAATGATTATTTGCTTGAGTGATTAGTGTCTGGCATGATACACCCTCTGTGAACCAGGCAAGGTAAATATTCCAGTTTGCAGACGTCCAGCCAGAGACTGTTCAAGCGTAGCCGTAGACTTCACCAGTGACCGTCAAGTAACTTGTTGGTTGTTAGGAAGTTATTGTCTGTTACGTAACTGAACTCTGGTTCACTATTTGGTACTTACGCCCTCTTTTGGCAGCCCAGCTTATGTATGTATCTCTCTCCTACTGGTCATTTGATAAATCGACTTGAATAGTTCACAGTATAGGACAGGAGTTAAGCCATTTATTGAATTATCACTAGAATTCCCTTGTAGTAGCAAAACAACTTAGTTTTTGACATTTTGCATACAATATTATACTCATAAGGTAATAGATTTGAAATTGTATCAGCACAATGGGAAAATCCAAAGAAACTTCTCCTATAAAGCGTCCACAAATTGTGGTACTGCATGAGCAGAACAGGTCTCATAGTGAGGTAGCTAGACGTTAACACATAGCCAAGTCGAGAGTGACTCGAGCTATAGCGAGAATGAATGAACTGAGGTGCTATAAGTCTCGCAGAAGGTCTGGACGTCCGCGCATCACCTCGCCTCGCACTGACAGAAAAGTCCGACGTGTTGCTACAGCGCATTCAACCTGGTCATCAGCGTAAATTGCTTCTCAAGCACGATCAGCAGTAAGTGGCAGGACTGTGAGAAGACGTCTTCTAACTGAATTCAACCGACCATCGCGACGCCCAGCAAGGAAACCTCGCCTGACCGCCAAGAATATCAAGGATCGCCTGAGGTTCTGTAGAATCTACCGTCACTGGACGTGTGATAATTGGACGAAAGCTCTCTTTTCGGACGAATCAACGTTCTCGCAGTTCAGATCCTACATCAGAAACGTGCGGCGTCCAGCAAATCAACGGTATAACACCCGCTATGTGATACCGTCTGTGCGGCAAGCACCAACAATAATGGTCTGTGGAGCTTCTCAGGAACTGGTAGAGGTGGCCTATGGTTTATGCCGAAAAATACTTCGATCAACGGACACAAATATCTATCAGTTTTGCAAGATAAACTATTGTTAAACATGGAATTGCTTAACTGTTCAATATTTCAGCATGATAGAGCGCCCTGCCATCCGTCAGCCATTGTTACCAACTGGCTCACAGAACAAGGTGTGGAGGTCCTTGGACCTTGGCCTGGGTCCAGCTCAGATCTCAATCCTATTGAAAAACTGTGGGTTTGCATGAAACAGAAGGTAGCAGCAATGAATCCGTCATCTAAACAAGAACTTATTAAAGCAATTAAGCGAGTGTGGACTAGCGAAATAACACCCGAGTACTGTCGCAATCTTGTGCATTCCATGCCTGACCGGATTAAAGCAGTCATTGCAAACAAAGGAAGGCACACCAGATACTGAGACTAGTGAAAATATGGATGTAGTACATTGACATTTAATAAACATAAACAGTAGTTGCTTTACTTTTAGCACGTCTGGCGCTACAGATTAATGTATGGCAAGTTTAGTGTATTTATCTAATCGGTGCTAAACTTTTGGCCATGACTGTATATAATAGGTGACCTCCTTAAAGAAAACACTCTCAATGATCAAAAGTTTTCTTGACGACCGTTGACTTGTTTGAGTCAGGATAATGCAATCTCTGATTCTCCACAATCTGTAAAAGGCACTGTATCTATTCTTCTTTGTTAGTAAGCACTCCGCTGAAAGATTGACAAAGTGCAACGCCGCGCTCAGCAGCGTCATTCACGACCTTTAATTGACCTGCCTTTCTCCGAGCTTTAATGTATACGTCATTAGTGTCTCGTGTACTTGGATCTTCTTCTAGAAAATCCTGATCCACATCTAGAGCTATGAATAGCTTCCTAGTGTTCCTTGTTACGAAATCAGATAGTTTTTTTCTTGTTAGTTTTATCGACAACACTAATTCTGCGTGGTGGATAGTCACATGAACCTTCGCTTTCAAGAGCTCTTTTCATGTCAACTTTTTCATCAGCGGTAACAGCTGCATTAAAATAAGCCAGTCCAATTAGAGTCTCACTTAGATACCACAGATGATTGGAGAAACTCTTCATTGCTGCCGATGCAACGGATTCATCCAAGGTCTTGTACGCCTCTATTTCTCTGAGCAGAGACAGGTCGTTGCATGGAGCTGATGTTGGACATTGGCAGGTAAACCACGCTTTCAAATACACTTTGATCACAAAAACGTTGAATTGACGGAGTCCTATGAGCTCTCGCTCTGTCAGCTTAAACTAAGATCGGAAGAGAAGGTAGCCTACACTTGCTTTCACCGATAAGCCCAACACATCTTAATCAGGAAACCTTGATTCGTTTCCTCGATGCTGCTGCTGCTACTTCTTTGTTGATTACTCAATTCTAGAACGATTTTCTTCTTTTCTCTGTCTCGCTTGAAGTAAGGCATCTCTTTCTAAATAACGGACTTCATGTTTAGCCAAGTTTTGGAGTCCACTGGAGACAAGCAGCCCCTTCTCCCTTTGAGCTATCAGAAACTGTCTGTCGTCTTCAATCTTTATCAAAGTCAAAGCGTCTGCATGTGCAACATCAAACAGATCATCAAAGCTTTAAGCAAACCTGTCTTCCTTACCTTGCTGCACTTCGGTTCTGTGTGCAGCACTTTTCTTTAATCTCTGCCACATGGCATGTGTTTTATCTTATTTACAATATGACATTCTTGTATCATTTGTATCTTTGCTTTCTCCCAAAAGCCATAAATTTTTCCCACAGCGTTGGTTGCACTGTCTTGAATTGTTCTCTTATCTTTACTATGATGTTGAAAGAAACGTTGCAAAACCTATTTGTTTGAAGGGAGCTTTGATCCTGTAATCCCCAGCATTGTACTACCCTTCAACCAAATACCTCTGTCTTTTTTCTTGGTTTTAACTTTGCAACTAGCCATCTCGTAACAACTATCTTAAAAATTGAAAATCAGCATAGTTGACCTTTGATTTAGACTACTTAAGTAAACATGAACCATTTGCTTTGTGAGCGAAAATACAACAAGTTAACCCCATACATAGTTGCTATTTTTCTTAAACTGAATCTCTATGCATCGTAATTAAATTTTAATACATTCAATAAATAACGAAGAAACTTTGAATACTAAGTAAAACGCCGCATTAGCTTAATAATAAATGAAAACTTCAGCGGTCTTGTGCAACCTCTAAATATCAACCAAATTCATCCAAATTTTTTTATTACTCATTTGTACCAAAATGAACAATCTAAGAGGGTGTGAGTGATAGAAATACGAAAAAAATTTTCCTATGTATTTCATAGTCTCCTTAATATGTAAATATATATATATATATATATATATATATATATAATATATATAATATATATATATATACATATATATATCTATTATATATATATACATATACTATACATATGTATATATACAGTATATAATATATAATAATATATATATATATATATATATATATATTATATATAAAACATTATTCGTCTCTCTCTCTCTCTCTCTCTCTCACTCTTTCTGTCTCCCTTATCACAATATTCAAAGACTCGTCCAATACGATATAGCTTTCCCACTTCCTTGATAATCACGTGACAACAACGTGACACTGTTTCTTACAATATATTTTTCAATTACGTACCTCACCAACTTAAAAACAACACATAAAATAATAGAATAAACAATGAGGCACAACATAGAAAGTACCAGAGAACGCGATAAAGAGCAGCTTACTATATTGGCAAGATGAGAGGGTGCTTCAGAATTGAGAGGATTATAGAGGCAGGAGGGTAGGCGCTGATAGTAGATGAGATGTACTAGTGACATCCACAGACAAATCCTGTGGGATCTGTCCAGTAACGTCCAGACAACTGATCTCGCTGCTCCAGACCTTGAACTTAGGGCACTCAGTTTCACCTCTGACGTCACTCCAGCGCTTCTGCAGATGACTGCCTTCAAAGTAAAAAAATACCCAAAGATATTCCATTTAATGCACCACAATTACCTGCAATTCATAGTTTTCCAGAACTCATTTTTTATTTATGTTCATACAAAAAGATATTACTATAGTACTTATACAGATTAGATTGCCTATATAGATTGACAGCTTCTTTGTCAATTTATATAGCCTAAATTAAGTCTAGTATATAGACTTATATACATTGACAACTTCTTTGGTGAACAGCATGACTGACTGAGTAATCCACCAACAGTGTGACTGCCTTAATAATGGACTTACTACATGACTGACTGATTAGTTTACTAATTCTATGACAGATTGATTAACTAAACTGACTGAAAACACTAAATGATTGTCTGACTGACTAACTGACTGCCTGCGTAACTGACTGACCAATTGACTAACTGTTACTTGACCTATTGTCTAATCAACTGACGTCATTAACTGACAAACTACTTTATTGAAGTTCCTAGTCCCATTCACTATAAATAAGAAGCTTCACAAAGCAGATCATGAAAAGATGAGACATAAAATACTAGGAATCTCATACCTCAATGATTTGTCTAGCTTCACTCAGTCTGCCCGTACAAATACTGAGCGCTGATTGGTAGAGAACAACGTCCAATAGGAAGAGAGATCTCCGGTACGGTGACTCTTGACACGAGGGAGAGCAGAGGAAACGTCTGATCTTCTGACAAACCTTCATTTTATCTTCATAGCCTTCAATCAGTTCCAGATACTGCGATATATACATCATACAAATACAGTTAGTTCAGATACTGAGATATATCGTCATATAAATACAGTTAGTTCAGATACAGTGCCACATCGTCATACAAATACAGCTAGTTTAGATACAGTGCCACATCGTCATACAAATACAGCTAGTTCAGATACAGTGCCACATCGTCATACAAATACAGCTAGTTCAAATACAGTGCCACATCGTCATACAAATACAGCTAGTTCAAATACAGTGCCACATCGTCATACAAATACAGCTAGTTCAGATACAGTGCCACATCGTCATACAAATACAGCTAGTTCAGATACAGTGCCACATCGTCATACAAATACAGCTAGTTCAAATACAGTGCCACATCGTCATACAAATACAGCTAGTTCAAATACAGTGCCACATCGTCATACAAATACAGCTAGTTCAAATACAGTGCCACATCGTCATACAAATACAGCTAGTTTAGATACAGTGCCACATCGTCATACAAATACAGCTAGTTCAGATACAGTGCCACATCGTCATACAAATACAGCTAGTTCAAATACAGTGCCACATCGTCATACAAATACAGCTAGTTCAGATACTGTGCCACATCGTCATACAAATACAGCTAGTTCAGATACAGTGCCACATCGTCATACAAATACAGCTAGTTCAAATACAGTGCCACATCGTCATACAAATACAGCTAGTTCAGATACTGTGACACATCATCAAACAAATACAGCTAGTCTTGATAGTAGATACTGCTATAGATTGTCATACATAATACATATATAGTTAGCCCAGATACTAAGATACAGCGTCATCTGCGATACACCGTCATACAAATATATAATATAAACAGAGAATTTGCTATATCAGGTGTGTTACATACTAACGAATCCGCTGATATTCTTGTTCAAAACCGAAATGTGCTTATATCGCTAGTACTTATAAGCATATTTACCTGCAGTTGAAATAGCTTGAGCTTAAACGGGACCAGTAAGACGTCATGCGTATAAGCAGCACTTGCTTATATCTGACGTGCTTATACGTAGAGCACACAAAATATATATACATTGTATGTACAAAATATACATGAATGTATAAATTACTCAAGTTTGTACAAGTCTGCTTGTGAATAGAAGTCTTATGTTTTAGGATTTCAATATAATAAGGCAGAGCGGTGGGCATACCCTGCAGTAGAGTTGAAATGACGGCGCCAGAGTAAGAGCTTTATCATAGAGCTCGCTCAACGTCACAGCAGCCGTTGATAACGATGACTTAGGATGTTTCCTGTGCTGATAGAGAGACAGATAGTGGGCCCACAGTATAGAGCTGTTACTGTTGTACTCTATAGCCCGAGAGAGTATCATCAGCACTTGCTCTAATCTCAATTCAACTCTCCTCAGTGTCTCACTTCAATGATACAACCACATGCACACGTCTCACTTCAATGATACAACCACATGCACACATCTCACTTCAATGATACAACCACATGCACACATGTCACTTCAATGATACAACCACATGCACACATGTCACTTCAATGATACAACCACATGCACACATGTCACTTCAATGATAAAATCACATGCACACATCTCACTTCAATGATACATCACATGTGCACATCTCACTTCAATAATAATAATAATAATAATAATAATAATAAAGGTTTAACGTCCGTTTCCTCATACAAGGATGATGTCAGGGACGTCCCCCCATCACATGTCAGTACAAATCGATTCACCCCAAACGATCTGAAAAAACACGTGCTGAAGAGAAATAAACGATCCTAAACAGTGCCGGTCCAGGGATCAGAAAAACAGTCAGGCAAGATGAAATAAAATCTATGGTAGGAAGATATGCGTTTTCAACTTACAACGGAAAGTGGAAGTAGTAGAACATGAGCGAAGATCAGGAGGCAGAGAGTTCCAAACAGTAGGAGCGGAGAAAGAAAATGAACGTCTACCTAACGAAGTGAGAATATTAGGAATTTTGAGCAGTTTGGTATCGGAAGAACGAAGCTTGCGAGAAAGTTGATATTGGATTAGGAGATCAGAAAGGTAAGAAGGTTAACCAAAAAGGAGTGTTTTGAAAGTTAATAGAGCAATTTTATACTTAATTCTTTGAACTACAGGAAGCCAACGAAGGTTACTAAGCAAGGATTGTATTCAATGATACAATCACATGCACACATCTCACTTCAATGCTAAAATCACATGTACACATCCCACTTCAATTAGACAATCAAATGTACACATCTCACTTCAAAGATACAAACACATGCACGCACACACACTTCAATGATACAACCACATGCACGCACACACATTTCAATGATACAACCACATGCACACATACCTCACTTCAATGATACAACCACATGTACACATCTCACTTTAATGATACAATCACATGCACAAATCTCACTTTAATGATACAACCACATGTACATATATTCACTTCAATGATACAACCACATGGACATATCTCACATCTATGATACAACCACATGCACACATCTCACTTCAATTAGACAACCACATGTACACATCTTACTTCAATGATACAACCACATGCACATTGCACATATCTCACTTTAATGATACAACCACATATACACAACTTCACTTCAATGATAAAATCACATGAAAACACACACACAAACACACACATCTCACTTCAATGACACAACCACACACACACACACACACATATCTCACTTTTAAGATACAATCAGAAGCACACATGTTTAATGAAAACAGAGAATTGCATATACATTTCAGAGTAGGTTTTAAGAATGGGTTCCATCGCAGTGAGAGCTCGTGAAAAAATTGCGTTAAGAATCAAGGCAGATAGTTCTAGAATTAAAAGTCGTCCGCTTTTAGAACGCGGTTCTAAAAGCGGACGACATCAAAGCGTAGGAGAAAACCTTCTGTAGGCAGTGGTGGCTCCAGAGAAAATTAGAGAGACAGGAGAACTTAAGGACTGAAGCAGAGAAAATAGAAAAGTTAATTTAGGAAGTCAACACAAGATGAATGATACAAAAGTGATAAGAAGTCGTCACTTTGAAAATGCAGACATTCAAAACAGTGGTAAAAAGATATAGCAAGAAAGAGTTAGAAAACCAAAAAGAGTTTGCTGAATACTAGTTGCTCGATAACAACTAATATTCATCATCAGCAGAAACTTGCGTTCTGATCAGAATCTGCAGCGGCAACATTCCTGCATTCAATTCAGCCGTTTTAAGGGTCATAGCTTCTTTACAAGAGATATTCACTTCTTTTTTAAAGTGATTATTGACTGTGCTACATCATTATTACATTATTATTACATCATTATACATGATTATTCAAGCTCTTTCTTTCATTCTCTTTCCATGACTCGGTTTCCAATTAATTGTCATCATTGCATACCTCGATCTTCAGAGGTTCTCATTAATTTTATTTGTTTACTCTTGAGGAGAATGCAAATAACACATTATAAATTTATAGACACAAAACGCTGTAAACCTAGGCTTAAACTAGTTTAAGTGCTGAACTAACAAATTAACAATACAAATACTATCTTTCATACGTTCATCATCAATAGTACTTAGCTTACCGCTTTAATTGTAAAAAGCTTATACATATCGTTTTGTTATTAAGAATTTTCACTCGCCAGTGTTTGGCCATTACAGTAGTTCTTAATTTGAAAATAGTTGAATGTATGATTACCAACGGTTTGACAGTATTTAGTAGTTTAATAGAATGCTTCTGTAATTCATACTTAAGAAGATTGATGCTAATCATTATCTATCATACTGCCGCACAGAGCTCTGTAGCCTCTTTCATACTGCTTGTTTGTTTATCTACTTACTGCTACATGTATGTTTTGTGACGAGAGAGATGAATGAATAAACGATGTGAACTAAAATATAATATTTACAGCATCGACAAGAGTAGAACCAGTACCTGCTGACTCTGTGATATCCCGCAGAGAACAATTTATTATAAGCCAGTCTCAACCAAGCATCTGTGTCGGTTGGATTTTCTACAACTCTACTTTCCAATCTTCCTTCATTATCATTAGCTTCTTCATATTCGGGCCGTCTGGCTGCGTGACACTGATCATTCCACGAGACGATATTTGAATATGGATTAGCGATATATTCAATATGGGATCCTGTATCAAATATACACATACAGCAACTACTTGCAGCTCCCAAATAACTGTAAAATATACTTATTACCAAGTGCAATAGTCTAAATCAGTCGTGTTGTTAAATGGTAACTAAGTAGAAACTGATGAAGAGATCTGAAGAACCACTTAAATATCATTGTTCTCTCACGCAAAAGGATATAATTAAGCTAAAGTCTAACGCCTACTGCAACGTCAATTTCCCTGACTTGAAAATATGTCAGCGACGGTGTGAACTCTGGAATGAACCAGCACTATTGCTTCACACTCAGGCAATTGACTGATACGCTAACCGGCTCACTCCATAAAAAATAAATGGAATATAAAGATCTAAACTTTGTAGTAAGATTGATGTTCAATGGAGGAATTTTCTGTGAACCAAAATGCAAACTTAATTTAAAATATATGTTAGACTTGTCACCTAACAGAAAGAAAAATATTAGTTTAATATGAAAATTATCAAGTGACATATTAGTACGATTGTAGTATGGAGCTTTAATAATGGTGAGAGCTTAGATTGTTGCACTTTTTTCAAATTGCCGTAGATTCAAATAGTTCACATCTCGAGAGTAAAATTCGTCCCTAGAAAAAAATTTCATACTTCACAAGGCACGATGAGCAGTTACGTAACATATAATCAACAATTTAGTCCTTGTTAAATCGTGCCCAATGAAACTTGATCGCTCTACAGTTGTTAAACAAAATCAAAATCAGACGAAATATCCTATCTAATAATAATAATAACAACTATTAGAGTGCTACAGTCATCAATGACAACATCGAGCACTATTGAGACAAAATCAAGCCGGCGAGCAAAAAAAGGTCCAAAAACGGTGCAAATTCCAAAATCCAAAAATTCAGTTCAAAGTAAAGGGAATTAAAGAAAAGGTGGTTTAGGCGCAGGTCGCCGCTCAAGGACACTGGATGGAAAAGAGAGATGGAAAAGATAGGTCTTCAACTGCCTATGGAACTGCTCATAGGAAAGCAAAGGCCGATGTGCTTCAAATGAAAATTTCCGAAGATTTGATGGAAGAGAATTCCAGATCTGAGGTGCAGTATGATAGTGCAGCATGATAACCAATGAAAAACTAAATCACAGTTATAGAAACGAACTTAACGATAGTCTAAATAAGCAGAAAATTAAAGAGTCAAAACCTGAAAGTAAACTATCGATAACAGTACTGAATCCCATGGATGCAGCCAGATCTTTAGTTGTTGCTCTATAAGAAACATTAGCAGCAGATGAAGCCTGAAGAGCAACAGCAGTCTCGCCAGCAGCTGCACTAGCTGAATTAGCAACCACAGCTGAACTAGACAAAGCCTTGGGAGCTGCTGATTGGTTAGAATTAGAACGACAATGCGACGTTTGAGGCCTCCATAATCTCTCTTCTGTCAACAGCGACTCTACCCCATCTAAGCAATCAAAGACAAAATACAGTATTTAGAATATTATTCGAAATACTATACAAATAAAAAATACTATGTTCTACAAATGCCAAAGGTATATTTTTTCACAAGTTAATTGCTTCTTGATGGCAGTGTGCACGCAGATAAAACAAACTTTATGCACAATATTAGCAAATGATTAACACTATCTTTTAAAGTTAGTCACACACTTACGTTGTTTGTTGTGAGATCTTATTCTGCTGATAAGAAGATGATATCGTTCATTTTTCTTCTTATTCTTGTTCTCATCCATAAATCTATCCACATACTCACCTGCACATATACGGATGTAATCCAAAATGTAAGCTCATCCATAAAACTCTTTAAAATAGAAGAAATGTAATACAATTAACGTAAAACGTAAATTTAGAAGTATATAATCAAAGAAAAATACAGGTTGATCACTGAACCGAAAAGCTAAATTCAACTTAATCTTAAAAGAAAACATTAAAAACACAATCTCCCATAAGACTTGTAAGACTTTTAAAGGCAGCTTCAATAGGGATCGAGATGTTCAGAACCTCCTAGAACCTCCTAGACTATCTCGAGCTATCTGAGCTCAAATAATCAAAAAGCTCCAGATGAATCATTACATGTTAATCTTTTCCATCAAAATTGAAAGTAGGCCTTTTAGCAACAAGATTTTTTATGTATTATCTTCTAATTTTGTTAATTTAAAAAAATTTAAATTTTACTTTTTGAGTATTATTGCTTCAGATCTATTTATTATTGCTTCAGATCTATTTCTACTGGCTGAAGTCAGTGCCGATGTAAGTAAGATATTCGACCGCGGATCAGTATGTGCAGGGTTTAAGCCCTGGGCTCGTCCATCACTGACATCGCTTTCGAGTGAGGAAACTGACGTTAACATAACATTAGCTTCGTTTTTTTAAATTGTAAGACTATTCATCGGAAAGTATGAAGAGGTGTCATAGAACAGATTACGGTTATATACGTTCTGCTTGTGACGTGTGTTGTATCATACTCTGGAAAAGAAAATGAAATCTTCAATCACTATCCCGCACATAAATGCCAAAGACCCACCGATGAACCGTGAATAGCTGCTCACTGGAGTGTCGGCTGGAACTAAGGCAAGAGAGGGTGTGTAGGAGATGAGGTCAACGAGTACATTTCTCTCAGTCATCATATAGTCTGAACTGTGCTGGCTACAACAATATCGATCAATACACAATCAATAAATCAATCAATAAATATAAACGAAACAATTTAACGCACATACGTGTATATTCCATGTTAGCAGTTCAGAGAGCAACAAATCCTATATAACTTACAAAACACATTTTGATTTCACAATGTAAACAACTTTTACAATACAAACATACTCCATGAATGGCCTACTGAATAACACGATCGCCTGAGAAGCCGGAGGTCATAATTTCGAAACCCAGTCGGACCATCTCTGAAAGAATTCCTTCCGACAGGGAGACAGAAACTAAAGTTGGCTTTTTAAGTAAACAGTGAAGACAACTAAGCATGCCTCAATGAATTGACAGTGGTGGTCAAAATTCTTATTTCAAAATGCATTTATTCAAGAACATATATCACAATGAATCTGTGCAGGTTCTAATTTTTTATGCATCCTTCATTCCTATAAAGAAGAGGCCACAGATTCAAATGTCTGCAGGATTGACTATAACATTACAACATTATCCTCGCCATTCTGGGAAAAACACTGGCCCTAGTCACAGCTCACAGGTTTATTCAGCAGTATGGATTTAGTTATAGCTAGGGTTCAGTTTTAAGATTCAGGATAGATAAGCAAAAACTCAAATTAACCGGAAGTTAAATCAAGGAAAAAGGAAGAGAAGAAGACTTAGGTCTTGGCTCACCAAGAACAAAAAATAATTGAGATTAATTGTCATTAATTGTGACTAATTGTCATTGTTGTTTTAGTGACTGGCGATTACTGCGTTGTTTCAACCCATACACTTATCATTGCAAAGACAGATATATATATATATATATTTAGTTATAGCTAGGGTTCAGTTTTAAGATTCAGGATAGATAAGCAAAAACTCAAATTAACCGGAAGTTAAATCAAGGAAAAAGGAAGAGAAGAAGACTTAGGTCTATATATATATATATATATATATATCTATATATATCGATATATATATATATATATATATATATATATTATATATATATATATATATATACATACACATGTATATATATATAAGAAACAATAAATCGATATAAAAAAATGGTTAGATACAATAAGAACAGAAGATCGATACATACAAACGACAGGTGGGATCACTGCATCTTCCTATGAGATCAAATGTGCAGAGAGATTTAAAGCAGTCGATAAGATTGCTGTGGGTTGCACAATCAATGTTCAGTCCTTCTTTAGTTTCATAATATCCACTCAACCTGCAATAGGCGTGTACATACATACTCCAATCACAGTATAGGTCAGCGTGCGCTATACAGTTAATTTTAATTTCACAAATTAACTAAAAAATGTGCACTTATCTCAATCAATAATTATTGATACAAACAATTATGTCAAAATTTCACTAATGTATGCCAGATTTTTCAACCATTAGGGCCTACATCAATAAATCAACAAATCTACGAATCAACAAATTGCAATTTCTTCAGATAAAAACACAAGCACAAGTACACAAATAAACATACAAACTGACTTACCTATAGCTGCGCAAACACCTCAAGCTGCTTTGATAAACGCCCACAATGTCTCTCATTCGTCCAGTCGAGTACTTGACTCGAATAACGTTCTTAGACTTGGGCACAGATTGTTCTGCAGCTGCTGCAGCTGTTGAGACTACAGCTGCTGCTGCTGCTTCTGTTGAGACTACAGCTGCTGCAGCTGTTGGGACTACAGCGGCTGCTGCTGCATCGTCTACAGTCGTTGCGACTGGTATCTCACTGACAGAGCTAACGGCTTCACTGACCGCTGCACTATGCTGCACAACAGCAACAACAACAAGATTAGAGTGTTTCTGTCTTCCACAGCATCGTGTACATCACAAAACACTCAAAGGATACAAGATTAAAACTGCGAATATCTACTTCATGCTTACTAAATTATAGTATTACACAACTATGTGCAAAAGTGCATAAAATAGCTTTAGCACTGGATTGCTTATTTAATTCTAGAATAAAATGTACCATACAATACAGTAGATATTCAGCTGTGTCAGCATAGAACTGAAGTTCAAAGTCGGTTTCAGATATATAATATTGTTAGAAAAAAGTTACAGTAATGAGTCATTTACAACCTTGTAGTAATTATTATTCCTCAGCCAAAACTCAAGTGGTTTGTCAATTCTCTCATGAGCCACTTCCTCGACCATCACTTTGTCTGCAAGCCTGGTTAGGCGCTTTGACTGCAATCAATCAATAAAAAACAGAAATATCTAAATCAACACGAATAGCTAACATATGCGTCAATTCCCTTCTTTAACCCTCAAAATTCGCTTAATATCTGGTAAAAGCTGGTAAAGCTAAGGTTAACGTCAGTTTCCTCACTAGAAAGCGATGTCAGTGACGAGTGTTAATATCTGGCAAGACTGTAACTAAAGAATTAATGAATCGGTTCACTCAGCACGTACAAGGATCACACATTTCAAATAGTGTCGGTTCAAAGAGAGTTCAGTTCAACTTCAGTAACAACCGAAATCACAGCATTCAATAAAAAACTGTAGTAACTAAACTGGACCTCTCTGAGAATAAGGAACCCATGGGACTCATGTTAATATATTTCTATATACTGAACACGTACGTTATTCATACTGAAACGTGTATGTATGGGTACCAATATGAACTGGGCATAAGTTAGTGCTTTCAGGCCTCTTTGTCATTTCACATTCTCATTGGATTGTGCTTCCAAGTAAATCTTACATTCTATTTTAAAGTAAGTGAAATCAGTATTCTTTAAAATATTCTTAGCACAACTTAACACAGATCACCCAGCATCTTTATAAACATACAAGAATCTTGCACTCTCGGCAAAGAAATTAATCTGCTATATACTATAGGAGTCTGATCGAGACATCATCATCATCATCTCTTAAATCCCAGTTTAACCAGGGTCGGGATACAAATAGACTTTATTACCCATTCGTTTAAGTTTTGTGGCAATTACTGGAGCCTAGGCGCTCACCAACCGAATGCCCTTTCTGACGTTGGTATGGATCTTAGTGCTTTAGTCGCCCTCTACGACACGTGCAGTCACCGGTTGGTCAAATTCTTCAAACGACCCTGACAAAACACGGGGAAAATCGAGACAAATAAAGTAAATAAGAACTAAAAACATAAAGCGTAAGTAAATGAATTTAACAAATTAAATATAGGCAAGAAACTTACATATAATACTTTCAGTTCTTCTGAACTGGGACAGAAATCTTGAAGATGGTACAACAGATCCTTGACTAACTTTCCTTTGTTAACTACTTCACCAGTAGATTTGGTATTAAAAACATTACCATCGTCTTGCGCAATACCACGATCTCCATCACCGTCTTCATCAGACTTGCGATCAGTTTGAGGTTCATCGAGAGTAGTATGACCACCGAAAGATACCTTCCGTTTCTTTTTCTCATTCCATTCAGCTTCCGAGTTCTTAGTCCTTTTCAATGCTCCGCTCTTTTGCTCCTCACTAACAACTGAAGAGTCAGCTCGATGTTTGGTATGTAATTTTGATATTTCACTACTGATTTCGATAGAGCTGCAATAATTTAAAGCAAAAGAAATGCATGAATAACTTTGCAAAAGAATCGACAGTAATATTTTAACAAAATAATAGTCTACTTAGCTTATTAATTAAATTTGTCAGACATATTATATTTACTTACTACGTCAAACTGCAAATTTAATAAATAAAATCAATGTACTTTACTTATATAATAGTAATATCAATTATTATTTTAATTATTACAATAAAAATAGTAGTAGTAGTACTAATAATTAATAATATTAATAATAAGCTTATATATTACTCAAAGTCAATAAGTTATATCTACAATTTTGTCAATCAGTTGTTCGAATTGTTACAAACTTTCAAAACTTCTAATACAAATTTCCACTTACATTGTTATACCCTTAAATGTAAACTTAACTTTTCAACTCACTGCTGCAAATATTCTATGCCATGTTTCTTTCTCTCTTAGTGCATTGCCTATTGGCAGGTCCATGGCATAAAAATCACTTCTTTTGAGTGAGGAAGCTGACAATATCATTAGATTTAGCAGCTTTATGTTTGCTAGTAACGAAGTGAGTTTACATTTTTAAAAATTGTGTATTGCCTGAATATTACTGCATTATGGCATGTGTGTATGTAATGAAAATTAATATCGAGAAAACCAAAGTTGATTTTCTAAAACAATAAGCTATATATATTATTTTGTCCATCAGTTGTTATCCTTATTACAAACTTTTGTAACTTCAAATATCAATTTCAACTTCTGTTGCTAAATCCTTAAAACTAGGCTTCACTTTGCTACTCTCGACTGCAATTATGGTACATGCTAGTTTTAAAATAAATACCCTTCACTAGATGGCGCCATCGATCCGGCCAGCCCAGCGACTCCACGAGCTTGCGGAAGTTTGGCAGGAGAGACTGACTTGTTCGCAGACACCGATGAAACAGTAGCACCACTAGCAGCACCACTAGTAGCAGCACTAGTAGCACCACTAGCAGCACCACTAGTAGCACCACTAGCAGCACCACTAGTAGCACTACTGTTGACAGGATCCTCGAGTTCCATCAGTAAAGCTCTGTACTTCACTATCGTAGTCCTCCAATCCTCATTCAAGTCTTTCAGTTTTTTATTTCCCTCTTCAATTGAGTTGTTTGTATCCGACATCTACGCACAACACATAGCATACACCAGTAATATGATTGGCAAGTTGGCAGCAGACCTATTTGATAAGAAAAAGGGACAATGGTTTACAAAAGAGTTAAAAACCATCTCCATCTCTATAGGTACCTAGAGAAGTACAGTAAGAAAATTTCATTTACACAATAGAAAATATTAAACGATAATATTTACATAAAATACTTAAACCAGTTTTAAGACCGTAAACTGAAGTGAAGCCAACCCACTGGACATCCTACTTTGCCTTTTCCACCCGACAAGCCTGTATCCTCTAAAGCATTTACTAAACAGAGTTCTATCCCTCAACAGTGGCTTAACCCTTAAACCAAAGAGTAAGTCTAAAACTCTAATAACCGTATTCACTACGCTTCATTTTAGGTTTAGCGAGTTATCCCGCCGATCTCAAGGGGTTAACTAGCAGATTAGTTACTCTGCCGATCTCGAGGAGTTAACTAGTGGATTAGTTACTTCGCTGTTTTAAGAAGTAAAATGCTATATTTGTTTACAAGTAAGCAGATTGGTCGATCAGCTTGAGAGCATCGCTGGCATTAGTTCAACACTATAATTTTGGTGCGTGACTTTAGAGTAATAACTACACCACATTCTTTTAGTAAATAGCAAGGACAACGGAGGCGTACATAATCCGCAACACAGGTCCAGCTCCAGCTTTATGTTTGAAGGTTTTCATGTCCAAAAATGGAGTCTGCAACTCTATAGTAATGTGATACAACGACAACAACAACAACAGAATTATAGTGCTACTGTTGTCCATGAAAACACTGAGCACTATGGTACCATATCCAATCCGATGAGCAGAGTGTGGATCCAAAAACGGTGCAAGCCAAAATCCGGGATGTCAGTCCTGGGAAGGGTACTAGTGGAAAGGAGGTTTACGTGTTGGTCTCAGTTCCTGTGCAACGGTAGAATTGGAGAGGTCAAAGAGAAAAGCCTTTAACCGTCTATAAAACTGTTCATACAGAAGGAAAGGATGATCAGAAGAAGATGAAGGGGTGTGCAAAGTGGAAGGAAGAGAATTCCAGATCTGAGGAGCAGTGTGTTGGAAGGAGCACTTGGAGAGCTTACTGCAAACAGGAATACTAGGTCGCTCTATCTATGTAAAATCTATGATCTATGAAATAATCTTGTGATCTAAATCACACAAATAAAATGAAATAATCCTGCAATAATAAATTTATAATCTATAAAATCTATCATAGGTAATAAATAAACTTAATATTTCTATTAATTCACATTGGAACAGCTTAAATTTAGGGAATCTACATCGACATAAAGCACTTGAACTTATCGACATAAGATACGCTTGGATATCAAATACAACTGAAAAATAGGAATATTATAAAGTATTAAAGGGACGGTGTCAAGTCTGCTCTTTCAACTGTGACAGTGGATTTAATTGCTCATATCTTAATGAATAGAATTGCAGCGTTAACACCCGTTACGCATGAGTAGATTCTGACCGTTAAAGCACAAGGGGTATAGTCTAACTGACCCTGCCACTGCATCTGCCCAACTATAAGCATGCCTCCTCAACAGCGATCAATAGCGGAGGAACTTGCAGAGGTGGTTAGAAGCGGTGAATTTTCAGAAGAAATGGGTTGGGTTATTGGGCCTATAGTAAGATGTCGTCCCTGACATCATCCCTGGATGAGGAAGCGGACGTTAAACCTTTATTATTATGGTAGCCCAATCTGTTTTATCAATGATCTCTGAAATGATGAACGACCTAATGGAAGAAAACAAGAAACTTGCTATCAGATAATCCCAAGCTGAAGAAACCATTAAACAACTAAAGTTAACTTTGTCATCCGGTACTGTCAATCCCCCTCACATGAGTGCCCCATATGATGGTCTACCGGCAGAGCCAAGAAGCTGGGCTAGGGTTGTAGCAACCAATCAATCCGATGTGACCAACAGCAGGTGTATAAATTCAGATCAGCAAAGTGTTCATCCTCTCTCACTAGAGAGGTTCTTCCCAGTAACCAAGAAAAAATCTAGGAGGACTATCATATACAGGAAAAAATTTGAAAAAAGATCTACAAGTTATACCTCCAAGGATGAAGGTTTTTGGGAAGACTAACTAAGGAAACTTCAACGGAAAATGTAATTCAATACGTGAAAGATGCAGAAGCAGAGATAATAAATTGTAGAAAACTCTCCAACAAAACTCAAGATGGAAGAGAATTTAGCTTGGCAGCCTTAATGCTGACATTTGACGCAAAATGTGAGAACATTATCTACAACAATAATTCATGATCAGCTGGCAGCAGTATTAGAGAATGGGTCTTCAGCAACAAGTCAAGAAATGCGTGTCCGAATCTGACACATTTCTAAATGGTGGCTATCAATTCTTCTAACAATCATAGCTATGCACATACGATGAATATTAATGATATAATTAACCATTCTCCACATTAACAACCATGATTTTACTCTTCATGAGTCAACGACATCTATAACTCCAGTTGTACTTTGGATTTCAAAATTATTCACTTAAGTATTCAAAGCCTTAATGCCAATGTAACTGAATTTGTTGACTTAGTCGCAAATCTTGACATTAGTTTTGATGTAATTGTAATAACGGAAATTTGGGTTACTAACGTAAATTTCTTTAAAAAATCCTAACAGGTTAAGATTTTTATTTTTATTTACCAAGTAATAGAACAGTAGGCGGGGTAGGAATGTTTATTTTTAAAGAAGTTAAATATCACAAGACGATATGATCTTGAATTAGATGATAATAAACGAGTAAAGTAGAATCGATTTTCTTTGAAATTTTTAAAAACAACAAGAAGTTCATTGTGGGAGGTGTTTACAGGCATCCCAATCTAACAATATTCACCATAAATAAATCACTAGAAAAAACTTTGAGTATAATCTTAAAAAAGAAATATTACTGCTTCATAGCTGGAGACCTTAATATAGACTTGATAAAATATAAAATTAATCCACATATTGAATCTTACTAAACATGACCATTAGCAATAACTTTCTTCCATCCATTATTACTCCGACTAGAATAACTAGTACTAGTACCACTCTAATAGTTAATATATATTTTATAATTGCCCTAGAGACAAACATAAAATGTATTGTGGTAATTCGCTACATCAAATACCTGATTACTTACCGAACTATTTACTTCTCAAAATAACATCTGACAGAATAAAATATGAGCAAATACCAAAGGGTTTATTCACTAACAAGAATAAACAAGCATTTAAAGAGAGACTAAGCCAAATTAATTGGAATTTACTACTAAATACAGACAAATCAGAGCCTCAGAATGATGAAAACTCTTGCTACAACAAGTTTAATGAAACAGTTTATGATATATATGAATCTTACTCACTAACTAAAGTCTCCCGAAGAACATACAAAGATAAAAAAATGGTTTCATACCAATTAAAAAAGCTATCCGATGAAAAAAATTAACTACATAAAAATGGATTCAAAATCGTACTGAGCTTGACTTGAATAAATGTAAAATACTAAGGAAAAACTATAAAGAAGCGATTAGACAAGCTAAAATAAAATACTATAGTAATAAGCTTGACCAGAAATCAGTAAACATAACAAGTATTTGGAAAAATATCAATTCGTTATTAAGCATTAGCAGAACTACAACAAACAAATCCTCAATTAATACGATTTTTACGAAGGTTCTCTTATCAAAACTAACTCGGCCAATGCAAATGCGTTAATCATTTCTGTACTGTAGGTGAAAGGACAGCAAGTAAAATTATAGGCTCAACCACACATCATAAAGAGTTTCTAAAAAATTCTCTAAAAACAACAACATTCATAGACGAAATAATTTAAGATGAACTTTTCGAAGGCATACAGAAATTAGATCATAAAAAGGCCAGTGGTCACAATGGTTTCAATGCTATACTGATCAAGGAAGTTAGATTTATATTAATTGAACTTCTACTCTACATCCATAACTTATCATTATCTAGTGGTGTGGTTCCTGAACAATTTAAGATTGCAAAAGTAATGCCAGTTAAAAAAAGACAAATAACCGATCCATCCAATTATCGACCAATTTCTCTCTTAAGTGTAATTAATACAATTCTTGAAAAATATTCTTTAGACGACTATATAATTTCTTAAATAAATATAATGTATTACATGAAAATTAATTTGGCTTTCGACATAATCATTCCACTATGCGTGCGGTTCTGAACTCGATAGATTTCTGTTATGAAAACTTAGACTCTGGAAACTGGAGTCTAAGTTTTCATAAGACCATAGTCGCCCTTTGTGCTAGGGCTATTCATCAACTTTCAGAAAGCATTTGACATGGTAAACCATTCGATACTAATCGATAAACTGCATCACTATGAAATAAGAGGTCAAATGAACAAATGGATAATGAACTATTTTAAAAATCGCCCCCCAATATATAAAGGTAAATAACGTCAGCTCTGAGATACAATTTAACAATTGTGGGGTTCGACAAGGTAACATATCCTCTATTATTTCTTATTTATTTACATTAATGACATGGTATATGCTCTATGGGACTATCTCTCTCTCTCTCTTTAGTACACTGCCAAGTGACAGGTTCAAGGTATTCATACTCAGAGTCTGTTTTCTCGCTCCATAACTTAGATAAATAAGTTAATACATTCATAAAGTCTATGCCTTATCCATACCTTATGTAGCCTATAGCTTCGGAAAAGTATGGCTTCTGAGATGGCTTCCCGTTGTCTTCCTCAGTTATGGGACTATTAGCCCAAGTTATTTGCAGACGATGTTAATATTTTATTGCCAGTGAAAATGTAAATGAGCTCGACAAGTATGTGAATGTATGTCTTAAAAAACTTAAAGAAAGGTGCGATGCTAACAAAATTTGCATAAATTTAGATAAAACATACTATATGATTATTCATAAAGCAAACCAAAGGTATAGTAAGCCGCAAAAGCTTGAAGTCTTTTTAGATAATGTCCTGATCTCTAGAACATCTAAAGTTAAATATTTAGGTGTAATACTCGATGAAAACCTAACTTGGAAACTCTATGTTGATATGGCATGTAGTAGAGTAAAAGGATTTATGAGTATTATATATAATGTTCGTGACTTCTTACCAAAACACTGCCTCAAAAAAATTTACAGCTCATTTATTCATAATCAGATTCAGTATTGCATTGCAATTTATGGAAATACCTACTCCGCTCACTTAAGTAATTTGTAGCAATGAACAATTCTATTGTAAGAATTCTATTTAAGAAAAAAATTAACAACCAAAACTTCTGAACTATATGAAATAGTAAATTCACTTCCTATACGCCAACTCTGCAATTTTATGCTACTAAAAATTGTTCAACTATGTATTCATAGCCCGGAAAAAATACCAAAAATGTTCTAGACAAGATTAGCTTCGCCAATTCTCTCTTCCATTATAATATGAGGAAACCATTGAGCTTATGCAAACCTTATACAAATACTAATTATGTAAAAAGAACTACCAATTACATATGCTCCCATTTGTGGAATATGCTCCCTGAAAACATACAGGCAATCAGTTCCACCAATATTTATTTAAGGAAAATTAAGGGATACCTTGAGAACATGAAATAGCTAATTTCCTTTCTTTCGCTTTATCCCACATGTTTATGTTTTTATGTTATTTTTCTTTTGATTAGCACTAATTTAAAATGAACTTGTAATTCTTCAAGTGTATTTTTGAGGTAACCAACTAGATGGCGCTAGTCGCTGTTTTTGTATTTTTTTATTTATTTTTTATTTTAATTTTTATTCCGTATAGTTACACACATGACATACCGCAAGTGTTTACAATGTTTTCCTTTCTTAAGTTTCTGTTTTTTTTGTAGTTTTCGTTATTTCCTCCATTCCTTTCCATGGTTATTAGTAATCGTTGCCTTTTGTTGGCGCTCCAATAGCAGCCGGCGCGGATTTAAGAATAACCTCCAACACCCTGGGGATTGTTTACTTTCAAAGCTGTCTACACGCGGTCTTCCAAAGTGGTGGCCCACAATTTACTAACCGCATGCAGCGTGGCTTTACTTCGTTCAACTGACGCGCAGCTTAACTGAGTGCGCTAAATCCCCCCCCAATCCTCTACTGTATCCTCTATTTCAGATAAAATTCATGGAACTGCTAGTAGACCCACTGATAGAATAGACAAATTATTAATTATGTGCTGGTTGTGATTTTGACTGAAATATTTATTCTGATATGAATTCAAGCTGTATATTATTTTGGACATCATATAACTTGTATGTAATATTGCAGTGGCGCGCGATTCTGAAATAAACATAAACTCTCTCTAGAGGACCTAGTAGATGACTGCATAGAGGAAGGCTGCTCACTTGCAATAAGTGGGACATGTAACCTTTGCCCGGAGCAGTGATAGACTTGTATGTCAGAGAGGCTGCCTTGTAAACAATGCGTTCTCTGAATTTGAGCCAGTGCAGAGACTTCAAGAGAAGAGTCACTTAGGAGTGCTTAGAGTGGAAGACTGCATGTGAAAGGAAATTCTGGATGAATTGCAATCTGTCGATCTCACAGCTTGAAAGATTCAGAAACAAGGAGTTACAGTAGTCCAGTTTGACTTGCACTAGGGCAGCATCGATAGCAGCAGCAGCGGTCTCAAGATTACGATATGGTCGTATACGACGCAGATCTCTGATGTGGAAGAAGCAAGCCTGTGAAATTTGGGTGATGTGATCGTAGAATATAAGATTCTGGTCGAGGATGACACCGAGACTCTTGACAGAAGAAACTGGCGCGATGGCTAAGTCAGAAGGGACAGAGAGGGAAGCTTCGTTCAGTTTTGAAAGTTGTTAAGTTGTCCCAAATAGCACAAACTCAGTCTTGGATGGATTCAATGCTAAGAAATTAGCATATATCCATGAATATATCGACTGGAAGGATTGCTGTAGGCGTGCTTTAGCATCAGGATAGGAGTGGGAGGGTGAAGCTGAGTGTCGTCAGCGAAAGGGCGATGGTGTCGGATGTTGGTGGGCGATGCCTGTGACATAGCTTACCAACAACAAATTGGCTAACGAGGCATGTTGCAGACAAACGCTTCATATACTTCATATACTCAATAAAGCATTTTTAAGATAAATTTAAGCTTAGCTTATCCCGTTTACCTAACAAAACAACATTGTGGAATACATCATCATCATCATCCTCCCTTAAATCCCAGTTTAACTAGGGTCGGGATACGAGCATACTTTCTAAGTTTATCCATTCGTTTAAGTTTTTGTAGCAATTTCTGAAGCCTAGGCACTCAAAAACCGAGAATGCCCTTTCTGACGTTGGTTTGGATCTAGTTTTTATGTCGTCTTCTACGACACGTGCATATTTACATGGTTGGTCTATTCTTCAAGAAACCCAGACACAACACGGTGAAGAGTGGAAATATATAAATTACAATTTATATTTTCTTGATACATATCAATAATTTTAGGCACACTAGAAACAACATATAGTTCAAGCAGCCAATTTGATCTACACTCTTTCCAATTCCTTACACCTGCACACATAACGAGAGTATTTCTTACCTTATAAATGAGTGCAGAGACTTTATGTTGCTTGATAGCTACAACTCTCTCAGCAGCTAGCAGCTGTTTTCTTAGCTTATTAGCTTGTAGCTCTGACATCCTCAGCTGACCTCGTTGTCTAGCCAGCTCAACGGCAGCTGCCTTCTGCTGCCTAGACATCTCGCTCAGCTGCTTTCTGTGTTCACAAACAACATACGACAAAACTGTCCAGTGAAATTTGGCAGGTCTAATTTCTCAATAATCACATTTTTAAATATAATGCAAATTTTTTTTAGCATTATATTTTAAAATAATAAAATTAGAAATAAATCGAATCATGTGCGTAACAGCATTCGTGATAAGTAGAGAAAGACAGAGAGTATCTAGCTAGAAAAGTAAAAGGTTAAAGATCAGCACTAGCGTATTACTATGATTATAGTAAAAAAGTCTTGCATCTTTTAATTACCATCAGATAATAATGGCTATTGTTAATTCGACGTCCAAACAGCCATTCTTAATTGAAAAAATATCAACAGGATAAATTATGAAATAGCATAAATTTGTCCATTCTTAAAACACGTAAAATTTAATGCTTAACAGACCTAATAACTCCCAGCTGGCGTTCTAAACCAACAGTTCTTTGACCCAGTAACTTCAGATATAATTCATCTATCACTCTCTTCTCACTGTTTAAGCCTTTCTTTGTACTGTCTTTACTCACATTTTCCTTGACAGAATTCTCAACTAACTCAGTTTTACTTAATTTATTTTCTACGCTATTGTTAAAATGCACAGAAGCTTCAGTGTGTGATACATCAGCAAGATTCCCAGCGGTAGATACAGCTAAACTGTTATCACCAACAAACTCGTGAACTGCACTATTCGTTGTTCCATCAACTTCAGTCAAAGATTTGCTTCCTCCAACTACCAGGTCTCTTTTAAGCTCAGATTTTTCTCCACTTACACTCTGTCCAACTACAGACAGTACGTCTACGATTGGAGTCAAAGGTGTTTCTAATTCAGATTCTGAGCGAGCAGCTGCGTCGCTTGTGGGACGAAGAAGACTGTCTATCTTTTCCAAACGTTTGCTTCGAATACTGCTAGGCGTAAGAAAATCTCCCGACGTCTTGGCTTGCGGAGAAGATGATGTCGTAGTAGTTAAAGAACAGCTAGTAGCTGTTGAAGCAGATGTAGCAGTTAAAGAATAGCCAGCAGCCGACGATGCAGATGTAGCAGTGCTGGTAGAACTCAAAGCACTAGCAGAAGCAGCAGATGTACCACGTCTCATCTCTTTCATTAGACTATCGAGTTTAATTTTCAGTTCTACATCCTCAATGCTTGTCACGTCTTTAGACTCATCTTCTGAATCAGAATCAGAATCATTCGCACCGACTGATATCGTGATGGGCCTATGTAGAGGAATCTGTTGTGCAAAACAGTAAATAACAAATTCATCAATAAAATGATATCTTACACATGCTGTAACATTTCATACCTTAGGCACTCGCACTCACTAAATATAACGTGTAATACTAGCAACTATAAACATTATATACACTTAAAAGCCACACTGATTCCTCCACAATTATGATTGCCTACATAGTAATAAATACTTAAATAAATTAACTGAGAAAAATAAGTCATTATTTTTTTCATCACAAGACAAATATTATGGTAGTTTTTGAACACATCTCAACTACTAACAAGCGACCCAAGAAGAATTAATTCACCATAGTCCTCAATTTATTTAACATAAGGTACAGATCAGCTGTGCATATATGTCAATGTTACAACCATCTATATGATCGACAGATCGATAGCTGTACGACTTGATAACAAAATGCACAAGAACAAAGTTTACACTCCCGTAAGGATGAATGGGTTACGAATAAATTGTAAGGCAAATATAAAGTCAAGTATTCAGAGACAACCTGTTATAAAGTGTGAATCAACTAACATAGAGAATTAGTATTTCAAAAAATTTAGCTTGAAAAAAAATACATGTACTTTGGCATATACATATAATACTTGCTACTATGAATCTCATTTTGTAATCAAATTTTAATAATTAACAAAATAGCTGTCGATTGTGGTAATAATAGTAGAAGAGGAGACTATAAGTTATAAATCATGTAGAGCTATAGTAGACTGAACACCTATCATGACCAACTGCATTTCCGAATGTAGATCAGTAGATCCAAATCCAGTGCTTGACTGTCTCAGATATGCATATAAGACATGAAACTGCCATGAAGCTGATATTAAAATAGCTTTAGCATTTTCTTCTAATATGCAACATAATACAAAAAAGCATATATAAGCCATTTAATTCTTTAAATGTCAGCTTACCTTGAAGTTGTAATAAGATGAAGCATAGTTTATAGAGCCCCCATAGGTTTGTCTTTCATCATATGATCTACCTCCATTCATAGTACTCATTCTTGGCCCATGGCTATTAGATGTACCTCTGCTCATACTGTTGCCACTCAATCTAATGGCGCTACTTCCGGCCAAGCCTCCCCTGCTACCAGTACTAACGACAGATGTAGGTCCACTAGTATATATAACACTTCTGTTACTCGATCGAGTGTTGACAAGTACAGCTTCCTGTTTCGGAAGAGACTTCACAGGGTCCCCTGATTTCACAGACTTTTCAGTGTTACAACTGCCGCTCGAAGGTTTTGGATCAAGTATAGCCTGAGTAGGATGTGAGGCAACATAGGTGATAGCTACACTCCCAGCAGCTGAAATCGTCACTCCTTCCATACCATACAAAGGGTTCAAATCTGCGCCTGACACTCCCACAGTACCAGATGATAAATTAAAAGCAGTTACAAACTTATTCCCTAGGGCAGCCGTGGAGGACATGGTGGACTCTAATTTCCTAAGAGCAAATGTGGAAGACATCGTGGGTACAGTTGCACAGGTTGTGAACTGTTTGAATGCTGCTGCAGTATTTGTAGATGCAGCTGATACAGTTAATTGACTCGAGTTGTTCAACAGTACGTTGGAGGTCTTTTGCTTCTCTAACATAGACTTCATAAGTATAGCTCTCAAATACTGCTCCTCCTCCTCATCATCATCAACATCATTTTTACTCTGTTGAAGCACTGGCTGTGTAACACTATCATCAATACCCGCCTTACAGCTGGCACCACTTTGGTACCCGCTGCTGTGACCTTTATTTCCTAAATCAGCACCTATCGCTTGCACGTCATCGTTGTCATCTGAATGCTTAGTACAAGCAGATTGTCGTTGTTCTTCTAGAAGTATTTCGCTCCAGGTTCTTTCCAAAGAATAATTTGCCTCTTTAATCTTGTTATCAAGTTCCATGTTCCTAAACTCCATATCAATCATTTCTTCATCAACAGCAGTATCTCGACTAACTTCTCCTGAGTGTCCACTCTGAGAACAACCAGCATTTGCATTCTGCATAAGTGTAAGAGTGGGAGGCATAGAGGGATAGGAATATGCACATCCACGTGGATACAATGTTACATTTATTCCAGTATTGAAATTTAGTGGCGTGGTACCACCAGCAGAATTAATCATTCCTATATTTGTTGGGCCTTGCAGGAGGGAGTTGATTGGGCGACTATTCTCCAGACTAGTAAATGCACAGCGAGCACTTTGTGCCAGCATAGGAGACACGGAATAGTTAGGAGCAGTCACATTGGAAGCAGGACTTAGCAGATTATACTGCTGAGCTAAACCAGCTGCGTATTTACTAAATATAGAGTGAAATGACACGTGAGGAGCAGCTTGCAGGAGCTGCTGTAAAGGAGGTTGCATCTGTTGATGCCAAGGCGAATGTGCAAATGGAACGGCAGTACTACTCTCTGTTATAATCTGCCTATCGCCACCAAGAGAAGCCATTGGTACATTGTCCAAGAAAATGGGGCCAGGGATATCGCGTTCAAAATATGTTGTTTTCTGCGCATTGTTCTCATCATCACTTGAATCCAAATCCATGGCAACCATTTCATAATTATCCACTGACGTTTCTGATATGTCCTTTTGTAGCTGCTGACTGTTAGATTTTGAATTTTTCCAATGTTTAGACTTATGGTATGAGGAATCATTCATTCTTGAGTCAGAAGTAATCATACTCAGAACTTCCTTGTCGAAATTTACATCACTTGATAACCAGCTACTTTCAGTCCTATAGTCAACATCTTCAGAGCCGAAAAACGCTGAAAAGGCATCACTCTCAATACCACAAGCTACCTTTGAATTGTTGTCTGCTAGGTTCCGAGACTTGCTCGACTTCAATCGATCAAGTCTTATTTTAGATTCCTCCCTCTGCCTTAGCTTCTCCTCTGCGTTGATGCTGCGTGACAAATCTTGATGCGAGCGAGATGAGCACTCTTGTTTCGCTCGCCTCAGAGAGCTACGAACTCTGGACGGAGTTGTCGTATCACGTCTGCTTCGAGCAATTGATCTACATCTACTGTAAAAGCCGTGCCTCGTGGATCGACTAGCGTCTCTCCTATCAAAACTCCTATCTCTTCTGTCTACCTTGCCACTGCTGTTTCCTGAACCAGACGACGTAGACTCCAGGAAGCTACGTGCGAGCGGGCCTAGCTCTGGAGAAGTGGGCCGCAACCTTTCTGCAGCGGAAGCCAGAGCTGCCCTACGCAGCTCCAATTCATCCAATTCCTCGTCCTCTTCATCCTGATCAGGTTCTGGATCTAATAATATCACATCCTCGTCGTTCAAGCAGGAATCAGGCTTAGAGTCCTGTGAAACAAGAAATTGACAACAGCTCAGGTTAATAATATAAATTATTACCTTACAAAGACCACTCAGTGCAATGCTAGCATTTTTATATATATTTTATCCATTAATTTAGATTATAAAGCTATCTATATATTAGTCTACTACAATCATCATTTACCAGTCAGACTCATGTGTTAGACAGTATTAGCGATATATGATAATGCCATCTAGAGTACTACTTCATAAAGAAAACACTAAATTTATGCAAAACTAAAAATTGATGCTTCCATGATTCATTACATCATGTGTCGACAACAAAAACTAACGACTAAACCTGAAGCAAGGAAAGTAAAGTTAAAGTTAATGTGACAAAATCTAATTAAAAGTGCTAAGTATTTCTGGGCAACCATTTTGATATAGGATCAGCATTTTTGTTAATGATGCAATCCTCCAATTGCGTCATTGACAATTTATAAGCAATACAAGGCATGAAGAATGTGTGCATTAGATCTTTCATTTGGATAATAATTACAGAGATGTGATTAAACTGACACATTCCACTAAATTTCTTAACTACAGGAGTCTGTTAATCATAACCTCTTACAAATATCAGAATTTCAAATCTCAGGTTAAAACACTTGATACTCTACTACACCAATCACAACTTTAATTTTGGACATTAAAAAGATATCTTTAACAACAACAAAACTTTCTGATTTTAAAGGTTTGTATGTTATGATTATTTTAAAATTTACAACCAGTCCCCAATTAAGAGCTTGAAGTTTCAAAGATCTAATAAGAAACTAATCTCCCATAATATACAAAAACCTTACAACCTTAAAATATTTTTATAAAAATAATAATCATTCTATGAAATTGTATAGTAAATTTTGATTATTCCTATTAAATACTGCAATGTTAGCAAAGAAATGTGACTAAATACCTCAGCATAATCGTTAACTGTTAGATCAATAAGAGTTTTCTTTTCTTTCATATGTTTAGCTTTTAACTCCCTAATTCCTCTTTCTTCATCTTCTAAACGTTTGTTACTTCCTTTCTCGTTGACATTACTTCCCTCGTTATTGTAACGTAGATCTGCATCACGTTGAAGTTGGCTTTGATTCTTTTGTACATCTGTACTCTGTTCATCATCATCATCGTCATCAGACAAGTCATTAATCAAGATGTAATCCTCTACATCCACTCTCGCCTGATTCTGCATGTCTAGACACAAGAAAACCGATTTATTGAAACTAGTACTGAAGTTTACAAGTATAATGCCACACAGAATGACTATACATTAAAACTGGTTAAGCTAATGTTAACGTCGGTTTCCTCACACGAAAGCGATGTCAGTGACGGGCGATCCGTTAGACATAATATAAAAGTAAATCTTAATAATGTAAAACAGAATGAACACGAACAGTGTTTTGGTTTGATTAACCAGCTGATGTTGGTTCTAAAGACTTCTAAATATACTACAGTTAACTAAAAAGCAAGTTTCAATAAATCCAATAACTGAACTATGGATTGGCCTAAAATTTAATATACCCTGCAAAAACATAGAAGAAAATATTTCCTTAAGCTCAACGGTGTCAATGCTGAAGAAAATGTTGAAGAACAAGCATTTTAGATTAACATTCCCTACCATTGAAATGTCTAAAGGTGCACAGAATAATGTAACCTCTAAAAATGGCAGATAAAAGGATACATAATAAAAAAATTAAACAACATCATCATCGTCATCATTTTCCTTGAATCCCAGTTTAGCTATGGTGAGAGACAACAAATTTGCAAAAAAGGGAAATAAAATTATTTATTTACTGCAATATCACAAAATTGTAATAATACCATATACTTCAAGTATTTAAGCAACACTATTGTTACAGGAAGAATTTGAGGTGTAAGAGATCTCGCAATAATCACAGAGGAAGAAAATGACATAATAGACTGAGAAGGTATTCTACTGGATGAAGAAACCTCCAGGGCATTTATCACCATTTTTTCAATTTTTAGTCTGGCAAATTAACAATGCAACGAGATAATCACATTAAAATTGTGCTAAATCTCTCTCTCTCCACCTCTACTTCTCTCTCTATCTCATTTATTACAGTGTTCTGCCGAGTGGTTCTAGTCCGACTATTCCTAGTTGGACCTGGCAAAATTCTCCACTTTCAATTAGAGCACAATGCAGACTATAATCATATCAAATAGAATTTATAAGCATAATCATAATATATAGGTTATTACCATTTTAGCTTGAAAAATATGGCTTCAGCTAAAACTGAACTACAATAACTAAACAGAAATATTTTAAAGATATCATAATCACCCATGTTGTGCTCGGGTGTGGTTGGACCACTGTGGAATAGGGCAACCACAAACAATCTGCTGCTTGTACGTAAGAGGCGACTAAAGGCAGGAGCTGAGGATGGCAAGAGGGGACCCAACTCACCATGAAATACTTTCCCCCAGAATTAAATGATAATTAATCCACCTAACTGAGGAAGGCAACGGGAAACCACCTCAAAAGCCAAATTTTTCAAAAGCTATAGGCTACATAAGGTATGGATAAGGCATAGACTTTGTGAAGGGATTAACATGTTGACCTAAGGAGTGCTCTTATGGAGCGAGAAAGCAGACTTTGAGTAGGAATATGAACCTTAAACCTGCCACTTGGCAGTGCACTGAAGAGAGATCATACTCACCTAAGGAAGATGTCATGAAACTGAAGAGAGTTGGTTCAGATAGACAGCTCGAAAATTCATTAAGAAATAGCAAGAAGAGTTGGATTGGACACTTTCTAAGCAGAGAAAGTCTACTAAAAGAGGTCATAGAAGGCAGAATAAAGTAAAAAAGAGGCAGAAGCAAGCTGAGATTATGAATGTTACATGATTTTAAGATTCATCGTGCACGGACAAGAAGAGGAAAGTGGACGACCGCAAAGAGTACCATGGACCTGCCAGTAGGCAGTGCACTAAGAGAGAGAGAGATAATCACCGCTGGACGTTGAGAGAGTAGGTGTGGGTGGGTTGGCACGGTTCTCTTTACATTCCAGTAACATATCAGCATAGTCTTCATCATCCATATCATCGCAAACCATCGGGTATTTGTTTCCGTCACCGCCCGGAGGCTTTTCATTATCATCTACCATCATCAACGAGTATCATCATCATGCATCATCATCATCGTACATCATCACCATGCATCAGCATCATGCATCGTCAGCGATGTTCGAGAATGTCACATCAGGGTATATGCAGCAAATGTTATTAATATATACTGTTAAGGAACAAAGCTTAAAATTAGGTTTAGTACAAAAAGAGCCAAGCTGTAATAAACTACTACTAAATATTGATTATACAAATGCGTAATTTAAAAGGCCATCTAAAAAGCTGGTAAAGCTAAGGTTAACGTCAGTTTCCTCACTCGAAAGCGATGTCAGTGACGGGCGAGCCCAGGATTTGAACCCGCATTAACTGATCCGCGGTCGAGTATCTTACCGACTTCGCCACTGGCTCCAGCCGTGGCGAAGTTGATCTACATCATCAACATCATCTACATCATCAACAAAGCTAGGATGACTTAGATTTCTACCATATATATGCAAAATCTGTCCATTTGGTCTAGGATTTATTTCAGCAATATACTCTTTACTGGTAATTGATTTGGTAAATAATATAGCTAATTTTCCTTTGGTGTTTAAATAGAACAGTCATTTTTATTTCAATATATAGCTGTATTCCTACATTTAGTTTAAATATTAATTATTAAATTACAATTGTAAAGTTCAGAACTTGTTACGGTTCCATTTACTAGATGATTTAACAACTTGTAACAATTTGATGTCAAATACACTTAAAATTGAACGGTGAAGGATACGGTAGAGCCATTTTCTGCCGACATTGTTACCAGTTTCTCTTTTCTTCTTTCTAGCCAGGAGTCTATGAATAGCTGATGTCGAGAGCCTAGTTGAACGTTGTTGTTGTTGCTGACTACTCGCAGAAGTCTGCCCACCACTCTGTTGTCGCTCCTGTTTTATTTCACTCAACCTAGAAGACAATAAATCTGAAAAGCTTTCTTCAGACTGCGTCCTAAAATGAGACTGACTTGATTCAGTTTCCCAACTGTTCTTTTGTAAATTCTTCTGCGTAGACTGCTCATTCTTTTGAAGCGGAAGATTACATTGCTGCTTCTGATTCTGCTGCTTTTGAACTCCTTTATTCTCAAGCAGCTTATACTGCATCTGTTGATCTTGTTTCGAAAGAATGTCTTGCTTCACTTCCTTACTGAATTTCAGCTTTAAATTTGAACTTTGATGCAAGTCTTGCTGCTTTTGCTGACCGCGCTGAGTCCAGTCTTGCATCTTGTGTTGCTGACTGCCTGGTCGTTCTTTTATCAAATCACTCCAGAGCTTGAGTTGGCTCACGGCTTCACGTGTGGTCGTCTGATGATTACCAATAACTGAATGAGAACCCGACTGACTTACATATCCCCCCTTACTTATATCAGCAACCCTCGGAATTACTGACCCTCGGAACAAATCCTGGCTCCCCTTCACAATCTGCCCAGACATTTTATCATCCCTAGTCTTAGGTTTACCAGGCTTTGCATAGTGTCCCTTAGCTCCACCCTCCTTCGAATGATAATCTCGACCTCTTGCGATTGAGTCTCGACCAGTTGTGAGTTGTCTGCTAGCATTTGCATCACCTGAAACCGGAAAGTGATCGTTAGATCTTGGAAAATTACCAGGAGCTGATAATCTGCTAGACGCTGCAAGTGCTGATCCATACTGAAGTCGTTTGAGATCAGATCTACCCACAGTAATACTGAGAGAATGCTGCCCTACATAGGTACTTCTACTCCAGAGGTCATCTTCTGGGTCGACCTGACCTACATCAGCCTCGGAGGACTGTCTTCTTCTAATCATCACTTCAACATCACCACGTTCTTCCTCATCATCATCATCATCATCATCCAACTCTCCTTCTTCCTTATCGTATTCTATATTAACATCCATTTTCGAGATAGTATGGCTCACAATAGATGCTGAAAGAAACATTTATTTCATGTTATAAGTCAGACTCCAGTGGTAATCGAGAATAGCCAAAAAAAATACCTGCCAATGCTAGTAGTGTTTTATGTTTAATAGAGTATATCATGCAAAGGCATCTTTACATCGTACAACAATTACAGTAAAACAAGCAATAAACAATTAAATACACTTAATGACAATGATAGGAATGATAAACAACCCTCTGGTTGTTAATCATTCCATAGATAACTTGTAATTACTAACCGAGAGGTTATGAATCGAAGATTACAACATCTAATTTTAAATATTCCATCACAAATACTATTTTAAAGTTACATCATTGTCATATATTATACTATTAGCATATTATTATCGTTTCACATTTTGAACACATGTACCGGTGTGACGAAGTAGAGTGTAAATGGCTCGTGGTAGTCAAAACACAGCTAAGAAGTAATACCGAGATTTAAAAGAAAAAGTAGTCCAAGCTGTTGCCAGTTATGAAAATGCTGACAGACAAGATAAAACAAAATATATCCTGGGCCCACTCCTATTTGAATTAAATTTTTTTTTCGACTTGCCTCATTGAGTATTTTGCAGCTAAAAGCAAACTGGGTAAAATTGTGAGAGAGAGAAATGTTTTAATTTCACAAGGTTTCAGAGAGTACTAATAACTAATTATGATGCATTTCATTTTAAAAGGGCTAAAACATTTATTATAAAACACAAAAAAACTTTAATTTCATCCATGCTGGTCGTAAGCATACATGGAAAAGGAGGAGGGAGTACACTTTATTTAGTTATATCTACTTTTAGGCTTTGTTTTATCTTGTTATAAATATATGACACGCCCTGTTATGGACCATCTGTTTTAAGAGTTCAAGGAATGAATCGTCCCGATTGTGAATTGTCCAAGTCACGAACCTTCCGCATGTTTAAAGTCCAGTAAGAATTGTCTGGTTATCAACAGAGCTCATAACCGGACGACTCATATGAATAGTCTTCTACACCGACTATATGTTCTAACGCAGAGAAGAGAGACAAAATCAAAAATTATTATAAATATATGGTTAATAGGAAAGCGAAAAATTAAAACGTCAGAAATTATATAAATTAGACAATCGACAATAGAAATAATTTAAATTATATAATAAATTTTGTAATCAAAGAATAAATCACAAGCAACTATACAATAAATTAATAGTCAACAAGATCACTTCAACGAAGTCAACAACAAAATAAAGTCGAAAGACATCACTTTAAGAAGGTTCTCAGCTTCAAGATTATTTTATGTCGTCCAATAACCAGAAATTTAATGAAAATAGAAAAGAGTAAAACAACATAAACATAAACTCTCAAAACTGTCGATATACCATAGAGAAAGTTAGAAACACAACATTTTCTGTAATTACAAATTTTCTAAATTTGAGAAACAAAACATCAATATTTACATGATCTTACTGGCGTGCAAGAACAGATCTTGTTCGTATTTGACTTTTTCTTTCTTTGTACGTAATTCGTATTCATACTGCTTCAGAAGTAATCTGTGGTTTTTATCTCATTTACTGGAATAGACCAGACCATAAAATGTGAAAATATAGGTAGGCCTGCATCAAATTTATGCTCTTTTACATAGATACGGCTGTAATTGATGCGCCATCAAAGGCAACGATTACTAATAACCATGGAGAGGTAGGAGGAAATGGGTCTTAAACAAGCATCTGTGCTTCCTGACCCAGTGTGCCGTTATGTTATGTTATATTCAAATAGCTCATCTGAAATTATTCAAATGAGCTATTTGAATAGATGAGATTACTTTGGACTGAATTTCTGGATTTTGGAATTTCCACCGTTCTTGCACCTTCTTTTTGCTAGCCGGCTTGATTTTATCTCAATAGTGCTCGATGTTGTCAACTATATGTGTATGTATGTATGTATGTATATATGTACGTACATGTGTATGTATGTATGTATATGCGTGTATGTATTAATACGTGTATATGTCCATGTATATGTGTGTATGTGTATTATTTATATGTATATAGGGAATGTATGTATGTATGAATATACATGAATATGTATATAGGAAATATTTGTAGGTACGTATGTATATATATATATACTTGTAAGTATTTGAGTGTATGTATGCATATATGCATGTGAGTATGTGCATATGTGTGTGTGAGTGTATGCATGTATGTGTGCATGTATGTGTGCATACGTGGGTGCATGTATGTATGTGTATTTGTGCATAGTTGTATACCTGTGTGCAAGTTTAAATGTGAGATACTTATATGTGTGTATGGTTTGTTGGTTAGCGTTTAGTTTTTCTTATGTTTTCTTTTGAAGCCTATCAACTTAATTGTCAAGGATTGTATCTTTTTTCCCCTTTACGATCTCTATGTATTGAGGTATGCAATTACATCTAAAACTGATGACAGAAGTCTTTGTGACTTCCTTAACAAGTATAATATTGTTAAGTTAAGTTAATAACTTTTACAATATTAATTCGTGTAGAGGCTACTGACACCTCTTCGGAACAAAACCCATACATTCATAGTGGATGAGATGAGTCCAAATATCCAAAAAACACTACTGATCTTGAATGATACACAACCGCAATTAAACTTCTAGTTAACCCTCCACATATGCCTTACACACAAAACAACCCTTAGACCAATACAATTAAATATTAATATTTAGAACAACACAATTAGGCCTAGGGAAGCAGGGATTCCATAAAATGATCTTAAAACAGAAATAGTTGAACAACCAGCTACTCGAGGTCCTCTACAGATATACTGTAGTTTATGTGTTATATATATGTTTTATCAATTTATCATTGATAAAACTTCGTAAATCAGGCTACATTGTTATATTATCTATTTTACCAGTGATACAGTGTATTATGTCATTATATATAGTTTATATTAGCACTACAATAATAATAATAATAATAATAATAACGACAGTCAGTGGATCCAAGCAATTCTGCCCATTTGCTATGGAGGGCTAGGTATTCGTTCTGTCTCGTCGCTGGCACCTTCTGCCTTTTTGGCTTCTGCCGCGGGGACAAGCGCTTTATAGGACTCGATCCTTTCATGCTCTCCTCAGTTCACCGATGTAGAGGTAGCCAGGGTTCAAGGCATTTGGTCTGCTCTATCACTATCGGAAGCGCCTAATGGAATGGTGTCTAAGTCCATGGAGGCTTGGGATTCCAAAATCTCTGGCTTTGCGCACTCGGAACTCCTCGCGAAGGCGTTAATCCCACAAGAAAAGGCTCGGCTGCTTGCTGTTTCTACTCTTCATAGTGGTGACTGGTTGAAAGCCTTGCCTTTATCTTCCTGTGGCCTCAGCCTGGATGACGAGGCAGTGAGAGCAGCGGTTGGTCTTCGGCTGGGCTCTACGCTTTGTGAGCCACTCAACTGTGTCTGTGGAGCATCGGTCAACGCTCTGGGCACTCACGGCCTTTCGTGCATGCGGAGCTCTGGCAGAATCGGCAGACACCAGTATCTGAATGATCTGGTATGGCGTGCTCTAGCTCGCGCAAATATTCCGGCCATAAAAGAGTCCCAGGGATTGAGCCGCTCGGATGGGAAACGACCGGACGGTGTATCTCAAATTCCTTGGGCAGAAGGCAAGTGTATCAGCTGGGATGTCACTGTGACCGCCACATACTCAGCAAGCAATCTCAGCCTTTCATACTCTGCTGCTGGCTCAGCTGCTGAAGCCGCTGCCAATAGGAAGACACTTAAATGTGCCGCAGTCTCTAGCAGCTACATCTTCCTGCCAATTGCTTTTGAGACATTGGGCCCCATCAACTCTGCCGCGTCTGACTTCTTAAACGAATTAGGCAGGAGAACCAGTACCATTACAGGCGACCAGCGTGAAAAAGCCTTTCTTTGGCAGCGCCTATCTATCGCACTCCAGCGTTTTAATGCTGTATGCATTCGTGGCACATTGGCGAATGCTGCCTCCCAGAGCGTAGAGGAACTATTTTAAATATTTTTTCATCTTTCTTTTAATTAAATAAAGTCTCTTTTTATCATAATAATAATAATAATAATAATAATAATAATAATTATTATTATTATTATTATTATTATTATTATTATTATTATTATTATTATATTTACCCCGGTGTAAAGAACCTGGGGTTTAATAAAAACGATTCAAGCAATACGTGCTGTATCGCCGCCCGGATACTCGAGGTCATCAATAAGCTTAAAAGAATTGTTGAAGCAGACTGCATGAAATCTTTGCAAAGTCATGGAAAGCCTTTGCCAAAGAAAGATGTCTCTCGCTTATCGCCGGTTTGCTCTGTAATAACTCTGCCTATGCCATTAATAAAGTCAACTCCTTCGGGATTCATCGGGCCCATGGTTTCAATGGCCACCGGAACAACTTCATATCCTGAGGACTGATCACGGTATTTATCCAACTTTCTAGAGGCGGCATGAACAGCAGCTCCACCGGCTGTGACTGAAGTCGTATTGAGGTAGGAGTTTGCCATAGTGTCAATGACCGTACGTCCCATACGGCACATTTACCGTTGCACCAGGGCACTAAAGTCATGCCGTCCGGACGCTTGCCGTCTGATCTGGACAACCCACTTGGTTCCTTAGAGGAAGGGATGCCTGCTCTTGAAAGTGCACGCCATATTAAGTCATTTAAATTGTGATGGCGAGACATTCTACCTGAGCTTCGTTTGCAGGAGAGGCCGTGGAGACCTAAAGTGTCGACTTCATGACCGCAGGGGCACATGTGAGGCTCGCAAGTTTATTATTATTATTATTATTATTAAATTAATTTTTTTTATAATAATAATAAAAATAAAAATAATAATAATAATAATAATAATTATAATTATAATAATAATAATTATAATATTAATAATAATAATAATAATAATAACAATAATAATAATAATAATCATTTCAGGTAGAATGTCTCGCCATCACAATTGAAATGACTTAATATGGCGAGCACTTTCAAGAGCAGGCATCCTTTTCTCTAATGAACCAAGTGGGTTGTCCAGATAAGACGGCAAGCGCCCGGACGGCATGACTTGAGTGCCCTGGTGCAACGGTAAATGTGCCGTATGGGACGTCACGGTCATTGACACTATGGCTAACTCCTACCTCAATACGACTTCAGTCACAGACGGTGGAGATGCTGTTCATGCCGCCTCTAGAAAGTTGGATAAATACCGTGATCAGTCCTCAGGATATGAAGTTGTTCCGGTGGCCATTGAAACCATGGGCCCGATGAATCCCGAAGGAGCTGACTTTATTAATGGCATAGGCAGACTTATTGCAGAGCAAACCGGCGATAAGCGAGAGACATCTTTTCTTTGGCAAAGGCTTTCCATGACTTTGCAAAGATTTAATGCAGTCTGCTTCAACAATTCTTTTAAGCCGATTGATGACCTCGATTAGCCGGGCGGCGATTCAGCACGTATTGTTTGAATCGTTTTTATCAAACCCCAGGTTCTTTACACCGGGGTAAAATAAATATAAAAAATATATAATAATAATAATAATAATAATAACAACAGTATTCCAGATTTCAGGGACGTCGACGTCTCAAAGCGGTTCTCCCAACAGAGACACAACTGTCTCATCAACGCCTATTGAGGGGAGTCACAGTCGTGGTGGATCGATAACAGAGGAAGTGGGGACCGGTGCTGCTGGAGCCAATAGCAGTAGATTCAGGGCAATGTCACCCCCTGCGGCAATCAGCGACATTAAACTATCAGTGGACAAGAAATCCCTCTATCATCATGTTCTTGGCAGTGGAGTAAGTCGGACAGGAAGTCCTGTGAGAAAGCTTTCCGTGATATAAATACGGAAGAAGCCTTCCTAGTCAGGAGTAGTCGTAAGTAAAGCAATGTCCTACTCTCTAACCGTTTTGCATGAGAGAGTCTTCTACACTCTCTCTGTACGACTGAAACCCAATCAAAGATACGCGCCTGAGAAAGGAGAGCAGGAATTCTCGAGTATTCCAGAAATGATCAGCTACCACCAGAAGAACCCGATATTGGTGGTGAGAAGAGGTGGTGTAAGCGGCACGGGTCGAATCTTGCTGGTGATATAAACGAATGCACTGCGGGGACCCACATGTGCTCACCTAACAGCAACTGTACGAACCCTGTAGGGACAAGCTAATAATAATAATGATAATAATAATAATAATAATAATAATAATAATAGGAGGACCAGCGCCATTACTGGTGATAAGCGCGAAAAAGTTTTTCTTTGGCAGCGACTGTCTATTGCTCTCCAACGATTCAATGCAATCTGTTTCAGTGGCACTTTGGCTAATGCGGCTTCCGAGAGTGTAGAGGAATTATTTTAATGGCTCCTTTTTTAAACTTTTAATTAAATAAAGTCTCTTTTATAATAATAATAATAATATAATAATAAAATATAATAATAATAAGAATAATAATAATAATATTATTATTATTACAACTATTATTATTATTATTATTGTTATTATTATTATTATTATTATTAAGTAAATTTATAAAGCGCCGCTCTACAGGCTTCGCATTAAAAAATATCCCCCTAGCACAATTACGATAGCTTAGCCAATTGTTGATATTTCGCCTTGAAATTCTAAAGTTCTCTTGTGGAGGAATTTAGCATCAAGCTGACCAAATTTTGTAAACGTATTTTTAAAGGAACCGGAGTTATCCAAGTTTTGCGAAAAAATTGATTTTTTCATTTTAACACGCAACGTAAAACGTCAGTTAGAACCAATTCCTTTTTGAAAATGTGCTGGCCCTGAAAAGGGCCATTAGATGATGACGCCTCTGATATTGTGCTACAATGTATTACACTAACACTATTCTGCCGAAACTGATTGAATACTGCAACAAGTTAAAGCCAAATGATTTCATTTTGCAACCGAACAGCGCACCGGCTCCCACTTCACGTCTTACGCGAATACTTTCTTGTACAATATTGTACATTTTCTTGTACATTAGAGATCTGTTAGGTTCAGTTGTTGAATCTTGTATTGGTTGTAGAATTGGCAGGCAGATTATCAATATTCTTGCATATGCCGATGATATTGTCCTTATTACACCTTCATGGAGAGCTATGCAACTTTTAATTAACACTCTGTGCTCTAGTGCTTTGGATATTAATATGTCTTGCAATATTTCTAAAACTGCTGCTATGATTTTTGAACCTAGCGAGAGAAGATGGGCCTTAGACTATATCTTCCCTAATTTTAAACTAGGTAACGACGACATTAATTTTGTCTCTCAATTTAAATATTTAGGTCATTTGATTAATCGTTTATGTGATGATAATGACATCAAAAGTGAAATAAGTAATGCCTTTGTCCGCACTAAGACGCTTTTAAGGCGATTTTTTAATTGCTCCCGTACAGTTAAAATTATTCTATTTAAAACGTACTGTTTATGTTTTTACGACATTACACTCTGGTCCAAGTTTAAAGTGTCTTCTTTAAATAAATTTCGTTCATGTTACAATAGATGTGCCAAACGGTTCTTTGGTTTCAAAAGGCAGGATAGTTTATCCACCATGTTGCAGTTATGTAACATTCCTAGTTTTGATACGATTATATATAACTCTTAATGTGTAATAATAATAATAACACACATTATAGTGCAATGATCAACTACGTTGATATCTATCATTTTAATGCCACATGCTAAATCCGTTAGGCAATTCTGTCCATTTTCCGTGTAGTCAGTCCAGTGAATGTCCGAGATTTTACTCTCAGATTAGCGCGGGTGGGATTCGAAACCTCGAGTGTTCAATTCACCTTAGGATCTGTCATTTAAAACTTCATGACGTTATCTGCACCTCTAACCATTGCGCTATTGGGACATTCATAGCGCTATTGGGACATTCTCAATAGCGCAATGTTTCAATAGTGCGTATAATCAGTGTGTTAGTAAGTATGAAAGTGCACTAATTAATTGTTTTATGTTGGGTTTTTTCCATTTTAGAACTATAATATCTGATTTTACGAGTGTTTAAATGATTTTATGGGTGTGCTGTGTTGTGTGTCTTGTGTGCTTTGTGTGGGCCTTGCTGCCTGATTTCTAATTCTAAATAAAAAATTAAAAAATAAAAAATATAGCCGAGATTTCATAAAAATGGATAATTTGCCTCCTAATTCTCCAGATTTTAATCCACTCTATTTTTTGTCTGGGGTACCATGCTGGAAAAGTTTCGTGCTTTCAAGCCCAAACCCAGAAACACAATGGAATTAAAGGCTGTTCTTTAGAGATCTGGAAAGACCTACCACAACAGTCCATTGACAGAACAATTTTATCTGTACGAAAAGACTTCTGGCCGGCATTAAAGCCCAGGGCGTTCATTTCGAGCACACATTGTAGCACAAAATCAGAGTCGTCATTATCTATCGGCCTTTTACAGGGCCAGCACATATTCTAACCGCCAATCTTATAAAGAGAAGATCAGAAAGATATCGTCGTCGTAAGTCGCTTTTGCATCTTATGAACGAGATGTCGCTCGGCATCTGAGCTGATTTCAGCTACATGTGACGGAACTTTATCTTGTCGAGATCGGGCAGATAATGTCACCGGTAGATTAAAACAAAAGTCGTCGCCAGGGGCTATGCTCAACCGTCGCAGGTGGCTCCAGCCAATAGGAGAGCGCGAAATCCGCTTAAATGGTTAGAATTCTTGGAAATGTGACGTTACAGACTCAAGATAAAGGTGAGAATAGAGAAGTTTCATAGTATGCAAAAAGCAGATTGGTAGTTATCTCGCGGATAAAGTCACATGGTAGAGATTGCTATCGGCGAGAATATCTTTCCGTTTATAAGATTGGGTATAAAAGGAATTGATTCTAATTGACGTTTTACGTTGCGTGTTAAATGAAAAAAATCAACTTTTTCTCAAAACTTGGATAACTCCGGTTCCCTTAAAAATATTTTTACAAAATTTGGTCAGCTTGTGGCTAAATTCCTCCACAAGAGAACCTTAGAATTTTTAGGCGAAATATCACTAATTGGCTAAGCTATCGTAATTGTGCTAGGGGGATATTTTTTTAATGCGCAGCCTGTATGCTAATGCCGCAGTAACGCTGAATGAACCGTGAAGGTCAAGTAGCCTGGTGGTATACAATGTATGCCAAAATGTAGTCGGTGTAGCGACTGGAACTCTGCAAATCTGGAGTATGAGCGACCAATTAATCTAAAACACAGAAATTATTACCACATGGCAACAAGTCTCTTCATTGTCGTATTTGCTTCAGTCGCCTCTTACAAACACGTGCAGTTGTCGGTAGGTTCAATTCTCAATTTTCTCGAACCTACTCTGAGAACTTAAATTGTACAAACGTGTAAGAGTTTACTTGAATTGTAACCGTATTGTTGCAAGTTGTAACCGTGTTGTTGTAAGTTGTAACCGTGTTGTTGCAAGCTATCGAGATTCGAAAGCTTTTCACCGATTTCGGGGTTTGACTGCCTAAACCATTTATGAAACACTTAATCATCGCTATTAATTATACTTTTTGCTAGTTTTATTCTAATTTTATTCATATTATTCTTTTATTCTCAAAGTCTAAAATCTAAAAGTTGTGTTCAATCGCCCATCAGTTATTGAAATTAATGTTTGAGATTACTTAGAACAAAAGCGTCGCGAAAAATTGTGGGGTTGAAATTTTACAAATTTTCTATCGCCAATAATCTTTAAGCTAGCCTAAGCTATATTATCAAGCAAAATAAAACATTCCACAAATTTTCAAGAATTAGGCCTATAGAACTTCAAGAGGATAGATATCATCTAATATTTATTTATTTATTTATTTATCACATCAGACATTTAAAATGGGTAAAGCAGATATAAAAGCTAAATATTGAAACGTTTGTGTGAACGGAGGATACGGGCTATAGAAGCGCTTACATATTCCGGAATTAGTTCATTAAAAGTAGAAAATTAAAATAAAAGGATTAATTAATAGGATTAAAATATACTACGTACAATTGTGAAGGTAATCACAAACATAGAGCTAAAATAAATACGCTAAAATCAGTATACAAGCAATATAAATATACAAAATAGTATATAAGCAAATGGAAATAAAAACAATTAAAAGCAATACTTCAAAGATTTATGTAGGCCTATATCAGATTGACATAGGCCCTTTTTAAAGGACGGAAGAGAGCTTGCATTAATGATAATATGAGGAAGGTTATTCCATTTACTAACACATCTATTTTTAAAATGATAACGTTCTGCGTTATATCTAAAGGTATTTATGCATATTGCAGCACCATTGTTTCTGGTTTTACCGGATTTAAAAGTAAAAAATTTACTGCCCGGCAAATCAATGAAATTATTAATTATTTTATAATACGTATATAGGTCAGATTTTAGTCTTCGTAGTTCAAGGGACTCAGCATTAAGTATCTCAAGTCTATCAGAATAGCAGAGGTCACTCAATCCAAAAAGACGTTTGGTAAATTTCTTCTGAATTGATTCAATAAGATCAATATCAGATTTACGAAAAGGAGACCATACATTGGAACAATATTCAATTATAGGGCGAACAAAGACAGTAAACGCTTTAATGAGTAATGTTTTATCTTTTGATTTAAAGGAATTCAAAATAATAGAAGATTTTTTCTTGTCTTTGTTACACATAATTTTGATGTGAGTGGAGAAAGAAAGTAAAAGCGTAAAAGTCACCCCCAAGGCAGTATATAATTATGCATCTGAAATTGTTTTCTACTACTGTTTAATAATGTTTAGATAGCTATATGTGACTTTAGAACTATTAAAGTAGGATAAGTTTGCCTTGGTCAAATTTTTTTAATGTTATCGTACTATTTTCAATCTTGTAGTTTTGATTTTGTGTTGAATTTCTGCCTGTATCTGATGCATTGCTATGTTATCTGTCATATTGTTACAGTCTGCTGTTTGTCAGACTGATTAAGCAAAATAAAAGGAATAGATTATTATCATCGTAATAGTCATTCCAAGCGATGCCCAAGCCCAATGTTGCCTTTAATTCCTTAAAATCAGGAAAATCAGCGTTAAAAGTATAAATTTAATATCGAACTACATTTATATGTTATATATACATGTATATACATTTATATATATATATATATATATGTATGTATGTATATATATATAGATCTATATATATATATATATATATATATATATATATATATATATATATATATATAATATATATATATATAGGAAGAAGAGTTGGACAGGACACATTCTAAGGGGGGAAAGTCTATTAAAAGAGGTCATAGAAGGCAGAATGGAAGGAAAATGGCAGAGGCAGGCCGAGATTAGGAATATTAGATGAGTTAAAGACCCACTCATATGTGGATATGAAATACATATATATGCAGACTGGGGCAAAAAAAATCCCCTAGCGAGATCTCAATAACTTTAAGACAACTCAAAAATATCTCTACGAAATTTACGGAGCTCCTAGGGGAGAAATTTCTGCGTATATCCTGCAAATTTGATGAAAATCTATTGAGCAGAAAAAATATTACAGCGTTTCTACGAAAAAAGTGCAAAATCAGTTTTAACAAGGCTTTTTTTACTAAAAGTCTTAATAACTTGGACAAAACTCAAAATAGTTTTACAAAATTTTTGGAGCTTCCAGAGGAGGAATTTCTACACATATCCTGCAAATTTGGTGAAAATATATTCAGAACTAACAAAAATACAGCGTTTCTTCGAAAAAAATGTTAAAATAAATTTTAGCAAGGCTTTTTAAACAAAAGTACCGGAAATTTTTTCAAAATTTAGGAATAATTTTAACATAAAAACGAATTTTAAGCATCATTTTTTGAAGCAGCTAACATGGTAGTGCAGGCTTAAACTCCACCACTTAAATAAACGGCCCTTTTCAGGGTCGTTATTTTCTTTAAAAGGAACGACTGACATTTCGAAAAGCCTTGTTAAAATTGATTTTAGCACTTTTCTTTTAGAAATGCTGTAATTTCGTAACTAATGAAAATATTTTCATCAAATTTGCAGGATATACGCAGAAATTCCTCCCCTAGAAGCTCCGAAAATTTCGTAGAGATATTTTGAGTTTTCTTAAAGTTATTGAGATTTCGCTAGGGGATTTTTTTTTTGCCCCAGTCTGGATATATATATATATATATATATATATATATATATATATATATATATATATATATATATATATATATATATATATATGTGTGTGTGTGTGTGTGTGTGTGTGTGTGTGTGTGTGTGTGTTAAATTACATGTATATACTCATTCAAGTATAGGTCTAATCATGTATATCTAAACATTCACAGTTACCATGCTTAGACGCAGTAGATATTTAATACATCTACAGCATCTAGCATATTAACGGTAAAGCTAATAAAACGCTAACAATGTTATTCTTATAAGGGATGAATGTCGAGCAGAAATCTCGATCGTGGTGTTTAGTTTGGAGAGACTGTCTGCCGGGAGATCTTCGGGGCAATCAGCCTGACTTCTCTGCACGGGCCTGGCAAGGCTCCCTGACTGAAGCCATTGTAGCTGGGCACTCGCTCGGAACCCGTCGCCGGGCTAGAGCTGCAAGACGTCGTTGAGAAAATCTAATTTCTTACAAATAACAATCGCAACAAGCCTACATGTGCAAACCTTCAGGTGGCGCACTTTGCTAGTTAACATTACACTGCCCGGACTGATATGAAGAAGAGGATTTAGTACAATGAGCACCTCCCTGCTGAACTCTTGCGTGATGTTAAGGTGTGACGTTAATGAACTTTACATCTGATAATTACTTACGCCGTCCATTTACAGAAATACATATGTTATCTCACAAAAGTCATTGTATTATAATAGACAGCAGCGTACTTTCCAGTTAGGCAATATTATATCAAATTAGCTAACGAATGACCCGATTATACAAGCCAATTTGGTGATATACTTTCCATACACAAAGACACTGTCAGAAATAATTGGTTTATTTTTTATCTTCGTGGGTCCAACACCAGCCAGGTAAAAGTCCTATAATGAAATGACATTCAGCTATATAGGTTATTTTATAATTTCAATTAGTGTCCTCGGTTACAATTGGTATCCCTGGAACGAGAAAACACACTTTGAGTACGAATATGTACCTTGAACCTGCCACTTGGCAGTGCACTGAAGAGAGAGAGATCCCCGGATATAAAGCTGGTAAAGCAACTGTTAACGTCAGTTTCATCACTCGAAAGCGATGTCAGTGAAGGGCGAGCCAAGGATTTGAACCCCGCACATGCTGATCCGCGGTCGAATATCTTACCGACATCGCCACTGGCTCCAGCCAATGGTGTAAGTAGTAGACATTTTTATATAGGCCTATGTGATGTATTAAACTCTTTTATTGGTCGACATTCGCTAGAGAGTGCTAAATCTCTAAATAAATTCTGAAAACCATTACGTTAAACCAGTACCCTTGAAATGGTCCAATGGGATATTAAGTATCAGTAATTGATCCAATTTCAAAAGCTTTAGTTTCACGAAACTTACAATTTTGTCTTAAGCAGGAGATAAGTATGACTTCTCAGGTGGCTTTCCATTAACTTCTTCAGTTATTGCTGAGTCGCCACTGCGACTCGCGAAGTGAACATTTGGTATATTCCTACGAGACCCGGCTATTATAAGGCCAGGGATATATAACGAGAGCCTTCCTTTGTAGAACACTGCTGATTTAATGGCATAGTTTGTACTTGAAATTAGTATTTTTAAAGACTTTTTAGCAATCGCTCTCTTATACGCATCGTGACAAACAATGGGGAAAGTAGCAAGCGGTATTAATACTGCAGGATAAAGTTTTAATTATTTTATCAAAACCGAGCCCGAAGCATCACGGGCCTACATACGAGCACTTGTGTATGCTCGGTTTATCAAACATATCTCAGTTAATCCTACAACTTCTCCTATTGGCTAAAATAATATGCAGAACGTGTGAGCACAATGGATACATTGCAGGCTAAGTTAAATATTGCAAATCTTTTATGCGCAAAACATCGTGAACGCCTAAGATTTTATACTATTTGAGTAAACACACCGGTGACAAGAAAGCTTTCTAATGATACAAACGCGAAGGGTTAACACGCATGGCTAACTCTCAGCGAAACACGCCCGTTCAGTTGAGGGCAGCTAGCCTAGTGGCGGGTGTGGGCTTCAGAGTCACGCTGAGCTGGGCTTGTGGGAATGGCTTCAGTTAGGGGCTTCGACGTTGCATCGAGCCAGACCGTAATGTAGATCCCGTTGACGCAGCATTGTCTTAACCACCATTTCGATAAGGCCAACAAAGAGGATTGAGAAAATTGTACCAGTAACGCGGTATTGATAACCGCAGAATTTATTTAATTTTCTTGTCGATATTAAAAATTGAAAATGTTCGGTGGATTCGGTGGATACAGTGGAGGAGGATTTGGTAAGTGGTCTCAGTCAGCTAATGGATTAAGGATTAATGAATGGATTAATTATAATTTCAATGATACTTAGTGTTCTTAACAAAATAAGATAAAATTAGTGAAGTTTCTTAACTAAATAATCTAAATTTCATTAAAAGCAGTAAAGCCAAGTTTAACATCAGTTTTTCTACCCAAGAGCTCTGTTAGAGACGGAACGGTGAAATTTCGAACCCATGGCGTTTGCCTATTAGATAGGAGTACTCTCAAACCCTCAACAAGCCAGTATAGGCCCTAAAGCTCATATCTTCCTTATATCTGTTAAAATATCGGTTTGGGTACAAATTCAAATTTAAACTACACAAAATGTTAGCTATTAAAATTCATGAAACTTACAATACCTATCAGGCATTGCTAAATTTAAATAAAAGTGTTTTACGATTTTTTAGTTTATTTTTTAGTTTGATTTAGCCGAATAACTGTAAAAAGGAATTTTAAACATAAAAGTTGATAGTATTGTTAGACATAATTAAGCGTTACGCGTACCATCGACAGCCCAACAATGGATACCTAGTGGCTGTTAGAGTAAAACTCTCATATCGTTCCTACGTGAAATTAATCGTTTAAGAAAATTGAAAATTAATTATTAAAAATCATGGTAGCTCTAGCGCAGTTTTAGTTTTAGTTCTGCAGATCGATGATATCAAATAACTGCTCTGTTGTCAGATAATAACTAGGGCGAATATCGTGGAGAGTTAAATTGTTGAAGCGATTGATTCTTAATTGCCTTGTTTCTAAGATATTTTAGGCATTGGCCTCTTGCTTACATTGCAGTTTTAGTTTGGTTTACACAATTTTTCTAAAACATTTTCAACCAATCATGACACCTAAAGAAACGGCTCTACATGTAGATATTAGTTTCTAATTATACTATGCATGTAATTTCCTTATTATATTTTTAATATTTGTCCACACACATATATATATATATATATATATATATATATATATATATATATGTATATATATAATTATATATATATATATATATATATATATATATATATATATGTGTGTGTGGACAAATATTAAAAATATAAGGATATTCATATATATATATATATATATATATATATATATAATAAAAATGAAATAAAGGCATGAAAGGAAATAGAGGCAGAGGCAGGCTGAGATTATGAATGTTAGATGATTTAAAGATTCACTCATATATGGAAATGAGGAGAAAAGCGGAAGACAGAAAAGTTTGGAGGCGTTATATACCATGGACCTGCCAGTAGGCAGCGCACTAAGAGAGATATATATAATAAAAGTACCTTTTTCTTACCTGATCTATGTTTCTTACTTATCTGAAATTCTTCTTCCCTATCGCCCCTCACGTACACTTCTCTCCACCGATGCCAATCTTCTCTCAGTTCCAAATATTCTCACGTCATTGGGCAGACGTTCATTTTCTTACGCAGCACCCACAATCTGAACTCTTTACCTGCTAATCTTCGCTCTTGTTTTTCTCTTTCAACATTCTCTAGCAAGCTTAAAACTTACCTTTTCCCACCATAGACATAATCAATCTACCTTGACCATTTTTTGATCACCGGACTGGCTTTCGTTTAGGACCTTACTTCTCCTCAGCACATTTCTTTCGCAGATTGGTCTGGGTGAATTGATCTGTAGTGATATGTGCTGTTGGGGACGATCCTGACATCATCCCTGGATGAGGAAACGGACGTTAGACCTTTATTATTATTATTATTCTAATCGCTAAATATTTATAATTACCAATTAGACACATGTAAAATATAAAATTGGCCTGTGGAGTAGAGGTCAAAAGCGTAAGAGAATAGCTAAAAACTAAACATTCATTGTAGTGAAGTGAACGTTGATCTCTATCACTTTAAATCACATGTTTAACCATTAGGCAGTTTAGTCAACTAGGCTCTATCCATTTTAGTCCTGCGGATATCCGAGATTTACTGTCTAATCAGCAACCGAGAATCGATCCAAGTAGGCCTATCTCAGGAACAGTCTTTACTATTTCATGTCATTAGGTTTTTTTACCTAATCGTTAGGTACAAACGCATTTACACACCGAGCTATTGAATTATTCAAATGGCATTTGTTAAACAATTTATATTCTTATTTTAGTGCATGTTGTGATGCTTATGAGAAATAAGCTACAGCGTTCATCTACTTTGAAAACATAAGAAATCATCGAATAACTTTTGGACAAATAAGATATTGTTTTCATGGATTGAATTATGAACATTTTCGACTTCGAGTCAGAGACATCAAACTCGACTAGGAATCAAAATGCTTCAATTGCTTCCAACCGATGCCCAATTTAATCCGAATATTGAACTTCCTTATTAAGCATTGAATTGTTACTAGCTTTTACTCGATGCAAACGAGAAGTAACTATTGACATTTAATCTGATTGTTATTGTTGCCATATCTTTCTCTAGTATTTTTGCTAATTTTCATGTCAAAGGTTCATATTCCTATTCTGCTTTAACTCGCTGAAAGAACACTCAGTTAAGTCAACACGCTGATTCCATCTCAGACGTTAAACTTTTTCGAGGGCCATAATTATATAAAATTATAAAAGAAACATAAAATATAAATTCGCGTCATAAACCATGGTAGCCTTAAAAGATCCAAACCAGCAAAATACTGAATGAGGCTAATAATTCAGGTTTTCGTACCTGTACATAAATTTTAGGCCAAATTATGAAAGTGATATCGGACTCAATTAGCAGTTAACATTCTATCTTATAACTTTTAATTTGGCTGGAACCAGTGGCGAAGTCGGAAAGACACTCGACCGCGAATCAGCATGTGCGGGGTTCAAATCCTGGGCTCTCCCGTCAGTGACATCGCTTTCGAATGAGGAACCTGACGTTAACCTTAGCTTTAGCTTTTTAGCTTTTTTATTTTTAAATAATTGACGTTAAATACTCTCGATTAAACGTTTGCGTTATTACTTAACATTAATGACTATTGATTTGCAGGAACTCCCCGAACCTTGACGATGCTGGGGTGGATATTGGCTCTGTTGGCTGTGGCATCGCTGGCTGTAGCCGTGGCCAACACGACCTACACATACATCAAGTACAACGAAACGAGGGACTCGGCCGTGTGTACAAATGGTCCGATCATTAACATGTGCCCTACTAAGTTTGTCTACATCAGCTCAGGAATATGGGGATCTGCTGTGGTATGAGCGTTTTCTTAATTTATCTATCAATAATTATACAGAAATCTGCTTTGGCGTCTGTTTGTGAAGAGTCTGTAAGAGACGTCCCTGACATTGCCTCATGGCGAGGAACCGGACGTTAAATTCTTTTTGATTGATTGATTGAAATCGTATTTTAAATTTGTCTGTAAATCGTTAGAATCTTGAACCTACTTGCAAGAATCAAGCGCTGCTTGAATGTGGCATACATCTTCAAAGTTAGAATAGCGATGCTTTACGCGAAAAGAAAATAGTCTTACTAGATATCATTTCACTTTCTAATGAGACCCCGTACCCTTCTTGGCTCCCTTTCAATTAATTCCTTTGATATGAAGCTTATGCAAGAGTTGACACTTTCGTGAATAATATATTGCATGAAAAGACTCCCACGCTTTAACTGTTTAATTTCCCTGATACGATTTATAAAATTCTTCGTTCAATTTGTTTGAACTCTCAGCCACGAAACCAACGTCAGAATGGGCATTGGATTGGGGAACGCCGATTGGTTCCAGAAATTACTACACAATTTTCTAAATGGAATGAATAAGTTTAACGTGTGATGTGATGTGGTGATTAGGTGGGATATTAAAATAGGGGATTGACTGATGATATGGTGTGAGACGAAGAGGAATGGAGAAAGGTTTATCATCATCATATTCCCCTGAATCCTGGTTTACCTATGGTCGTATCCCGACCATAGGTAAACCAGGATTCAGGGGAATATGATGATGATAATGATGATGATGATTACAACAGTTAATTATTTCAGATTTGACACAGTAAACATTCGTTGATTGCCAACCCCATTTTGTCTGTAATTAGACTACATTAGACTCTTCAGTTTGGAGAAAGCTTTCGAAGATTTTTCAGTTTGGAGAAAGTAGATTTCGAATCAGAATCGTAAGGTGATAGCGACGGATCACGATAATTTAGACGAGCTAATTCATGATAAGAACCCAAAGACAGTCATCGACAGTCCAATCTCTTAATGTTAACATATGAAGTGCAGCGTTAAAACATATGTGTATCATTTATTTATTTAATTTTTTATTTAAATGATTTAATCATTTCACACAATACAGTCAGAAATTTTTCACACAATACAGGAATTCATATGAAATGAAAAAAGACACAAAGACTCTAACATGTGCCCTAATAAAGAATAAAAAAACTAAAAATAGAGTGTCATTACAGTATCATAGAATGGAATTTACAACATACCAATGGTCACATTATTTGTATATAGTAAAATACAACACACCTTTTTATTTAGTTTCATTTTTATATGCTAAGCTATAAAAATCTATTATTTATTCAAATCAAGTTTATCTTAATTACTCTTAAATGAAATAACACTATTGTCGTGACCACAGAGTCTGGCAGTGAGTTCCATAGTTCACAGACTATAGTAGAGAAATAGTATCTACGAGCATCGATTCTGGGTTGGTCAGTGTTCAATTTTAGTAAAATGTTTTTAATGTTTTGCCTTCCTCTTGTAAATAAAAGAAACAATAATTATCTTAATCTTATTTAATCTGAGAGTTTGTTTGAAGATTGTCTCGAAAGGGGGTCAATATGAAATTTTAAGAATGTAAATTGTGTTGTTCTGTTTCAGGTATTTATCACTGCCGTGCTAGCATTGCGGCTAGGAACAATACCAGGACTGGTAAGTGAATTTAATATATCGAAACTGAACCTACAAGAATTGGCCTGTTAAACATTGATACAAATTTAAATAAAAAGTTCAGTAGTACCTTGCTTAAATCGCAGCATTTCTAGCATTTCTATACAGGTATTTCTTTGATTTTAGTTACTATAATAATAATAATAATAATAAGTACATTTATATAAGCGCTGCTTATGCAACATGCCACAGTAGCTCTAAAAGCTATTTATGGCCTAGACTTAGACCTAGAAAGTAAACAAACAAAAAATCTCATTTCTCTCTCTTTATTTATTTTATTTATTTATTTATCACATTAAGAATGAAAAAAACGCAGATAAAGCAAATAGAACAGTTAAATATGGAAACATTTGTTTCAATATTTCGAATATTGAATAATCAAACTTTTATTTTAACTAAACTCTTAATTTAATTCTGTATTTTAGGGTGCAATGGACATTATTGAAGTTCATTTCGCAGCTTACTGAATTAGATTATATTAATTATAAATTCTAAAGTGTGAGCACATGAGTACATTCTGTTGCTAAGTTCTGTTTGCCTCAAGGATTCGCACATAAGCCAGTGCTTTAAAGCATTAAATCACGGCATGAAATCACTCTCTATTCTCATCTCATTCTGTTCTCATCTTGTTCTGTTCTTATCTCATTCTGTTCTCATCTCATTCTGTTCTCATCTCTTTCTGTTCTCATCTCTTTCTGTTCTCATCTCTTTCTGTTCTCATCTCATTCTGTTCTCATCTCGTTCTGTTCTCATCTCATTCTGTTCTCATCTCGTTCTTTTGGGCATAATTGTTTTCCTAGTCACTTTCAAATATACATGTGTGTTTGTTTTCACTCTCAATTGCTACTGCGATATATTATTGCAATTGTTGTTGTTGTTGTTGTTGTTGTGGTTGTTGTTGACACTGCTATTTTTTAAAGTTTACTAAAGTCTAAGAATGATTGATTTCTGTGAAAAACAGAAGCACAATTTTAACCCCATCCTTAAATTTAATTTGTTATACTTGCTTAGCTCTTGAACTTCATAAGTGTATATTTGTAAAGTTTTATTCAACTTTTTATTCAGCATTAAAACTTGTTGAGTCATTTTAATTAATTGATATTAAATTCTGAAAGTTTGTAACATTATTAGAAAAATAGCTTTCTGAAAATCTTTACTTCACAGTTTATTGCTTAACAAAAGAAATCACAATGAAATCACTAGTTCATCGAGTACTTGCATCGTGAACTAATATGATATTATCACTTTGGCTTAAACGATGTTCATGATAGGTATGTGAAGTGTTTAGAATGTTTGTAAGAACAACATAATATGATATCATAATACAAGTAGAAGGTAATATAGTGTTCAACAAATCGAATTGTTAATTTATGTTAAAAATATATCAAAGTAATTAGATCGCATTAATTCATTTCTTATACACTGCAAATATATTCGAAAATGGTCCCTTTTTGAAATGCAAGGAAGTCATAATTTGTCATTAATGAGTTAAACGAGGTCGTTTTCTTTATTCTTCAATCCATTTCTACATTACTCCAGATTAATATTTATGAACTATTAATTGCCTGAGTGATCGTATAAATAAACATGATGATTATTTATTATATGATGATTCTAGTATATGTAGCATGATGATTCTTGTATATGTAGCAAAATGACGGTACAATTAATTCACAGGTAAACTTTCTTTTATATTTCTTTTGTTTACTTAATTCAGTTTGTATTTATATGTTGTATTATTTTTCTTTCTTGTACTACTGCCACTTGTTTGGTGAATAAAGATTATTATATTAACTGAACGTGTGTTTTACAGTCAAGGTTGCTTATGATATTCGTGTTGTTGAGTTTATTCGTCTTCACACCCGCCATGATGGTCATCAACGCCATCGAAGTCGCTGCGGTTAGTAACATACTATTTGATAAATTAATGAGTGCATTTTATCACACTTTTAATATTTCCATCTCGTACATTTGCTGTAAGTACCGACTTCTGCATTTGGAATTCTGCAATGGTTCTGCATTTTAGATAGATCGATAGATAGATATTTTAGATTCACGAAAATCGCAATGACACTGTTCAACAGGCATAGAATGTCTTGAATATGGACATTCAGGCCAAACGGCTCTGACGCATTCATACAAAGGTTACAGTAAAATTAAAAACAGTTCGCGATACAAAAATTTCAATTATTCTTATAAAAAATTATGATAAATATGCAATTTATAGACTTGACAATAAATTGCACATGTATATATTTATTTTACTAAGACATATACTTTAGCTATCGTTACATAACATGCAGTGCACTGAATTTTCCTCACTTTTCAATGAGTTTTTGGCTCCGCCCACAGTGTACTGCACATAGTAATAAACTAGTTAATTAAGTAATTAACTCAGTGATAATTAACTTGTCTAACATAAGCTACTCTACAACATTTGGTATTTAGTCCAGTCTAATACAACAAGTACGAGACTGGATCGCCTATTAGGTCGGATCGATTCTATTGCTGGAGAATTCTTGTTGTTGTTATAATAAAAATGTGTTTGTTTTGCAGGGTAACAACACATATTACTACACCATAAGCAGTAGTGGTATTTCTAAAGATGTCGCAAAGTTTATACTTCCTCTGGTTGTGGCGATACTGGCGGCACTTGAGTTCCTCATTCTGCTCTTGATGCTCTGCTATCTATACATGAATCGTGGAACTGGGGTATGCTTTCAAGTTTTCATTTCATCAATATATTAAGCGTTTTGCTTTTCATACTTTTCTTGTATATATACTTTTATTTATTTATTTATTCGTGAATAAATCCACAGACAAAGCATAAAGAAAGAAATTACAAATATGTGCAACACATACACAACAAGCAACCAATGCAGATGCAAACAAGTATCTGAGAGTGAAACAATGTTAAACTATCAGTGAAGCACTCAAGAGTGACTGTTCCACACTGCTAACAAATTTTCTACGAACAGCTTCCTTAATGGATACAACTGACCAACCAATGTCACAGGAGTTATTAACACAGAGAGAATAGCAGTAAGGTCTATTTGCAAAATTTAGCATAATGCTAAACACGTATTCATTAGAATTGCTGCAGTAATCACTTAGACATTTCCCTATGAACAATAGTTTTCTTTGTTGCACAGAACTTTTTAAATCAATTCTCACCAAATTATGTATAAGTTCCTTAACTGATTCCCATTTATTATATCCAAGAAGAGTCCTATATATAGAGTTCCACCAACTATTTAGTAGATTTAACTGAGAGGTATTTAAGTTAATTGATTCAATACAATATAATAGAATAGGTAAGCAATGACTTCTCCAAAAGATGTAACTTAACCACTTCATTACATGTTTTAGCTTTATTTAATATCATATTAACAATTGCGAAAAACTTCCTTCTGCATTCAGATAGATCCACAGAAAGAGATTTACCCTATTCAAAAACAATGCCTAAAATACTTAAGTTTACTTGCCCACTGCAGTTCATTATTATTAATGAGTAGTTTAGAAGGTGCAATATTATGATCAGGTCCTACAAATAGACATTTCGACTTTACAGGATTAAATATTATATCTAACTCTTTAGCTATTTTACAACATATGTTTAATATAAGTTGCAGATCTAACACAGAAGCAGATAGCAGTACAATATCATCAGCATACATGAAACAACCAGCATAATTGTTAAAAATATGGCATCCTAACTGAGATTCATGCAGTTTTCCAAGTATTTTATCTACATACATATTAAAAACAATGGGAGAAAGCGTTCCACTCTGTCTAACACCACGTTTAATATCAAAGCTCTCAGAAAAAATATTACACCATTTTACAGTAGCATTCAACTTAGTATACCAATTTACTATTTTATTAACAAAATATTAGGTAAACCATTCTTGTATAATATAGAAAAAAGTTAAAATGATTAACCCTATCGAAGGCCTTTGTGGCATCCAATGAGGATATATAAACATAAAAATTAATACATGCGTTTGTTGGAGGTCTATGTATACTTGATTAAGAGATGATGCTAACTTCTTATACCCACTGTGTAGTATCTCAATCATGTAAATTTATAATTGTCTCAAAGATGAACTGGCATTTAAGAGATTGAGTCAGTGAGAGCGCGAGACAGAAAGAGGAAGTGAAAGAAAAAAGCGTAAGAGAGAGAGAGAGAGAGAGAGAGAGAGAGAGAGAGAGAGAGAGAATGCTAGAAAGAGACACACTAGCGCTGAAAAGTGATATATTTCTCTTGTATTCAGCATAGTGGCAGTTCCAAGGCACATATTTTTACTCATATGCTGCTTTCACGCTGCATAAGGAGCACACCATCGATTAACGAATTAATCACTTCACAAAATAGTATACTTTATCCACACCTTAATGTAGCCTATACCTCGAGTATAATGTGGTGCCAGAAGTGGTTTCCTTTTGACTGCATCAGTTCTTGTGCAATCGCTTCTTACGACACGTAGGCCTACAGTTTAGGGTTGGTTTATTCTTCATTTTCCCGAACACAACACGGGGAATAGTGATATAGGGCATATTATTATAAGATAACTGAATTATATCAAAACTTTCATAATTATTGTTAGCTTATTGTTAGTTATAGTTTGTGAACCGATTGCTAACTTGAATTATTTGTATTTACAGCCTGACAGTTGATTTAATGTATGTGTATTTGTATTTAGTTTATATGTATTTGAATTTAATTTATGTGTATTTGATTTTAACTTATATGCATTTGTATTTAATTTATATGTATTTGTATTTAATTTTTATGTATTTGCATTTAATTTATATGTATTTATATTTAATTTACATGTATTTGTATTTAATTTATATGTATTTATATTTAATTTACATGTATTTGTATTTAATTTATATGTATTTATATTTAATTTACATGTATTTGTATTTAATTTATATGTATTTGTATTTCATTTTTATGTATTTGCATTTGATTTATATGTATTTATATTTAATTTACATGTATTTGTATTTAATTTACATGTATTTATATTTAATTTGCGTGTATTTGAAATTAATGTATATGTTACTTATATATATATATATATATATATATATATATATATATACATGTATATATGTATATATATTTGTATTTAATTTACATGTCTTTGTATTTAATTTTTATGTATTTATATGTATTTAATTTATATGTATGTTAATGATATGTACAGGTGACAGGAGATATCGTGGACGGCGGATATATAGGAGGCGATATTGGCTTTGGTGGTGACTTCATGGACGGAGATATTGGATACGGAGACGACTTCGGAATGGATGGAGGATTCCTGGATGACGGATACGGCTATGGAGATGATGGTGGATACCTAGGAGGCGGTGGAGGCTTTGGAGGTGGGTCCGGGGGCGGCGCCGGCGGGGCAGGAGGCGCCGGCGGTGCCGGAGGTTCGGCGGCGGCTTCATCGGGTGGAGGCGGTTCAGGCTCAGGTAGCAACAACAACAACAACAACATTGTTGTGCCACCAGTGATCTTCCCCCCTGCGCCCGCTCCCGCTCCAGCCGCCTACCCAATGCCATTCCCGATCTACCTGCCCGCACCTCAGGTCAGCAGTCCCAACAATCCTGTCATAGTTACGACTAATACAACACCTCAAGGTCCTATCGTCATGGGTCCCAACAACGCTCAGGGCCCGATCATCTACAGCCAGCCCCCGCCCCCGCCCCAGCCAATCTTCCTACCCCTCCCAGCTCGAAAGCGTTGCCCCCCACCTCGTCCTGTCCTCAGACCTCTGCCCCCCACCCGCTACTACCCTCACCGTCGCTTCGGCGCTGTGAGCGCTAACGCAAGCGGAACCTACATGGGCGGGATGGGCGGGTTCGGGACTCCGTTCTCCGGGAAGCCGTGGGATAGATATTGAGTGGCAAGCTGGAGATGAGAGGAATGATGTCCTGCAGAGCGAGGACTTTGTGAGGACGTTGCTAGAGAAAAAGTAAAATATCTGCATCCGTTCGTCTGTGAATCTTTCTAGGATATGTTATGACGTAAACCAGGATTACAGCCTTGATAGCTTTAGGCCTAGTAATATAGGTTAAATTACTGAATAAAAATATGTAACTGCGTAAGTTCAAATGGTTGGCTGAAAAGTCTGCTAATCTGTAAACTTTGCAAACAGGTGGAAGCTTGCAACGGTTGGTCCATTTGCAGAACTAACTGCCGGTGCAAGTTGTCAAAGTTAGTATGTTGGATATACCACATAGTGAGAATCATATATATTTATTAATATTATCCGACTATAAACATATATACCACTACACTACTTCTATACTACTATAAACAAAATATATATTGAACATTCATTATATACATGTACATGTGTAGCTGACTATTAACAGTATCTGAAAATGGTGTTAAAAGCTAAATAAATTATATGAACTCTCAAATATAACACTCTATCTTGTTTTATGGTGCGGGTAACATCTTAACTTAAATTTAGAATGCTTGAATAAAAGCAGGTTGCAGATATTTTGTTCTTTTAAACTAGAATTGTTTTTAGATTCCCCGAATTCAATTGATTTGAAACTGTAATAGCTGCCATAGGCCCGATTCTGTTGATTTTAATATCTTAGAGATTTTATATATACTTTATTTTGCTAATTTTAATGCGTATCACTCAGTCTTTCGTATTGTATATAAAGCAGACCTTTAACGTGATTTATATCTTTTGTTATTACATTATTCTACTTAGTAAATTATATTATAACTAACAATTCCTCTAATAACTAATAATGCAGGCATTTTTTTAATCTCTCTCTTTGTGTTCTCAGATGATTTCTGGCGGTGCTAAGAAACAGATAACAAGTGTTTTACAAGCAAAGCAATAACTCCATGCGGAGTGTCACAGTAGAGCAAATGGGCAAATTGATGGTAAAGAATTCTAGTGAAAAAAGAATACGGCTAGTACAGCCAGCACAACAGGGTAGCTAGAGCTTTACCAAGACTATAGGAGACAAATTGATCCAAGACACAACGATTATTTTCATCTAATATGACTACAGATCTTAGATTTTGTCTTATTCAACGTTAGTCGCATTTTACGATCACGTGCTGTGGTCGGTAGGTTTAGTTGGTCACAATTTTCTAAAATTTATTCGGAACTTTCCTTAGTGTCTTCGAAGTCAGAGCCTAGGAAATAAATTAAATGTAAAAATTTCAATTTTTACAAATTGCATAAAATTTTAGAGTGGGCGCTTAGCTGAAGTTTTCTCAAACAACCTTACTGAGTGTTTAAATTTATAGATTAGTAGTTGGTATTTATTAAACCATAAATCTAATGAGAAATTAGGATCGTTGTGATTATCAAAGGCTATAATGTACACACCACACACTGACACCGTGACGTCCCTGACATTGCCTTATGGCGAGGAACCGGACGTTAAATTCGATAGATTGATTGATAATTGACTCTGTAAAGTTTTAACAATATATTTAGGTGAAGCAATCATAACCCGTCAACTGACAGGAACTTGATGTCATACAGGAAGACTCGTTTTAAACTCATCTAAGCTTGGTTGTTACATTTAAGCATTAAGAACTCGTGGCCGAGTGTCTCACGATGATGGATAATTATACTTTTAGATTGTCTATAAACGTTAACGAAGACGTTAAGAGCTCGTGGCCAAGTGACAAATTTGATATAGTAGCATCTCTAACAACTTCAAATGTAGAAATCGTGATATATTATTCAGTATTGTTATGTAAATTCCCGTTCTTAGTACATGAAACAAAGCTGCACCGGTTTATCGCCGGTTTCTTTACAAGAAGAGGCAGTACCGGAGACCTTCAGACTGTGATTCCAACCAATTTCCTTATGCGTATCAACAAAAGTGCCATCACCTCGATCAGTCAACCAGCAAACAAAGAGTAGAATGAAATCGCGAATATCTGAGACGCTGTATTACTTCAAACTGGAATTTAAAAGGAATTGATTGGTCGAAAATGACAGATCTTAAGAAAAATTCGTAAATTTTGAGTAGCTTCAGGTTTTGCTTTCAATGTTTGTATTTATTTTGTGGATGAATATCTGCATTTTTGCACTGTTTCAATAATAAAATATTGAGCAAGTAATAATCATAATAATAATAACCTCCTTCAAATCTGTAGCAGTGTCATAGTCGGTGACCGATCTTCGAGACCGCTTTACAGTTTCCTGGCAGGTTGTTATTAATCCTTTCCATGGTTAATCATATCTTTGCTATTGAGTAGCGCCAATCGGCAGCAAGCTCCGATAAAAGAGTAACCTTTCATGTGCCCAAGGGGATATCCATCATTTATTGACTGACCTAGGCTTTGAACCCAGACCACTTGTATCCGAGGCGAACACTTTAACCGTTAAGCCATGTCGAAAGTGCCCTTAATTAAGCGCAACTACACTCTTTTTATAAGAGTCAGGCAGGATGGTTTAAGCAATTTTATTTGTCATCACTATCCAAAAGCTAAATTACTCCGCGTAGTCGCCGCACAGACACCGCACAGTCGCCGCACAGACACCGCGCATACACCTCGCAGACACCGCGCAGTCACCGCGCTGACACTGCGCAGACATCGTGCAGTCACCGCACTGACACCGTGCAAACACCGCGCAGTCACCGCACAGACACCGTGCAAACACCACGCAGTCACCGCACACATACCGTGCAAACACCACGCAGACATCTAGCGGAAACCTCCTAGGACTTCTCCTGAATACGCTTCATCAACATTACCACTAGGTCTATATCGAAATATTTTCTTCAAAACTTTTAAGAAATCGAAATTATCACTTTTTTTATTAACAAAATAGAATTCGTTTGCGTGCTTTGTATAATTTCAAATTTAAGAAGTGATAACTCTGAGATGCTTCAACATATTTGATGGAACTACTTTAGAATATACAGTTATTCTTCTTCTGTGTAGTTCTAAAATTTTAAATCAAAATTTGAAACAATGAAATATTCACCATTTTCTTCAGGGTGTCATTTTTAGACATATCTGCATATAAAGAGGCATTTACTGACTAAATTTATAGCAGCAATCAATTATATCAATGACATTATCATATCTCATATTTAAACAAGTAAGAAAGCCAAAGCTGATTTCAATACTCCCGCACATTTAATTACACATTTAAATTGAGACTCTAAGTTAATCATCTCCGCTAATATGCCCTGCACAACCAAGAAATTTTACTCTAAATGACTCTACGATTTTGTGGTTATAAGTACAGTACACATAAACACATGTGCGGCATGAATCCCTTTAGCAGTTTACAGGAAGAAAGAATCGTATAGGATAAGAAGAAATATTAGATCAGGTGGTCCTGCCAATAGATGATAGCCATATTTATGAAAAAATTTAAGCAGGGAGTTGGTAGCAATGCTTATGAGATGTAAATCAAGTCTTTTAGTGAGTGAAAGATCAAAATCGATGTTCATGAGCAGTTAACAATTAAATGCATTTGTCTTGAAAAACACACGAAACTAAAATCTTATCTCTACCTTGTCGGGGGTCTCATAGACCTCCGTCTGCAGGAATGCCCTGCCATTCTTCCATCCTTCCATTCTTCCATCCTTCCATCCTTCTATCCTTCCATCTTTCCATCCGGCCTAGTGTCCCCAGCTGTTAAAAGTGAACAGAATCTAATTTTTTGAATTTCTTGAATCTAATATAGCTTTCTCAAATAGAATAATTAATCAACAGTGAGAGAAATTATCCAGACCAAAGGTAAACTGGGATTCAAGGGAAGGCGATGATGATGATGATAAAGAGCGCGAGAATAGGGGCCTATATGTGTAATTAACTTTCGCTGTCGTAATCAGTTAGTACTTAATGACGACATATATAAATGAGTAGTCCAATTTATTTTCTTACAAACTATTTTCTATTTTCAGGAATAGGTTTTTGTTGATATAAACATGACAGCAGCTTGTGTTACAAAGTTTTCATGCTCAGATTTCTGCTTCTGCGTTTTTGCTGTTTTTCTTCCTCTCCATCATTATTAGTAATCATTGCCTATAATAGTACACTGATTGCAGCCGGCGTGGATATAATAATAACCTTCCAAAATCCAAAAGATTTTTTTTTTTAATTAAAGCGATCAACACTGAACCTTCCAAAGTGGTCACCCATTCATGTACTAACCGGGCTAAACGTAACTTAACGTCGCTCATTGACAAAGTAAAACCAAGTGTACAGAATTCCGACCAGATTGTGTGATTCTGCGAATGCCGTTCTATGATCCACTGATGATTCAATTTGTTCTAGTTGTTATTATGAATTTTTATACTTTTATATTTTGAGCTAAACAGAAAAGCACTTTTTATTTTTGTTAAAGTAGCAAGAAATATTGAATAACTATAATTAGAGGCTCATCATTGAAAAGTGCCAGCAAAAATTGTATTGGCTTAATTATTTTTTCTAGATATACTTGCGTGTATGAGAATTTACAGCAATTATTTGATACTCATTCAAAAATATTTTATGATAACTATCTAAACAGAAGAACAACATAGAGAAGATGAGTTGAAAACAAAATAAACAAATACCCGCCTAAAGACACGCAAGTAAACCTGAACAGCAAGGAATATAAAAGGTGATAATATAGTCACGACCATTATATCATTATATTTAAATTCATGATTTTACTTTAATATTTAATCAAAATTTGAAGTACTAGATTGCAAGATGGATGCGAGACTGAATCAGTAGGAATGAATTATGACAGTATTAGGTAGTTTAGAACTGACGCCAGGTACATCATTATTCTGACAAAACTTATTATTTACTTTTTTATGATATTCATGTATTTGCTCATTTGGAAGTTTTAGTTTCAATGAATATTTTCTCCTTGCATATTATATATGTACGGCATATTATATATGTACGGCATATTATATATGTACGGCATATTATATATGTACGGCATATTATATATGTACGGCATATTATATATGTACGGCATATTATATATGTACGGCATATTATATATGTACGGCATATTATATATGTACGGCATATTATATATGTACGGCATATTATATATGTACGGCATATTATATATGTACGGCATATTATATATGTACGGCATATTATATATTTACGGCATATTATATATGTACGGCATATTATATATGTACGGCATATTATATATGTACGGCATATTATATATGTACGGCATATTATATATGTACGGCATATTATATATGTACGGCATATTATATATGTACGGCATATTATATATGTACGGCATATTATATATGTACGGCATATTATATATGTACGGCATATTATATATGTACGGCATATTATATATGTACGGCATATTATATATGTACGGCATATTATATATGTACGTCGGCAACGGCAGAATAGCTCAAAATGATATTACTCCTGTCCTATAATTTCAAGATTGAGCACTGTAATGTTAAATATGAGCCGAAGTGTTAAACATGAAAAAGATAAGATGGTTCCATCAAGAGAACCCAAGAGTTAGCCAGTGAAGGGATGTACCATCTTTCTGAACCATGAACTGTTTTACTGGGTTTTATGCGGATGAGAGCGATCGCTGCATCGCCTATTTTGAACTTTTCTCTTCAAAAGATCTTATTCGTATTTATATATAATTGTTACGATTCCTGACTTTTAAGACTCTCTCGAGGGTTCCATTAAGTGGCAGCTCCAAGGCGCATATTCCTACTCACATCAATCAACTAATTAATCCCTTCACAAATGGATTAACTAGATTAGACAGTGGCTTTATCCACAGTTTAATCCAGCCTATAGCTTGAGAATAATTTAGCGTCTCTGGTGGTTTCCCGCCGCTGCTTTCTCAGTTCTCGCTCTGACGCCCTTTACGTCACTTGTAGATCCGAATGGTCGATTCTTCAGTATCCCGAGCAAACGCACCGGAATACAGCAGTTAGGAATACGACAGTTAGGAATACGACGGTTAGGAATACCACGGTTAGGAATACCACGGTTAGGGAGTGCCGTATCGAAACTGGTTAACAATGTTAAAAAAAAACTGACGTCAGACTATTGAACCGCCTAATTATGAAGTACTGCTCTTTTCAGAATGCTGTTGTAAGAGTAAAATGCTAATAAAATGGCATATCAAATAGCATAGTGGCGAAGGACATAACCTATCAATTTTTTTTTTTTTTTTACTCGAAGTTGAAGCACATATTTATATTTCTATGGGTTTCTGATAACATGTTATCCTTTCTATTCGTTTATTTACCTTATTATAGAAGCGGATATTTATCTTGTGATCATAACAGTTTAAATGCATGAAGTATATTTAAGTTAAGAACGAATGTGACGATTTTTCACAATCTTGTATTTGGTAGCCTAATACTTGAAGTGTAGATTTGAAATACAACGACGATAAGAGCAAATTAGGAGCTTGTAGAGAACGTGCTTATAAATACACCGCTAATATTTTATTCGTTATGCTTGTCTCAGGTCGCATAAAATTATAGGCTACACAGCATTGAAGCGCCATGTTGCTAACAGGTCGTTTTATTCTAATGTAAAATAGACTATTCATTGAAATCTCAATCCGTAACAGAACTTTGCATATACTGTAAGCAGATATTTGCCGAGCAAATATCACAAGAAGGGGCTAAGTTTTATTCAAAGACAGGCTTTAGCTCTCACCTATGTACATTCGAGACTGGTTGGCAGAGGCAGCTTACGTCACGCGGTGTAGGTACGGCTCCGAGCAGCAACTCTAATAATACGTTACACCCTCAGCTGGCCCAGGTCTCTCTCGCCCTTCCTAGGCTGCCTCGGCTCTACCCCGATGCATCGATTCGTGACCGATGTGAGAATAGCTTAACAGGCCGTTCTTAGCGCCAGTGTGAAAAGGTTTCCTAAAGAAGAGGCTATCTTGATGCCTTCTCTTCAAAAAAAGGAAATCTTCAACTGTAAATTACGTGATTAAAGTTAAACTGTTAATTTCATTAATTATACGGATAAACTTGTAGCCTATCACTATCTTCTAACTTAACGAGAATTTGTAACTCAAGCGACGATGTACGGAAGTAACGTAAACTACGGGTGGTCGAATGGACCCAGGGCCACTGAGACCATCGAGCTGCCTCTGGCCCCTGTGCGGCGACGAGCAGGTAAACAGACTCTCTTTCTTAGTGCACTGCCTACTGGCAGGTCCATGGTTAATAATGCCTCCACTCTTCTTTATCTTCCGTTTTCCCCTGCACGTCCATATACGATTGGATCTTAAATTATTTACAACATTCCTTGTGATATACCATTATTCTTGGAGGATTCTGCTTATGACGAGGTGGGCCCCTGTACCTTCCCCATCTTCGACTAACATTTACAGGGCAGGGGCGTCATTCCCTGAGAAAACAATGCTGTTTATCCATCAACAGACTATTTGTTAATAAATCATCTTACTAGTAGTTCAAAATAACATGAGAACAATGGAAATTAGAGTTAAATTTCATTTGGTTTTGTGAAATTTCGACGGGAGAAATCGTGTAGAAAGTTTCATGCAACGGTTATTTATCAAGATAGCTACGTCGCCGTAGAATTCAGGACAATAAGGTCATCAGTTGAAAACACGTTGTTTGGAATAGTTCTTTTGCTATGCCCAATAATTGTTGCTACGACACTTTTAAAATAATACCAATGCAGATAGCAATATCGAATGTCATATATTCAAATGAACCGCTAATTGCATAGCCTATTCAAAGGAGATTTGAAATTTCGAACTGGATGAATTATTAAGTGGTCTTTGAATCATATATTCAATTAAGATTAGTAGCTTGCTGGATTGAAATACGAAGTTTTTACTCTCATCCAGCTTCTGAATAATTCAGCTAACAATTAAACTGCGCTCTCTTTAGATTAGATAGTAATTATATTAATTATCATTTTTGCAGATTTTATATCTAGATAAATGTCTTCGTAATTTTTCGAATTTCAGAGCGCTGATTAGATGTGAATATAGTAATCTGATAGTAGAGATCGATCTAAGCTTCCTGCCTTAGGCATAAATACATGTACAATATTTTGGACATTATAACTTTACTTTCCAGTTTAGCAAACCTACTGTTAACTGTTTAAATGTTTAACTGTTAACTTCTTAGCTGTTAACTGTTAACAGTTCGGCATCCCTACAGGCAATGGATGAGTTGATCAGCTTTCAGAATAGTATCTTTATTCATATTTATTGTATTCATTATTACATACAACTTTTATCATGAAGTTTTAAATGACAGATCCTGAGGCGAATTGAACCCTCGTGGGTTCGAAACCCAGCCGCTCTGATCTGAGAGTAAATTCTCGGACATTCACTGAACTGGATACACAGAAAATGATCTAAATTGCCTAACGGTTTAAACATATGGTAATAAAAGTGCTAGATATCAACACAATTGATCAGTTCACTATAACGCGTGTTTTATTGTACTTTTAAATAAATTATTTGTTTAAATCAATGCATATTTCAGACACACCATGCGGTATCAATTGGCTCTCATTTGGAATCATCCTGAGCTTGCTTGCCGCTGCCTCACTGGCTCTAGGCGTGGCTGATGTGGTTCTCACCTACCAGACCTACATGGTGGATCAGGATTGCAGGAACAATGGCGGACTTGCTCCCTGTTTCGTCAACAATCTCGTGTGGACTTGGGTGGCTTCTGGAATCTGGGCTTCACTTCCGGTTTGTAAACGCGAAACTAAAGAGAACGCTGTGAATAGAGTGCTACGCTTATTCAATAGGCCTACTCTTTTGTAATTGGTGAAACATTTTCTCTGTATTTGATGACTTCACGGAGATTTTGGTGTTCTATTCTAAATGAGAGACGGATATAATTTATATTACAAAAAACTGAACTACAGTATGTTTGTTGTTCATTATTTTTTTAAATGTGTTTTAATTAGTAGAAATAAAAACGAGTAGAGAAATACATGTAAAAACTAGCAAAATTAATATAAACAGTTTTACAGCTTTACTTTTAGTTTGTTTTTAGTATTCTCATCATCATCATCATCATCATCTTTCCTTTAATCCCAGTTTAACTAGGGTCGGGATACGAATAGATCTTCTCCACTCCTCACTTCTCCACTCCTAGTTTTACAGCTATACATTTAGTTTGTTTTTAGTATTCTAAAATAGAAATATCATTTCTTTGAAATATTGACAATTCTAATTTTCAACTGTTTGTTCCAATGCTTTATTTGCATACAGATATTCATTTTGGGTATAATGGCTATCCGACTTGGAAAGAGACGTCAGCCTACGGTAAGAAATCATTTATTAACTGAAAATTCATGCTACCATAAACATTTATTTAATATAAATTATTTTATTTTATTTATGTATACAAATATTTTTATAAATATTTATAGAAAGTTAATATTTAACCATTGGTGCTCTATGTCTACTTAGTAGAGAACCAGTTTTGAATTAGTCGAGCATATTAGATACAAAATCGTTTTTACTTTGACTTTTAAAATTTAGATAAACAGATATATATAGCATAGAAACATATCTTTATATATTTCTATATATGTATATATCTATATATACTTCGCCACTGGCTGGAGCCAGTGGCGAAGTTGGTAAGGCATTCGACTGGGGATCAGTATGTGCGGGCTTCAAATCCTGGGCTCGCCCGTCACTGACATCGCTTCGAATGAGGAAACTGACGTTAACCTTAGCTTTAGCTTAGCTTATATATATATATATATATATATATGTGTGTGTGTGTGTGTGTGTGTGTGTGTATATATATATATATATATATATATATATATATATATATCAATGTATATATAATCATATAGAATATATATATATATATATATATATATATGCATAAGTGCTTCAGTTCTATAGGCCTACATGTATATTCAAATACGTATATTCAAATATAACAGTATTTTCAATATTTTAAAAGCATCTTTGGTCTTAGGAAGTTTCTTGATATTTCTAAATTTCTATTATATCTTTGAAAATATGAATTTCTTACATTCATTTCATCTTATTTTATTCTTTTATATAAGTAATTTTGTGTGTAATTAGTGCTTTTATTAATTACTTGTAAATATTTTATTCCTGACCTTATAGTTGAACTGGGATTCAAGAGAAGATGATGAAGCGTATATTTATTACTTCTTTAAAATTCTTTTACAACATTTTTATTTCTAGTCAATGGATTTTATATCATTGATTGGTTTATTTCAAAATTACCGCTCACATGATCTTCAGTGACCAAATAGATGGCTCTTTTGCTGAGAAGCAGGAGACCATAGGTTCGAAACCCATCCTGATCTTCTCTGACAGTATATCTTGTGATAAGGAAAGAGTCGTAAACTTAGCTGTATATCTTTTATAGCCCTTGATTTGAGCCAGTGAAGGCCACTAAGGCTAGAAAAGCTAAAGACGGGTTTCACTTCAGTTCTGCAGCCTGAATAAATTATAACAGTATTTTTGGTGAAATTAAGGTTCACAAAAGCTATTAACTGGTGAGCCTTAATTTCAAATTTTTGAGTTTGGGTCAAGATATCCGAAATTTGACAATATAATGATGTGCCAGTGCAAAAATCATTGGCTACTAGATTTAGCTGTGCAATAAACTGCATTGATGTACTTATAACTATAATTATTGAAACTTATTTTTAGTTGTTCATAATCGAAAGAATTAACTTTTACAATTAACCCGCTTACGAGAAAGGTGAAGTTACAGTTAAGCACAATTCATTCTACAACCAAGTTTAGGAAGCAACTGCTGCTCTAAACCTTATCTCTCTCACTCACTCTCTCTCTCTCTCTCTCTCTCTCTCTCTTAGTGCACTGCCTACTGGTAAGTCCACGGTATATATCGCCTCCACTTTTATCTACCTTTTTCCTCTTCATGTCCACATATGAGTAGCCTAGATCTTTAAAATAAATTATCTTAACATTCCTTTAGATATACCACTATTCTTAGGGGATTCTGGTAAAGCCGGTAAAGCTAATGCTAACGTCAGTTTCCTCACTCGAAAGCGATGTCAATGACGGGCGAGCCCAGAATTTGAACCCCGCACTTTCTTATCCGCGGTCGAGTATCTTACCAACATCGCCACTGGCTCCAGCCAGACAAGGATGACAAGGTAGCCTTCCTCAGGTACGACAAACATTTACTGGGCAGGGGCGTCATTCCATGAGAATACTATCCCGTTTACCCAAATGATAAAATGAAAAATGTACAGGTCAGACTGTTATTTCTATTTTCAGAGGTCCTCTTGGTTCGACCTGTTCGCATTCATCAGCACTTTTATTTTCGCACCGGCTATGATCGTTCTCAGCGCCCTGGAAGTCTTTTACGTATGCTTCTTAATTTAATTCAATAATAAATAATTAATTAATAATAATAATTTAGCTTCTTAATTTAATCAAATGATTTGATATCGATATTCAATCCAAAAATTCCAGTAATAAATATCGAATTACAAATTAGCATAATTATGGGTAAATATTTTGTGCAGTATTCTACATATAGACCTATATTGATTTTCTAATAAATATGAGTAATTGAAAACTAACCTCAACATCCGAATAATATCAATATAATATAATACTATGAGCATTATTGTAGTATAATGACTTTGAAAAAATAGTTTAACATACAGTGATAATCTTAAACTTGAAAAGAGGTTTACTCATATATTTATTTACGAATGCGGCTGCCTGTCTGACAATGCCTTCTGAAATAAGAAAAACGACATTAAATTATTGCCTTGTAATATAGAACTCAACGTTAAATGCGCACTGATCGATTGACTGATTGATTGATTGACTGATTGACTGGCTGACTGACTGATTGACTGACTGACTGACTGACTGACTGACTGACTGATTGATTGGTTGATTGATTGATTAATTGATTGATGCTCATATCTCTTTTATACGCAAAAGTAAATTGCAAATACAAACCACGGTCTAAGAAATTCAAATATTTTATTATTGCAAAGTTTTGTCAGACCTATATTATGAGTTTTATGACATCTGTATTAAGTCAAGCGACTTTTAGTTTTCACTGAGTATTGTAGTCAAGCTGACTTGGAGAACAATATGCATTATTCCGACTAAAATTATAAACAAAATTCAAATTGACATCACGTTTTCATTTATGCATAATTAGTATTGAATATATTTATTTGTTGCACTACTATATTTACATTATGTCAGATTTATAACACTCCAAAACTACTTAACTTTCATCACAATCTGATATGGAATTTTTGTACCGCACATTAGGGTTCGGGTGTTTACTACTGGACGGCTACTGACGGCTCTGATGATCTTGCCAAGGCCATCATCCCCATCGTTATCGCTGGTCTGGGACTTGTTGAGCTCCTCATGACCTTCATTGCCTTCGTACAGGTCTGCTGTTGCAGGCAACAGTATGTGGTAAGCATTGACAGTAATAAATTTAACTTTATAATGTTATGTTTCTTTATATGTTACTTTTCACAGTGTTTTAGCGGCGGATAATTAGTAAGTGGTATTAGTTTAATCAGTATTAATAATTTTTGCATCTTATCAATCGTTATTCCGTTTTTCTTAACTTTTTGTTCCATTATCTGCAGGTAATTAAGGTGATACTGTTTTGTGCCTTGAACTCGTGCTACTGTGTAATTTTTATAATACATATGTCAGTGACTGGCAAATAACGATTCACGGCATAATTTAATAACATTAAAGTAGACTAAAATCTCACCCCACCCTCTCTCTCTCTCTCTCTCTCTCTCTCTCTTCCTCTCTAATTCAATGATGTTCATAAGATTCAAGACTTATTCTAAAATAAAATTTATCATTAGGCTCAAATATGCATTGCATAGTTTATTACTTGTATCCCATTACGAATGGACCAGTCGGATTTCTAGTATTCCAGCACCAGTTTCCTCAACTCTCTCTCTCTCTTAGTGCACTGCCTACTGGCAGATCCATGGTATATAAGGCATCTACTCATCTCAATCTACCGTTTTACTCTTCATGTCCACATACGAGTGGATCTTTAAATTATTTATAACATACCTTTTAATAAACCATTATAATTCATGGGGGATTCTGCTTATGATGAGGTGGGCTCCTATGCCTTCCTTAGCTTCGATTAATATTTACTGGGCAGGGGCGTTATTCCCTGAGAAAAACATCCTGTTTACCGTCGAATCTGTTTCATATAATTCAGGCTGAACAGGTTATAACTACTCAGAGAGTTGACTATGGACAGAGGACCTACGTACAATCAAATGTGCCAGCCATCACCGGGGGTTGCTACAGCGGGGACTGTCAGACCAACTTCGCCCCCAGGGTACCGAGCCCCCGCATAACGACGACCTACGGGGGCCCAACTGCCGCCCCCAGCGGCAACGCGGTGTACTACAGGCCGCCCACGACCACTGGGTTCTCTCCCCGTCCAACTACCTACAACTACTTCGCCAACAACAGACCCAATGCGTCCATCGACTACTACAGAAGATAAATGGGCTGGAGAGAGCTAAACGCTACATTGGGCTAGCTGGCAATCCTGAATCACATTTCCAGAATATTATTTCATTTCAACGATACATTGTCCGTAATTATTTCAAGTAATGGAAAGAAACAATGTGTCTGTTAGATAAATACTGTAGTTTCATTATTTTACTCCCTATATGTCTTTCAGTTGAACACTTGATTTTTATACATTTTCTTAAAAGATAGGATTGTGTTCAAGTAGGTCAATTACTAATAGAAACCATTAGCAGTTAGCAGATTCAATTAGCCTATTCTTAAACACTTGGTAATTCTTTATTAATAACTATTTCTAACAGTACGAGAAACTTCTAATAAAATAGCAGTGCAAAAATATTATCACAGTTAATTAAAATGTTTTAGATAACCAAAACGATAATTGCGTAAATTCGAATTGATGGAGAATACACCGGTAGATAGATGAGAAACAGAACTCAATGCATAATCAAATTGTATGGAAATCTATCGCCTAGAATATTAAATATGAAAATGACTAGCCTTAGCTCCACTGAAAACCACTTTAGATTAATTTCTGTGACTGATGCTTGAGCTACGCGCAAAGCAAACCTTCTGCCGCTAACTTCTAGACTGCGTTATGCAATGAAAATTATTTTACACGCAGCAATACATTTTGTTAAAATGAGGATATAAACAGATAAGCATTAGGCCCATCTCTATCTGGTGTTCTGCCAAATGGCAGCTCAAAGGTACATATTCATGCTCAGAATATGCTTTCACGCTCCGTTAAGAGCACTCGTAAATTAACATATTAATCTCTCTTCACAAAAAGCGATGCTTTGTCCTTACTTTATGTAGCATAGACTGAGGAAAATTGTGGCTTCTGAGGTGAATTCCAGTAGATCGCATCAGAAATTTATAATTATTAATTATTAATGTCAGCCCTTGTTGTCTTTTCGTTGGTTTTGCTTAACAAATGATTTGTTGCCAAGTTTTTCTCTGGTAATTCAATTGCTTTCACATTCCTTTCAGTTCAACTACGTTGTAGTATTTCTGCTCTGAATTTTTCTTGATCTGCAGATGCGCAGATGTTAAGCTGATAATATGTTCTACAGTTCAGCTGCCTTTGCAAAAATGTCGCTTCTCATTTTTCTTTTCTTTTTTACCTTGAAACTCTTTCATTTGTTCATTTTGTCACAATAACAGTAAATACAAACATACTTAACAAGCAAATAAAAAATAACCAAGAAGAAAAGGGTTATCACAAAAAGCATAAGTTCTTTGAGGTAATACAGATAGTAACAGCAACAAAAAGTAACAAATATTCGCTTACTGATTGTCTACTATGCTACAGACTACTGCAGAACTTGTGGTACCCATACCTTTTAATTTTAATTACTGTCCGTATAAACCAAATAACTACAAAATATTAAAAACATAGTCAAAATAAAGTTATAGCAAAAGATATATAGATAATTAAGATTACAAAATAAAACCAAATCAATATTGATTAAATATAGAACAAAAGAGAGTTGACTTCAAGTCAAAAATAAATAAAGTTACGCATTGTGTCTGATAAATTGTTCCATAGTTTTGGGTCAGGTAAATTTGTAAACAATTTTAAAATTTTTATTTGTATTAAGAATTTTTTTAAATTATTATTTTCATTACTTCACCTAGTGTAGAAGGTTTTCACGCAAGTAGTTCAATCTTAGGTCGCAAGTTAATGGAGATAATTCAAAGTTCAAACCATGCAATGTAAAACTAACGGGTGTACAGCAGGATTTTTTGGCCTTTGTTGAAGTTAGTAAGGAATTGCCGGTTCCATTTCCTTAAATAAAACGTATTTAATTTTTGTTTAGAGCTACAACACTGACGTTGGAGAACTAAATACCTCATACCAAGCATCAAACATTGAAGATTTGAGCACAGTATTTCCTTTGAGAGCCAATGCTTTTGCCTACGGAAAGTTTTGGCGACGTTAAAAAGACTGTTTGATGTCCGATACATCAGCTACAGATGATCATACAGAGGCTGACAGAAGATCATACAGAGACTGAGAGAAGATCATACAGAGACTGATAGAAGATCATACAGAGGCTGAGAGAAGATCATACAGAGACTGAGAGAAGATCATACAGAGACTGAGAGAAGATCATGCAGAGACAGACAGAAGATCATACAGAGACTGAGAGAAGATCATACAGAGACTGAGAGAAGATCATACAGAGACTGATAGAAGATCATACAGAGGCTGAGAGAAGATCATACAGAGGCTGAGAGAAGATCATACAGAGACTGAGAGAAGATCATACAGAGACTGAGAGAAGATCATACAGAGACTGAGAGAAGATCATGCAGAGACAGACAGAAGATCATACTGAGAGAAGATCATACAGAGACTGAGAGAAGATCATACAGAGGCTTACGGAAGGTCACACAGAGACTCGACAGAAGATCATACAGAGAAGTGTCAAATATTATTAGCCCCTTTATGAACAACCTTAGATGCCAATTTAAATTGATTCTGGTAGCGTGAGATACGTGATCCGTCAGTACTTGAAATTTTAAAATAAAATACATCTGTCGTTAACAATAAATTACTAAAGGGCCCAAGCAATTAACAAACAAACAAATCTAATATTGAGCAGGTTCCACCAATTTACACCTACATGTAATGTAAATATGAAATCAATGCAACAAATGCAGAGATATTAAAATTATATTTATAATTTTATTTTGAGCACCATGTTCATGTTACTGCAGGCCTATATTTAAAGGATCTAATAAATTAAAGTAGAAGGCAAAATTTTCTAAAGAACAAATTTGTTCAGTCCCAATAGAAGAGCAACTGCGTATTAGCGATTACTTCATTATTACTGATTACTCTATGATTAAAATATACGCATGAAAGCTAAATTGCGTTCTGAATATTAAAGATATTTGAATTTCTATTTACATTAATGATGGAATTATAACCCGACATTATACAATATGTTCTGGAACATCACAACTTTCCGATACCGAGCATTAGTTTTCTCTGATGGATAGGAAAGTTTTTGAAAAAAGAAAACTGCATGAGCATCGATCATAAGAAATAAATTTGTTCAGTCAAATAGACAATAAAATGGCATTGATATCTTATATCTAGACTTTGCTAAAGCGTTTGATAAAGTTCCACATAAAAGATTACTTAGTAAGTTAGAAGCACATGGAATAACGGGCAAACTTTTAAAGTGGATAGGTAATTGATTAAGCAATAGAAAACAAAGGGTGTGTGTCGAGGACGAGTTCTCGGAATGGACAGCAGTGAAGAGTGGTGTGCCACAAGGCTCTGTTTTAGGACCTCTGTCTTTTTTAGTTTGCATCAATGACATTGACATAGATATTGTATCTAAATTTAGTAAATTTGCAGATGATTCTAAAGCAGCAAAGGTAGTAAACAACATTGAAGATGCTGAAATTTTATTTTAAGTATGATATAAAAATATTACAGAACTGGTCTAGGGATTGGCTAATGAAGTTCAATGCTGAGAAATATAGAGTTATGCATATAGGAAATAATAATTTAAAAATTGAGCATACATTGAACAATATTAAACTAAAATCCACAAACAGTGAGAGGGATTTAGGAGTCTTTATGGATAGCTCTTTTAAATTTAGTGAAAATTGTAATAAAGTTGTAAATAGTGCTAATTGTGTATTAAGAATGATTAAAAGAACAATTGCATGTAGAAATAAAGATATTGTGGTAACGCTATATAAGGCTCTTGTACGGCCCAAACTTAAATACTGCGTTCAGGCTTGGTGCCCATATCTTAAGAAAGATATCGACAAATTAGAAAGGGTACAAGCCAGAGCAACAAGACTGGCATTTGCCTGTCAAAAACTTAGTTATGAGAATAGATTAAAATTCGTAGGACTAACCTCTTTAAGTGAGCGAAGAACTAGAGGAGATTTAATGGAAGTTTTTAAGATACTTAAAGGCTTCAGCAAAGTTAACCATAGTATTTGGTTTAATTTATCAAACAACAGAAACACAAGGGGACATATTTATAAACTTAATAAATTTAGAAGTGGACAAGATTTAAGGAAATTTTTCTTTAGTCAGAGAGTTATCAATGCTTTTAATAGTTTGCCAAGCGAAGTTGTGGAAGCAGAATCAGTGAATGCTTTTAAAAAATAAATATGATAAACATAAGAACATGTAAATTAGAAGATAATTGCATGTTCAGTGTTATACATAGGCTATGTATAAATTTGACATGTTGACATGAAGTCTGTATGATTTGATTAATGTGTAATGTTTAATAGAGTATATCATGCTAAGGCATCTCTATACTTTACAATTGTTACAGTTACAGAGCATTAATATTAATTGGTTTTAGTTAAGAGCATTTTAGTTCATTTAGATTCATTTTAGGTTCATTTAGATTTTAAGAGCATTCTGATGAGTCTTAAACAAGCATATAATTGCTTCCTGACTCTGTAAATGTTATGTTATGTTATGTTAAGAACAGAGTAAAACAATTGCAAAAATAATCGCTATAAAGTATCAAAAGTAGTTTCCGGAACAGAGCAAGAAACCGTAATTTATCGCCTTAAAGTCTGTTTCAGTAGAACAACGCAATACTTCGTGGCAAGTCGATCAGGATTTGATCATCAGACAATAACCAGCGAAGATCATATCTTCTCCAGTATTTAGTCTGTTCAAATTTTAAGAACTTAGAAGAAAATTAGATCTGGTATACTGTTAGCATTTATTAATGTTAGCATTTATTTTACGAAGTCAACTTGAATTCATTTAGCGCAAGTCTACATGTATGCCTATGTTAATGTGTCGTATAGACTTTGACTTAGAGTCACTTGACTAGAGTCACTAGAGACCCTCCCAGTCACTCATGCGTTAAAACTGTAAGTGCAGAAGTGTGACCAGTTGACTAAAACTTGCTCGTTTGGGTATAAAATATATTAGGTATCAGCTCACTTAGGCCCACTCCTTAAAACAGTTAACAATTCTAAAAGAAGTAATCGCAGTTTCCTCCCATGCAATACATGTTTTCAGTGTTACTAAGCCACTGTAAGCAGACATCTTAAAACAAGCTTTTAACTTTGAGCCTTTAGATTTCTTGTTTGGAATAATTGACATTTAAAATTGTCTTCTTTGGATTGTTTCATTCTATTCAGAAATAACACATTTATGCAAAATTTTTTGGTGATTAGATTTTATATCAAATAATAGCTTAAGCGATTTAACAGTTTCAGTTAATGGAAAAGAAACTCTAATTTCATAGTTCGACGCGACTACGAACCAACTTTCATTTCGATCGAGAGCGAAGGACTATGACCAATTCTATAGGCTTAGGTACTACTGCCTGCCTTTTATTAGTGCAAATGCGAGCGATAAGCACGCATTTATACGCTCGAGTTATATATACACTGCCACTGGGTTTTGACTAGGAATTGAAACCAGTTGATACATTTTAGCCCATACTAATTGTGGTAATTAAATATACTTAATATATTAATTACATGTATATTGTGTTTTATTAATTATGTTCCTATTTGCATTAGTATTCAAATAGTCAATTTTCTCTGAGATCAGAAAATCAAAGCTTGAGTGTTGCCGATTCAAGAATGTCTGAATAAAACTGTCAAGTTATTGACTTTGGCATTTTATGCAGAGGTAGAAATGGGCCCATTCTTGGCAATCCAACCCATCATTTACTTGATCCAATCCAATCCAACCTAAAAAGTCAAATCATAACCCGACCTAAGTCAACCCATGGCCATGTTAGTCCTTACTTGCAACATAACGGGCACATCTGTAAAGAATTATTATGAAAAAATCAGAGCCCAACAAAACAATAATAAATTTGTAGTGTCGGGTAAGTAAACGTTCCGTTGTTATCATGATTTATGATCAGTGTTGCCACTTTCTTTCACTAGCTGTATGGTGAATCCCGAAGGTTGGCTGCACACATTTGAATGTCATTTATTAATTTGTCATCATTTAATTTAATTTCTTAAGTTGACGCTATTGAACCAAAGTCAATCCAACCAACGCATGTCGCCAAAAATCTAAACCAAACACAACCCAATCAATTGGTCAAGCCAACCCATGCCCACTACTGACTAGCAAGTCATAGCAAGTCTTTAAGTCCATGCAGTTCTTCTTTAGCCAACAGGTTTATATGCACATCTACAAACACTAGAATCAGATGAGTTGCCTTAAATCTAAGCTAAGTTTAATTTCCGTTACACCAGCCACAATTAAAAAGCTGGTAAAGCTAAGGTTAACGTCAGTTTCCTCACTCGAAAGCGATGTCAGTGACGGGCGAGCCCATGATTTGAACCCGCATCAACTGATCCGCGGTCGAGTATCTTACCGACTTCGCCACTGGCTCTAGCCAGTGGCGAAGTCGGCTCTAGCCAGTGGCGAAGTCGGTAAGATACTCTAATGTATTACGGAAGAAAGGGAATGACTCTATGGTCTACAACGCTTGTCAATCGCTTCATGAAGGTCACAAAATGTCTATAAGTCGGACTAACCAGTCTTCATTTTTACGTTCGTTTATGCCCCAAAGTCAGTTTCATAGAAAGTAATTTTCTTCTGAATGCTAATGTGACAAGCAAAATGATGCATACTAATTTGAGCACGCTATATCTGTAATCCTAAATAATATTTCATGCCATTAAATAGAAATCCGATCTCTAATGTAACGATTTAGCAATTTAAAATTATTGCAATCTATTTATTAATCTAGTTAGACTATACCTGAAACCTATCACATAAAGCTTAAAATTTCGTACCTTTGCATATCTTATTGGCTGCGTGTGTAGAGTATCGCGTTAACGTCATGAAATTATTATTGATTGTTCCTAACATTTGAGATCAATCATACCGGTTAATTATTCCTATGAGAGCGACAGTTATCCGATAATCTCATAAACGACAAATTAAACAATAGGCTATAACCTTCCTAACGGTTTAAAAACGTGACATTAAAAGGATATATATCGGAAAGAATGATCATCGCCTACTATAATGTGAACCTATTTTCTAATTTAAAGTTTATGTTATTCTACTTTTTACTCAGTACCTCAGTATAATCATCAGTTCTTTATTTGTTTTCTGAACAGAATATAGGGAGGGAACCTTCGTTCGTTAACTGCTGTAGTTAGTAAGAGTTATAGTTTTATGACATTTATCTGAAGTCACTGCTTCTTGATAGCGGACGCTGCAGATGATAAGGATCCTCCATCATGATCACTTGGATCACTTTTTCCATTTCTAGCTGACCTGGGATTGAACTCGGGCCTTGAGATCGATTCTGAAGTGCACGCAGGGGCGGATCCAGGAATTTTTTTAGGGGGGGCCCGAAAATTTTTTTAGAGTACATTTTTTGCTTGCGCCCCGCCTTCTTCGGGACATGTGACGCAACCAGACAAATTTCTGTGGGTGGCTCAAAATTTATTCACTACTGAATTCGGCTCATAGAGTGAGTGTATTCCCTTAACTTACCCCCCCCCCCTCCCCCGCTTATACCCGTACTAAAGTCAGGGGAATACCTAAAATCCTACATTTGTTTTGGAAAAAGTAGGTTAATAATTTTGTCACCTCTGAAGAAACTCTGAAGATCTCGACGAATTGCAAAAGTGACCTAATTTTGGTGGTGGTGGGGGGCTTAACCCCTCCCATCCAAGGCTGTTTGCACCACTACTACGGGACAGAGTTCACACATCTTTTACTTACACCCTTCTTTTCCTCCAATGCATAGGTTCAAGTGAAAATTGAGAGCTAGTGAAACGGTCAACATTTTTTGGACCTCCTTCCATTATACAGGGCTCCTAGTATATCCTAGACAAATATCGAGCTATTGGAAATGAGTTCCCTGTCGTACCCCCCCCCCCCCCCGGCAACCCTAACCACTGCCATTACTAACATATTTACACATCGAAATTGCCTTAGAACAATGAAAATATAGTTGAAAATTTTTATCGGTCGGCGGACCTTAGTGGATCCGCCACTGAGTGCACGCTCTACCAATGCACCTAACGCTATCTATCCATTAAGTGAACTTTCATCTAATAAAGTTGGGCTACATAAGATATTATTTACTATTTCCAGAGAGCTCTTACATTAGAAATCGATAGATTTCAAATCATTTTTCTCCTCAATAAACACAAGCTTAAATGTTTTTCACCGATACAGTCAACAGTTATCTAAATATTGCCGTTTCACAAGGAGGTCATATTTTTAACACAACCAATGACGTACATTTACGATTAATAAAATCAATTAATCTTTCCTATCATCAAATTATCAATATGCAGAGGTTTATAATTACCTGTAGATTAAAAATTTAGGAATGTAATATAAAATGTCAGGCAGTCAATACTATAGCTAAAATTAATTTTAAATATCAGGTAGTCATTGAAAAGATCAATTCAAAACGCCAATATGGCTATAACAGTTCATTTCTAATTAGTTTTTAAACTTAAAACTTTTATAAGTATTTCAACTACATGTATATTATACATAGTTGATAAATAGTTGTAATACGAACAGATAATTAAGAAATTCAATAATTACTACATAATATTTTAACAAACAAAATAATTATCAATCATAAACAAATCTTCTAAAATTTTAGACCTTATAGGGAATTGACTGATGATATAGTTTGGGACAAAGAGGAGTGGAGAAGGTATATTCTTTTCCCGACCCTAAGTAAACTGGCATTAAAGGGAAGCTGATGATGATGATGATGATGATGATGATGATGATGATGATGATGAAAACAAATAAATCTTACGTAATCTTTCACCTATTTGTTAAACAGTCAGATGATTAAAACAATAAACAGCAACATATGCTCTTACATCTGCTGACGGATATTCTTCCGTGTAGCATAGCAATTAGTAATAAAAATCTTCATAAGACTAGCAAATGGTTAGCATTTAAATTTGTCCCCTTTTTCTCCGTCAACTTCGTGGTAGTCGTACAGGTTATTTGGTTTTTTACTGACCTGTAACATGCACAACAGCACAAATGACACACTATCAGTATTAGTTGGATAAAATATTAATATCACTATTAAGGCCTATAAGGAGTGTTGATTTGATTTTACAAATCGATGAAGCGTTTAGTTTTTGTTCAGAGTGGTTGTCAAAAACCATCCCGACTCAAAACAAAAATTGCAGTCCAAATCAATAAATCAGACTGACTCAGAAAGTGCAAGTAAAGTATTAACTGAACGACCGATTAACAGGTTGAATGCCGATAGCCCAGTAGACAACAAGTTTAGCTGATTAGCAGGAGCCATCGCTTCAAAATAACCTTCCGCCCGATCATCTCCGACAGTACAAACATAACGCCGTTCTGTACATGATGTAATAAAATTCAATATAAAACGTTCCGTGCCATGGCAAGAAACTTGTTTTCCTAAAACAGTTAAAACTAAAACTCTAATCTTGCCACTGAGAGCCTCAAATGTTAATTTTCAATTGATCCATTTCAATTCATGAATTCGTCGGCCAAGGGCTCCGATGTTAGAGTCGATTTTAAATGAAAATTAACGAAACAATCTAAAATTTAAGCGCTCAAGTTAAAACAGTCAATGAATACGATAGTGCACAGTGTATGCACATTGTCAGGCATGCAAAGTTGTCTGAAATGATAAATTACCTTTTGACAAATCATAAACAGGATCAGCCAAATACTGCAAGCGACGGCGAATGAGTAGAAAGTCACAACTGCTCCGTAGGCTCCGATAATTGTTCCCCCAAGAAAATTTCCTAGACCAACACCCAAACCAAAATAGACTCCATGTAAAATTCCTTGGATAGTGGCCAATGAGGCAGAGGGTATTGCTAGAGCACTGTATGATGTCAGAGATGACCAAATGAAGGCAAACGTTACACCTGAAAGTAATACAGGATTTATTTTATCAATTATTCGTGCTCTCAGGTTGATGCGAGAAATACTATAAAAGTCTAATTAAAAGTTGTCCTGATTTAGTAAGAGCCGATTCAAGGAGTTGTTGAACAAAGCAATAAATAGAAGAGGACTACTGAAGTCCTACTTGAGGAGTGCCCTCTAACCTGCCTACCAGGTGGACTGAGTAAGCTAAGTTGCCTTACAAGTGAAGCAACTATCTGGATTAAAGCATATGCTAAATTGAAGTCCTCGTTTTGATGTAGTGAAAGCAAGACTTGCTTTATTTGTAGTGAGACCAAACAAGTGGTCAATCGAGCTCTGGGCGAGGAGTATGTAAAATGTAGGAATATGTAAAATGGACCTGTATAAAAACTATAGAAACTAGTACAGAAACTAGTAAAGAATGAGAGAATGAAAGCGATGCATCAATTTTAAATTGGTTGGCAGTTTAAAAACTACTGTATAACAGGTTCTGCAAATTGTCTAAAACAATTTTGCAAAAGATGGAATGAAAAAGGCAAAATCTTAAAATAACACTGACGACAAAAATTAAGCCCCCCCCCCCCACATAATCCTTGAATGAAAAAACGAACGTAATTCTTTATTATATATGAATCTTTATTACATCATCAAAACGTGGTAGCAAATTACCTAAAATAAACAAACAAAAAATACCACAGTGCATTAGAACAAATACAGCTGCATTGAAAATAAACCAAAATAAAATAATTATTTATCATTATCTTTATTTATAACCAGTATTCTCTCAAAAGAAAAAATATCGTCAAAGAACAAAATATATTACTTTATGATTTACGATTAAACCATCAGTGATGAACGTGTTGGATAGATGTTAATAGCTGTGCAGAAGATTTCACATTAAAACTTATTTTACAAAGCTATGATTCTTAATCCAACTGGGCATATAAACCAACTTGAGCATTTAAAAATCACTTGAAGGTCAGTAATTTAACAACTAAAAATCAGTAATTTAATAAATGAAACAGAGGTATACTACCGTGCAGAGTGTCCGCCGGAATGACAAACCACGGATTTGTAATCGAAGCATAAGCTGTAAACCTGATTATATATCCGGTCAGTCCAACATACAGAATACCTATGTGGCCGAGATAATTAATTACATGCTCGACCAGCAAGAACGCCACGAATTCAACTGAACATGCCACAACAGTGTCAATCCCCATCAGCATTTGACTTCCTCCTAGAGAAAATAATTAAAGCGAATTATAACTAACTAATATGATTCAAGTGAGTTTTTTATCAATATCAATAAAGAATAAAGGACAGAGCTCTATCTTTATTAAAAAATGTATACACTGTAATTTAGAAAAAAAACATGCAATTTTCTTTTTAAAAATATCTATCAAAGTGATTTGAGCCGTAACATGAAACTCTAAGCAGACCTAGCCACTTTATACTGATTTCTAATTTAAAAGGATATTAGATTTAAATTTGAATGTCTCAAAAGAGTAGGGGAAACTTCATGAAGCTTTAAATGACAGATCCTGAGTTGAAATGAACCCTCGTGAGTTCGAATCCCAGCCGCGCTGATCTAAGAATTAAAATCTCGAACATTCAATGGACTGGTTACACGGAAAATGGTCTAAATTGCCTAACGGTTTAAACATGTGGTATTAAAGGTGATAGATATCAACGTCGTTGATCATGTCACTGTAATGCTTGTTTACTTCACTTTTAACGAGATGTATATATATATATATATATATATATATATATATATATATATATATATATATATATATTAGAATGTGCTTGCACTTGAAGAAAGTAGACTAAAGTAAAATCAATTCGAAAGTGACTGTATATGAAAACTTTTATTTAATAAAAACTATATTAAGTAAACTTCAAAAGATAAAATATTAATTTGATTGTAATAAATAAAACCAATAATTTACATTGATAATCGATTGATAGATTTTTACTTGCCAAGGTTATCCAAATGCCAGAAAAGAAATCCCCAAATGACTCCATTACAGACACCAACAAATAAAACAGTTAGAATCCAAGATCCATAGTGAACGTTGAGAAAAAGTTTAACTATATCACCGGTTTTTGGCTCATATTTAGACAACACTTGATTTCCTTGTAAATCATCCGAGCTACTTGCACTCTATTAAAAGAAGCATTTAATATAATTTCACAAACATCAACAGGTACAGTAAGCATTGTGAACTGTTTGATATTATAGCCAAATTGATAAAAGGGTAATACTTTATAATTTCCGATAAATATAAACAATCATTTACAAATTAGTTAAAATATTTCTGCATTTCATTATATAACAATGTTATTTTTTATTCATATCGCTTTGGTAAGAAACTTTAATGGAAGATTATTGATCTTTCTATTTCGTAAATTGTGTTTTGCAAGCCTAAATCAAGATCAGGACCTCGATTATGAATCAAATAAGATAAAGAAATCAAAACCGTAGATCAAAATTGAAATCATGATGCAGAAATAAATATATTAAATAAATCCAAATTGACGAACTACAGTTTGTACAGAGGTTCAGCTTTGCTGCTAAGTGTAAAATTTTTCATCTTTAGAATATCGCCAGGAGGAGCATCAGGACTGGCTCTTATATTTGTGACCTGTTCAAATATTAAATACTCGCCTTGTTCCCTTTGTGTAGAAAAAATATATTTACAAAATACTCTGGCAAAATAATTCAATAGACAAGAATAGAGTTTCACATTTGACAAGAAAGAGACTAGCTTAAATTACTGTATAAGTAAACGAGACACCAAATATACGGCATTGGTACGTACTTCTTTGAGATCAAGTTTCCTCACAGAGAGTATGGCAGGGACCATCACAGCGATGAAGATGTAGGCGAGAATTCGATAGTCGGCAGTGTTAACGTTTACTCCACACACTGTCTCGCTCATTCGTGTGCTGTTCAGTGCTACACTCGCTAGAAAAGAGCTGCAAATCAAAATATGTGTTGAATTTAAACCTTAGGATAGATATGTGTGAAGAGAAATAAAAAGTTACAATAGTTATAACCCGAAACCATCAGATGTCAACCAATCATAGAAAGCGTTACAAGTTATTTTTAATAAGCTGCCCCAAACTGCAATCAATAAGACACTATGCACGATTCTTCAACGGCTGAAGTTCTGCATTGTGGTTGAATGTAGACATTTCGAACAGTTACTTCGTTAATATTTCTCCATAAAATGACCTAACAATTCGTTTTAGGGTCACTACCGGCTGGAGCCAGTGGCGATGTCGGTAAGATATTCGACCACGGATCAGTATGTGCGGGGTATCAAATAGTATCAAATAGTATCAAATAGTATCAAATTGTATCAAATAGTATCAAATAATATCAAATAATATCAAATAGTATCAAATAATATCAAATAGTATCAAATAGTATCAAATAGTATCAAATAATATCAAATAGTATCAAATAGTATCAAATAATATCAAATAATATCAAATAGTATCAAATAGTATCAAATAGTATCAAATAGTATCAAATAGTATCAAATAATATCAAATAGTATCAAATAATATCAAATTCTGAGTTCACCCGTCACTGACATCGCTTTCGAATGAGGAAACTGACGTTAAAATTAACTTTTTTAGCTTTTCCAATAACATATAGGAATTTAATATGTGTCTAAGTGAAAAATTTAGTAATGAAAAGCAGGGTAATACTCAACTGTTTTTTTCACGTATTTAAACGAAATTTGAAAAATATAAGAATTGTATCAATAATGATCAAGAAGTTGACATGACCAGTAGTTGTTAAGAATGAAAGTTATGGAAAAGTTTCTTTAAGGTGTCATTCTTTATGACGCAGTCTGCAAATTGATCTATACTAACTAATACAAGAATTTTTAATTTTTAGATCAGGTTACTGTATAAAAAATAAACATAACACAGCAATTATTAGAGTACTACTATCGTCCATGACAAAATCGAATATTACTGAGACACATCCATGGCCATGAGCAAAAAGGTAAAAATATAATTCTGACATACCATAGAGCCCAGCCGACAGTGCCCCACGCCCTCTGAGCCCCATACTGGTTGAGATCCTCTCTACCCAACATCTCCAGTGTTGCCGCGTCCTGCAGAGCCGTGGTTGGAGACTGGAAGAACTCGCCTCCACAAATAACCAGCAGACAAATTATGTAGAGGCGATAGAGAGCGTCTGGTTCATACAACCAGGAAAGGTTCTCTCGCAGGAGGTCCATGTCTCTTTGTAGCATTATCGTGTTCAATTCGTCGTTGATTATCGATCCGTTAGGAGTTCTATACGCTCTTTTTGCGATCAGAACTTCTTCAGCAGATCGCGTCTGAAGTCTGTTTCGATGCTGGAGTAGTTGCTGCGGACAAGTGGATACTCGGGAAGCGTGAGGAATACAGTACAGTCCGACAAAGAATCCCAACCAAGCCAGCACGGATGCTACAAGTAGAAAACGTTTGATTCGAAATCGATCTGCAATAGTTCCCCATACAGGTCCACTAATGAATCCAATTATTGGCCGGATACCGGATATGAGTCCAATTTGAAATGCGTCTAGCCCAATTTGTTTAAGAAATACTGAAGTAAAAGGCAAAACGATCCCCAAAGCACCAAAGAATGAGAAGTAAAAGATCTTTAAGTTTAAGAACTTTTTCTTACAGTAACATAAATAGTGCCAAGGCCTATTGGTAGCTTTCTCTTTCATGGCTTCTGGATCTATTTCCTGTGATAAGTCACTTAAACTTAAATCCATGAAGCATCAACTCAGTTGAAAACTTTCGCCATAGCAGGCAATGTACCAGACTTTCATGTAATATCATGAAAGTCAGGCGCTTGGGCAGAGAAGGTAATATAATACAATGATACAATGTAAGGTAATACAATGTTTTATTTCTAATGCTAATCGTTGATTCTAATTTATTACTAGCAATAAACTTTATAGATTTCTTCAAGCTGAAAAATAGGCCTACTAGTAAAAATTAAGAACACAATTAGAATTATCAACTATAGTTAAATGTGTCAAATGTTAACATTTAACTAGCTACAGTTCGTAAGGAAAACTTAGAGTAAACTAGATTGTCATGTGGCTCAATCTACTCTGTGATAAAAGCTACAGCAAAGCTAATGTTAACGTCAGTTTCCTCACTTAAAGGCGATGTCAGTGACGGGCGAGCCCAGGATTTGAACTCCGCACATACTGATCCGCAGTATGATCTTACCGACATCGGCACTGGCTTCAGCCACATCGGCACTGGCTTCAGCCACATCGATCTGTCTGTGATCTGTTTGCTCGATATTTAAAAGGACTTTTGTAGGTAATCGTAGAGGAAGACTAGTCCACTAGATGAGAGATGGATTAAGAGACGCCATACTTGGGTTTAGGTTCTATTTTCTTGTGTACTCCGGGACGCTGCAAACTATAGATTCTCACTAGCTAAGTTATCACTCCATAAAATGAGGCAGATCACAAATGGTTATTTAATTAAAAACATCTTTTAGAAATTAGAAGCCACAAAGGAAACATAACAAAACCTACTTTTTATCAGCGAATATTCGCATAAGGATAATAGCAATTTGAGTGAAAAATTGCTTTCGATTCACTTCAAGGATTATGCGCTGGCATTATCTTCTGTAATGTGTATTAGACGTCTTAGTCTTTTTTCATTGTATTTATAAGCCCTTTATGACTTTTAACGCCCACTAATTCAGACATCATACCATATTAATCACTAATTATTCAAAGTCAATTAATGGACATTCACCAAGCATTTTATCGCCCTTCTATTGCAATATAACAAACCTCTCTCTCTCTCTCTCTCTATCTCTCTTAGTGCACGGCCTACTGGCAGGTCCATGGTATATTACGCCTCCACTCCTCTATGTTTTCCGCTTTCCTCTTCATGTCCACATATGAGTGGGATAACAAACCTACATAAGAAGTCTAATTACCTAAGAACGAATGACCTTAATTACTCATGTACAAAGGCTTGCAAGATTCGAAACTTCTAAATTCATCTTCGTAATTTGGTCATTGACGACCTTTTAATTCTACCTATGATAATAGTAAATTAGTTTCTACTTCATCCGAACTTTAAATTCAGGAGAAGTTGTAAGAAAAACGGCTTAGATTCCGGTTCAGAGTAAAACATACGAATAGGCATATCACTGACACATGTTGCCTAACAAATATGATGGCCTTAAAGTATAAGGCTATCATATAGCTATATAGTTTAAATTACGTTAGTTTCCCAAATTAAATTGTGGTTTCTGTTTTATTCGTACTTTAAATTTAGGAGAAGTATGAAAAACAATTTATTTTCCGGTTCATAGTATAACATCTGAATAGTCACAATCCAGACACATATTAATCTAACATATCTTCATTTCTTTATTCGCCAAAACAGACAAGATCATGATACATCACACATACCTATACACACACATACACACATACACATACGATCATAGAACAGTCAAAATGCGTCATAAGAAACTTAAATAGAGTTTCTACTAATTCCAGCACTAGCATTAAAGGCTTCATAAATTAAATACCCGCTTCTACCATAAGACACTTTATATTGTTCAGACCATCAAACAATTCATAAGCAATCTAAAACAATCACACAGTTTATTTAGTTCCCTCAGCACATGTCTAGTTACAAAGTGCTTTAAAATTATATTTGTATATATAATGGCCATACTGGCCTTATAGTATGGCCATCATTAACCATATAGTGTTTCGCACATATTAACAGCGGTATCTCACATTTAGGTTAGAAACTTAGCAGATGACTGCATTACTACACAATCTACACTTAATAATTAACTTATCATAAAGCGTTATTTTACACGATAAATGCTCATATTATCCTAACATCACTGGTACAACTATATCTTAGTTCAAACGTTGACAATTCTATTCTAAATAAGGGCACAAATTTAACAGCAACTAGCTACGACTTCACCCACACAACGTCGACTTGTTTACTATGAGACCACCACCAACTCGCGTAACTAAACAACAGCCACAGCTCTGGTGCCCAATTGTGAGTGATCGAAGACAATGTGGGCCATAAAACACTCGACATTGTAGTAAACAGACACGAAAACTTTCAATGATGAATATTACGACACACATATAATTGTCATGCATGATTTTATTAATTATAATATAAGTAGCATGATTTTAAGAATTTTCAAGGAACTATTATATACATGTAGCGTAAACAGGTGAGCCCACTTACAATCCACCTTAAAAATCAGCCCTGCATTAGCTTAATCTGAATAATTAATTAATAAACGGTCGATTCATTTGTGGTTGGACCGTTGGTTGATGACTGTCTAAATCGATTATTAAGTAGCAGAACTTGAATTTGAACTAGCAGGATTTAAATTTGAAATCATCGTCGAAGGAATATTAATGACGTTGTCCAAGGTATTATATTACGCAAAATCAACAGGCGATTAATTCTAGTGAAGAAACTGTACTGTATAAAGGTAAACATTTGAAGCATTAAAGGTATAATTATTTTCAAACTACTTCTAACAATGACTTTCTCGACTAGAGCACAGCGACTCGCTGCATTGATTTCATCGTGGTGTTATGAAATTGGCCTATCGTAGTTAACGTCTTGAGTGCATTTAGGTCATCATGCCTAATAATATTTGGGCTGCACAGGTAAAATCACTTGTGCCTAACGCTTCAGGCTCGTATTGCAAGGCTAGGTGCAAAAAGGGCTTTTATTTGCGGTCTAAACTCTAATTTCATTAATTATGGTTTCACCTTCTAACAGCTGGACATTGTTACTTAATTAATGATTGATTCAATTACTAGGGCTTTGAATAATCCCATTACTAGGGCTTAGACTGATCTTATTACTGAGGTTTAGATTGATACCATTACTTGTAACTTGACTGATCCAATATATTAGGCTTAGACTGATCCCATTACTAGGGCTTAGACTGATCCCAAACAAACAATCAAACAAACAATCTGCCGCGTGTACGTAAGAGGCGACTAAAGGCAGGAGCTGAGGATGGCAAGAGGGGACCCACCTCACCATGAAATATTTTCCCCCAGGATTAAATGTTAATTAATCCATCTAAATGAGGAAGGCAACCGGAAACCACCTCAGAAGCCATACTTTTCCCAAGCTATAGGCTACATAAGGTATGGATAACCAGGATAAGGCATAGACTTTGTGAAGGGATTAACTTGTTCATCTAAGGAGTGCTCTTATGGAGCGAGAAAGCAGACTTTGAGTATGAAAATGTACCTTGAACCTGCCACTTGGCAGCGCACTGAAGAAGAAGAGTAATCCCCTTACTAGGACTTAGACTAATCCCATTACTGGGGTTTTGACTGATCCAAGAAGAGAAACCTCACATATGTCCCCAGTGTGATAATTGCTGCTCACAAAAAGAAGTCTTCTATTATCTCATCAACGTTTTGTTCACAATCAAGATAATCATTAGAATGTTCTACTTGTGATAATTCTCATCGAGTCACCGTCAACTCGTCACTGGCTATTACTGGGGCTTTAATAAATTCAATTTTAGGGTTTCACCATTCCGTAAATGCAACAATACAAATTACTAGATAATAACCCATGTTGACCCTATGAGATTTGACTTGAGATGCGATGGTAGTGTTATTGCCTAATAGCAATAATTCACCCCAAATCGGTTACTGTAGGATTTTGCTAGTCGACTTACCTTCCATATTTGTGAGAACCCGATTCGATATATTTTAGTATGTATTTGTATTCGTAATTGTATTTCTAGTAAAGTATTTAATAATACTGCTGGATAAGTAAAGTTAAGATTTAAAGTATTGAGTTTTATTAAAGTGAGATCCTAGGCGTAGCTAAGTGAGGGCGAGTGACCAATGAGGGCATGCCTAAACAGAAAGGGAGAGAGATCCAAGATGGAAGATTGACAACACGGACGTCAAACGTGCCAAGTTGAAGAGATTTAGGAGATTTGAGGAATCTCAGTAGTAGACGAATTGAGAGCAATTCGAAGGGTTCGGTTATGCGAACTAATTTGTAGTCCATCGAACAGTCGATGAGAAGAGAGTGATCTGTAGAGGATCGAAGAGGGAAGAGAGTTTCACGGAAATATTCTAACCTAGGGATAATATTAGAAGGAATCCTAGTAGGCGAATAGTCGAGAGGAAAGTAAAGTAAAGTGTAGGAATTTGAGCTAGAGAGCATAGTAGTAATTTGTGTGTCAAAAGTAATTGTATGTTATGTAAAGTACTTAGTTTCGCGATACTTAAAGTGAACTGTAATGCGATAGGAAAACATAATTTTAAGTTAAATAAAATTACCCTACGCGTGCTATTTGAAATCGTTTAATTTTCGTCCAACTGTATATCCGTGTATTATTTTATTACTTTTCGTATTAAATTAATATATAATTTAATACAGTCGTTGAAGTTATCAATCACTTAGTAGGATATCTAAATTCAGTCAAATCGAGGACAGGTAAAGATTCCAAAATAATTATTAGAGGTATATTATCAGGAATTTAAGCCCTGGAACATTTAATCTCATGTCCTCATTTTACCACAGACATATTAGTAGAATCAGGTTCCTGACAATATTTATAGTTTATCACTATCGTTTTATCTTCCATTTCTTGGTTGTAAAATGATTCAGGGATCTTTTGTTGAACTGTAACATGCAGAAAATATGTATCAAGTTGGCATTGCTACAATGTATTAATTTGATAATTTATTTCTTAATTCGCCAAAAGCATAATCGTTAAAGCAAATACCAGCATATCTTCGCATTCATCAGCTACGGGAGTGTATGGCGACAATCCCACAATACTTACGATACTCATCATAATCATCATCCATTGAATCCCTTCCTTGGACACGAACAGACTATCTCAAATCATATCTGCCCTACATCATATAATCAGTCAATCCCCTATTTGAGACTTTTCCATTCGTTTAAATTTTGGTAATTTCTGGAGCCTAGGCTCTCACCACCGAATGCCCTTTCTGACGATGGTTTGCACATACTTAATACAATACTTACAGTAATTAATACACTACTTAAATACAACACTTACCCTACTGCAAGACAAAAATACCCTCCTATGATAAAGTCTAGAATGTATAAGCTTTGCTCAAACTTAAATTTCATAGATCTACTATTTTCTGCGCTCATTACACGTAAAACACTAATCATGCCAATCCAAGAGAGTGAAAATCATTTACTTTTACTTAACTTTATTCTTCTTGCAGGTGCAATCCTCTTGAAATATAATAAATTTATTGAATTATTTATTGAGACGGTTTCTATTTATTCTGACGTACTGATGTACTGATGTACATACTTGAAATGAATCAAAATTAACTTACAAATAAGATCCAATCTCGAATCGAAGAAAACCAATAAATGAACAATGGCGCGTGCGATATCATTTTTATTTGATTATATATCAGAATATGCATGTATTACCGAATAAATTAATTTTTAAACTATCAGTGCAAAACGCTCCTTCAATTTACATGTCTAAATGTAAGACTTTTAAATATTTTATCAGATATTATGACTACTTTATTAATTAAGATTTACGCCAAGCCTTTATTACATCTTAATGGTGCCTTTATCTTGAGAAAAAAGGCTTCTGAGGTAGATTCCCATTGACTTACTCAGATTTTAATTTTTATCGGTCTTTTTTCTATCAATTGTAGCAGTTAAGCGACAATGTAAAGTCAAGATAGACCACACGTGATGAAGATTAGCTAGTTTATTAGGTTGTAACAATGTCTGAAACGTCAGTCTTCTTTCTAAACTTCATTATTTAATTATAGTAATTAATTTCTGGATACTCTGACTAATGATCGATCGAATAATCGCGTTTATCTTCTTTTTCTCCATCCATATCATGGTAGTCGAACTGATTCGTTGGCTTTGTACTGATCTGTAATATAAATAGTATAATAGAATTTCTAAATAGCGTAGGGATTACGTCATGAACTTTTAAATGACAGATCCTGAGGTGAATTGAACCCTCGTGGGTTCGAATCCCAGCCGCGCTGATCTGAGAGTAAAATCTCGGACATTCACGAGACTGGTTATACGGAAAATGGTTTAAATTGTCTAACGATTTAAACATGTGGTAATAAAAATTAAAGATATCAACATAGTTGATAATTTCACTATAATGTGTGGTTACTTTTTTATATAATTGACCTCGGTTAGTACTTTGTGGGTGACCACCTAGGAAGACCGAGTGTTAGTAAAAGCTTGGAAGGAAAAATCCCAGGGTGATGGAAGGTTATTCTTAAATTCGCGCCGGCTGCAATTGATGCGCCATCAAAAGGCAACGATTACTAATAACCATGGAGAGGAAGGAGGAAATGGGTCTTAAACAAGCATCTGTGCTTCCAGACCCAGTGTGCCGTTATGTTTATGTTATAAAAAACCCTGCTCAGAGATGTCGCTAAGAATTTTGTTAATGGAAGCATTAAGCAATTCTCTGCCATAAATAAATAAATTAAGAAGACTTCACTGTACATGATAAGCTTAAAAGCTCAAGGTCTGCTGTCGTATTAGAAGGATTGTGATAGGTCCGGATGGAATTATAACCTATGGCATCTTGCTTTTAGGCTTGTTAAACTCGTTAGGCTATAGTTTTCTACAAGTTTAGTCCTTCTGCAACTATGAATGACAATATAAAATCATTCACAACGACAAAAGTGATGACAACGCCCAGTAACCTTAAAGATCCTGGATAAATAATTAATTTATGATATTGGGCATTTGATTTCTGAATTCGTTGCAACATGTAAAGAATAAAGTAGCCTATGCAAGATTATGACATTACTGAGATTCCTCGCAATTTCAAAATATCTGAAATGTCAGTTGTTAGCTTTTAAGCTAAACATCCATAGATAAAAAAGCGTTTTAATTACTTAATTCGTCTAATTCAGCTGCGATCCTCAGTATTCTCGTTATCACTCTGTTGTAAAAAGCTAGCAGGATTCCGACTGGACCATGCAGGGTCTCAATTCGGAAGCTTGCAATTAGCTGCGAATACTTGGTGAATTAACTCCTAAACTTTGAAGATGACTTTGATGACAATGAGAAAGGCAAACTTTCAATGAATTGTTTACCGCTTCTTCAAATTTGACTGAAGAACTGATTTCTGAAACTCACACAAAGTTTTTAATAACCTCAGATGATCCAATAGGTTGACTGACAAGCGAAGAGCCCTGGACTTTCAGGAGAGATCTTAATAATAGGCAGCAACGCGCAACTGGTACTCTAGCATAGAAATATATATTTTTTAGTTTAAATAATAACTGTCATGGCATAATTGTAAAACTTACTCCTTGACAAATCATAAACAGGATCAGCCAAATACTGCAAGCGACAGCAAATGAATAGAAAGTCACAACTGCTCCATAGGTTCCGATAATTACTCCCCCAATAAATTGTCCAAGACCACCACCCAAACCATGATAGACTCCATGTAAAATTCCTTGGATAGTGGCCAATGAAGCAGAGGGTATAGCTAGAGCACTGTATGATGTCAGAGATGACCAAATAAAAGCATAGCATAAACCTGAAATAACACATTACAACTTGCTTCAGACAATCTTGTTTATTCATAATAATTTTTTAAAATTAATAATAATTATATGGCTAAACTTTTTTAAATTTAATGTAATGTAATACCCGATGCTACATGTAGTTTTTAATCTACAGTAAAGGCTTCGTTATGGTATAAAAACAAAACTTTTGTTACGAGGTCAATTTATTGGTCCATGGAGTAATTGATATTATGTGTGATGGCGAAGTAGGCCTACCTTTAAATAGGCTTTGAACTTACCACATAAGAGATAAACGATTAATATAGAGACTGATCATTAATTAATTAGATTAGTATCGGAAAACACACTGAAATCTGTATTTGTAATACTTGTGAGCAGTAACTAGAGATTTCTGCATTAGTCAATCAATCACTAAGCATACTTATAAAGCGCCGCTCTATGCAACAATGGAGATCAAGTAGTCTGGTGATGTAATCCCACAATCGGTGTAGCAAATCAATATGCCTATGATAATATGCCTATAATCAGTATGTTCATTCGAAGATGTGTGAGTAGGAATATTATATTTAAAAATGTTCACCTTTCGCAATTCATTATTCAAAATACTTTCATTGTTTTGGCACTGTAAGAAATAAAGTCTTAAGGAATATATTAATCCAACACTTTCTATTTGTTATGTGAGTATATCTTGCTGTATCAGAGCGGTTAATAATGGTTTTCTGTTCGTCCTTTCGTTGAAGCATTGCATTGCCTTTAGAAAGGCTTTCGGTCGGATAAGACATTACACTCCTATGAATAAGTATGTTGATTTAGCAGTCCAGCCTACTGGATGAGACGAAGTTAGTTTCTCTATTGGGCGCCAGCAAGGCATCAAATATAGAGACAATGTATCTGTGAGGAAATTGTTGAAGCATCTGATAAAAAGGCTGCGTTCACTGATTTATTCACTGCAGTGGTTTAGGCGTCACAATATCAAGTGGCATTCCAAACAGCTAATCGTGTATAGCATTGAGGGCGTTTGTTGACTTAACAAAAGTTATTTGATTAAGTTTAGCGACTGCTAGCCAATCTTGATTTTATAAATCTACAATAGATTTGTGAAATAAAGCGTTTCAAATCTTAAATGTTACCAATAGATATAGCCTGGTAAAATTAGAATTTAATTTTTCCACAAAAGTTTCTAAATTTATGATATTCTTACAATGCACAAATAATTTTGTACTGAAACATAAAGATGCAATATTATAGAGTAATATACATTATATATGAAATAGAATGCAAAGTACAATACCATGCAGCACGTCGATCGTGAGGACAAACCAGGGATTTGATATTGATGCGTACACTGTAAACCTGATAATGAATCCAGCCAAACCTATGTACAAGACACCCATGTGCCCGAAATATTCAATTGCATAGTCGACTAGAAAGAATGCAACGATCTCAACTGAGCATCCTACCATATTGTCAATTCCCATAAGTAGCTGATTTCCTCCTGCAACAAACATGTGACAAAATAGCACTAGAATATTTTCTATAGGATTCCTCCTAGTGGAAGAATTTTTCAACGTAAAAGTGAATTTGAAAGGATTTTGTAATTATATTTTTTATTATTTATTTAAAAAAGCTTTACGCTACAAGATTTTATGCTTTGAGCAACTACGTTCTCTTAGCAAACGATCAATGGCTTTAAGCTTTAAATTTGAGCGCTGTTTAATTTCGGATAGCGCGTCTAAATATATACAATGAAATATATACGCTTTGTTTTTTATAACTGATACCCCTCATTATTTTTACAATAACAGTATAAGGAGTTGACCGATGTTTTGGAAATTTACAGTACGTGACCAGCAGCCAATTCGACCAAACATAGGAAATTGCGTTTGAATATCTTTAATAACGTCAAAGTTATAGTTTTGCGAATAGGAGTGGGGTCAGATAAGAAATTTCCTGTACAGGATTACGGGCATGTTACGTAAAATTATCTCTATAAAAATAATAGCAAACACGTAACTGTTTTGAATAGCAATCATTTCTTTTCAAAACGACGTAAAATACGTCCTGATATTTTCTTAATTACCAAAGTTATCGAACTTTTAATGCATGCATTGCAGTAGTACTGCGTTCTCATCGACTCGCTGCAGCTGAGCTATCGCCTGGCACATGTACGCCTAAAGACTTACTGCATGCATTAAAAGTTCAAAACTTTGTCAATTAAGAACATATCAGCATATATTTTACGTCATTTTGCAAAGAAGTGATTGCTCTTCAAAATAGCATTAGCTGAAATTTTGTGACTTGTTCGCTATTATGTTTATGGAGATAATTTTATGCTGCACGTAACATGCCCGTAATCCTGTACTGAAAATTTCTTAACTGACCCTCTCCTATTCGCAAAACTATAACTTTCACGTTATTAAAGATATTCAAACGACATTTCTCTATGTTTGGTAGAATTGGCTGCTGGTCACTTACTGTGAATTTCAAGAACATCGAACTCCTCAAGAACTCAAGAACACTATTTCAAGAACTCCTTATAACTTTATTGCAAAAATAATTTAGGGTATCAGTTATAAAAAAAAACAGTGTAGAAGTGAATCCGGTACGCGGTTGATGAAACTGGACTTATCACAAAATTTGTTATAAAAAAATTAAACTCTTGTAGCATATTACATTATAACATAATTTTTATGTTCATTTACCCAGGTTATCCAGATGCCAGAAGCGAAATCCCCAAATTAATCCATTACAGGCGCCCGCGAATAAAACGGTTAAAATCCAGGATCCATAGTGAAGAGTTAGAAATAGTTTGAATATGTCGCGGGTATTTGGTCTATTAGCAAACGTCGACTGATTGTCTTGTGCACCGTCAGCATCACTACCACGCTATCAAAAGAATTAGTATCATAAAGCTGTCGGTAAAAGGATTCCAGTGAAAATTTATTTTACTATGATCTCTACTTTATCTTTATCAAATTTTCATATTCTGGCAAGGTGGTGCAAAGTGACGAGGTCATGATCTTCTATTAATACTCCGATATTACAAGTGATATTACTTGTAATATCAAACCCCAAAACATCGTTTGGAAGTTATGTAGACTAATCAAAACCTTTAAAGTCAGTAATTCGTTGAGGCAGCAAGAAGTTGAGGCTGGGTGGGGCTTAAGCCCCCACCGCGAAAATTAGGGCACTTTCACAATTCGTCCAGATCCACTGAGTTTCTTCGGAGGTGAAAAAATTAACCTACTTTTTTTCAAAACAAATGTAGGATTTTAGGCATTTTAGGTTTTCCTCTGACTTTAGTACGGGTATGAGTGGTGGGGGGGAGGGGTAAGATACACTCACTCTACTAGCCGAGCGCAGTAGTGAAAACACTTTGAGACCCCCCTCCAGCATTTTTTTATGATTGCGTCACATGTCCCGAAGTTGGCGGGGCGTAAACAAAAAATGTGTACATACTCAAAAAAAAATTCGGGCCCCCCCTTAAAAATTACTGGATCCATCCATCCTTAGAGGGCCCGATATAATGAACCAAATGACATACAGGACCACCACTATATATGAGCCCCTCGTAGAATATGAAAATTTAAAGAGACAAGTAGTCAAAACTTATAGTAAAAGCAATTTTCACTAGAATCTTTTCACCTACAGCTTAGTCTGCAGTATGGCATTCTTATTATAGCTAATAATAGCAATACAGTAGTAGGCCTACCTGTGTTGTGCAATCGTACACCTAGCAATATAAAGAATTATGACTACTTCTTGATTGAAATTGAAAATGCCTGATAAATTTCTGTTAATCAGTATAAGTATTCTATGTATAGAATACTTATACTGATTAACTGAAATTTATCAGGCATTTTCAATTTCAAACATGTCAATAAATACAATTGTGAAAAAGTAGGTCTACAGCTAAGTGAAGGAATGTATAAAGAATAACGCAATGGACATAATACAGAACTTTGTGGAACACCGCGTAAGAGCGATAATTCAGAAGAGCGATCCTGATTTCTTAGATATACAGACTGCGTCAAAAAAATTTGACCCCCTCCAGAAAATGTTCTATAACTTTGGTATCTGATGTCTCTTTATCGTGTAAATTGAAGCGATTATTCACGATCCAATTCTACATAAATGCTGAAAAATGTATGAAAGTATATGCACCACAATTCGAGTTATAGATCTTTTGCGCCATGCCCCTACCTTTTATAGATCTCCTACAGAAAATTTCTATAACTTTGGCATCTGATGTCTCTTTATCATGTATATTGAGGCGATTATTCACGATCCAATTCTACACAAATGCTGAAAAATGTATGGTAATATATGCAGCACAATTCCTGTTGCAGGTCTTTTAGCGCCATGCCCCTAACTCTCATAGATTCTCTAAGCAGTTTGCCGCCATAAGTCACGAAAAGTTGCGGATACAAACACTCCATGAGCAAGGTTACGGGGAGAAAAGAATAAATCAAGCTTACACTCTGAAAGGATGATCCTTGTCAAATATTAAGAGTATTTGTCGGAAGATTGCGGTGAGAGAGCAACTGATAGAAAGGCGGGCTATGGCTGGCCCAAAAGTGCTAGAATATCTGAAAATATTGCTGCTGTTGAGGAAATAATTTGTTCCTACGAAGGAGAACCAGGAAAACGTCATAATACACGTCAGATATGCCAAGTACTAGGGGTTTCTGCCGCCTCACTTCGCATTATTGCTACTACCAACACAAAGAATCAATGAAGGGCACTAATCAGGAGTATTCAGTGACAAACTGCTTAGAGAACTTATAGGAGGTAGGGGCATGGCGCAAAAAGATCTGTAACTCGAATTGTGGTCATATATTTCCATGAATGTTTCAGCATATGTGTAGAATTGAATCATGTACTATCGCTTAATTGACATGAAAAAGAGCCGTCAGATACCAAAATTATAGAAAATTTTCTGTTGGGGGTCAAGTTTTCTTTACGCAGTCTGTATACATATATATATATATATATATATATATATATATATATATATATATATATATATATATGCATATACGAGTTCTGGAGTATTTTAATTTAAGTTATATCGAATCGCAAAGCGGAAGACAGAAAAGAGTGGAGGCGTGCGTTATATACCATGGACACGCCAGTAGGCAGTGGATTAAGAGAGAGATATCGAATCAACTTCTTTAAAGAGACTACGAAATCTAAGATAGAACTTTAAACTAAAAGTCAAGAAAGACGTTATATACATATATACAAGTTCAAGATACATATTCATACTCAGAATCTGCTTTCTCACTGCATAAGAGTACATCAATAAGTTAATCCCTTCACGAAGTCTATGCCTTATCCATACCTTTTGTAGCCAAGCTATAGGCTACATAATGTTTGGATAAGGCATAGACTTTGAACACTGCATTGTATAGTTTTACATATGTACTTTTAAAAGGCCCTTAAACATTAAGGTGGAACCCCGTCCTCCATTAGTTAAATTCGGCCCTTATATACAGCGTATTTCATAAATCAACTACCATCGCCACTGACATTTGCTTAATTTAAAAGTAGCAGGAGATGTCGCTTTATCGACATGTTAAAAAACTTATTGAAAGCGAAATTTTAATGAAATTGATGCGACGTTTTACAATAGTCGCAACATCTTAGGTTGTTGATAATGTACAAATATCTAACATACATCATCATGTACAATCAGTCTACCCTGACCATTTTTGATCACCGGACTGGCTTTCGTTTAGGACCTTACTTCTCCTCAGCACATTTCTTTTGCAGATTGGTTTGGGTGAATTGATCTGTAGTGATGTGTGCTGTTGGGGAAGTCTCTGACATCATCCCTGGATGAGGAAACGGACGTTAAACCTTTATTATTATTATTATTATTATTACTATTATTATTATTATTATGTACATACAGCGTCGAGCTTGAGAAGAAGCACAGAGACTAGGGCCACTGTCATGACTCCGATGAAAATGAAAGACAGGATTCGATAGTCGGCAGTGTTGATGGTCACTCCACACACTGTCTCACTCACTCGAGTGCTGTTCAGTGCCACACCAGCCAATAACGGACTAAAGCAAATCGAGTGTTCAAATACTATAGAAATTACTGGAACAAGTAGTGTGCATTGATGTTATGGAAATTCTTAAATTATTGAAACAAGCAGAGTATAAATATGTAAAAAATTACAAACACGAAAATCATCTCCAATTGTCTACTGTATAATCAACGCAAAAGATAGTAGGCTCGCTGGTTTAGAGTAAAAGTGAACTCACTTATTATTAGGCTACTGCAATTATAGATTCTGAAGGTCACATCATAGTTGATACAAATGTCCACTGGCTTGCTGAATAAAACAGCCAGCCTGTCTATTATATTTCTAATCATAATACAAGTAAATAACTTAATGAATTAAATAACTCAGTGCTTATAACTACAATTATATTTATCTATATCTGATGAAGGCCCTTATTTGTTTCAGAAATAGGAAACCATCTGATGCAGATCGAATTAAAATAAATTACTTGGAATCTAGCATCAGCATTTTATAACAGTCGACAACACTGATCACAGCTGATGCGTGGGATAGCCCTTAGTATTAGAGATGGAAATCGAACCGAACCCGAACCGAACCCTAAAATCTGGAATTTTGACCGAACCGAACCTGAACCCAGACTCTGGCCGAACCCGAACCGAGACTCTGGCCGAACCCGAACCGAAACCTGGCTTCGACCAAACCGAACGGAACCGAGCCGATCTCTTGAAGTTCCCTTCTCCTTCGCCAGCTCCAGAAGAGAGGAACATTTTTATTTTCAGCTATTTTTCAAAGTCTTCAATAAGATATTATGGAGAATGGTTGACATTATATAAAGATAATAAGAACAAAACACATATATATTAGTTGTTGTATTTACATGTCTTACAGTATCTAACAGCATATATTCAGGTAAGGATAGTTCCGAAACAAATTTTAAAATTAGTAACAGATAGCAATATAAAGGAATGTTAGCGTTAGAAAGGAATTGTAGAGGGAGGAGAGACTGGTCTACAGAAGATATGGGATAGTCTGAATGAAACGGCATTGAAATATGGAATTATGATTAACATCAAAGTGACAAAAGTTATGAGAGTATTCCAGAATAGAGGTGAAGTCAATATTATAATAAATGTTATGAAATTGGAACAGGTAAGGAGCTTTAAATATTTAGGTCATACTATATCAGATGATGGGAAATGTGAGACTGAAATATATAGTAGGGTTGCACAAGCAAAGAAGCCTTCAATAGTAGGAAAGAACTTTTAACAAAAAGCCAAAGGAAAGACACTAAGATAAAGGTACCGAAAACCTTGGTATGGACCACGCTATTATATGGATGTGAAACTTGGACATCAAGGAAAGAAAATATCAGGAAACTAGAGGTATTGGAAATGTGGATATGGAAAAGAATTGAAAGGATTAGCTGGACTCAAATAAACTATTAGTTTCAAATTTGAATCCCTAAGGTAAATTATGAAGTTTACTACTGGTTCAGTTGAGAGCAAACGGTATATATTGTGATGATTTTTCTGTGAAAGTACACGTGCTTACCAAATCGTCCTCATTTTACACTTTTACGTTAATAAATTGCACTTTGTCTCTGTAATATTGGATCAAATTTTAGTCAAGACATTTCCACTTAATTATAAACGTTCTGATATACATGAATAGGCCTAGTGACAAAATTTATTTTTAAATTGATGAAGCATTCCATTTGCTGGTTATAATCAAGGAGAATTTTTCTGCTACAGTAATCAATCTAAATATCTATTTTATGAACATTTGTTGGTCAACTAACAATATTTTAAGAAATATTGAAATGTACAGGAATAAATACCACTTCTCTCTTTTTTTCATTGTCATATTTTTACTCAGGTGAAAAATGTGGCAGTTATTATGGATTCATGTATTTTTAAGCACATTTAACATAAACCATTTTAAACATGTTTATCATAACCATGATTATTAAAAGTAATGTTAAATAATTGCAACATTATCAAAACCAAACCATTTCGAACTCGAATCGAACTCTTGTGATGTGGAAAGAAAGCCGAACCGAATCCGAACTCTAAAATTGTTAACTGCTAACCGAACCCGAACCGAACCGAACTTTCATTTTCAACAAACCGAACCGAACCGAACTCTCAAATTGTCAATTACTAATCGAACCCGAACCGAACCGAACTTTCATTTTCAACGAACCGAACCGAACCAAACTCTGAAAATTCCTAAAATTCCCATCTCTACTTAGTATCCTCGTCATTTCTTCTCCCTCAGTCTATCTCTATCTCTCTCTCTCTCTCTCTCTTTCTCTGTCTCTCCCCCCCCCCTCTCTCTCTCTCTCTCTTTCTCTCTCTCTCTCTCTTTCATTCAGTCACTATTGCACTGGTATGTAATAGGGTCAATGAAGGGATCCCACTAATAATTATAATACGAAATGAAGTTTACTAAAGGCCGTAAAGCAAAGCCGATGTTAATGTCAGTGTATCTTTCGAAAGCGATATTAGTGACGGGAGAGCCCAGGATTTGAACCCCGTACAAATTGATCAGCTCTCGGATATCTTATCGGTGTGGCCATTGGCGATTTTATTAACATACAACAGCTATGTGAAAGATGACCCCAAATGTAGTGTCTAATCCAAAATGATATCTACTAAGCTATAACAGTAGAATTTTACTTTCCACCAGTATTCAGAGAGATGAGGAAAAATTTGCTACAAATTTTAAATAGGACAATGATAGCACAGTTAGACTGTAAACAAGAGAACCTGCCACTTGGCAGTGCACTGAAGAGAAAAGAGATATATCAAATGATCTCTGTATATGAATTTTTGACTCGATCTTAAAGTCTACCAAGCACTAGGAATATGAGCTCATAATTATCAAATGTCTTAAGAGTTTAGTAAATATTTCGTTTATTTCCGTGTCTCGTGCAGTTTGGCAAAGATCCAAGTGCTAAATTCATCAATATAAATAGACTGTCATCCTCCTAACGATTACACTTTACTAAGACATAATTATTGCCTTGTGATTTAATGTCATTGTAATATACATTTACAAATAAAAAGTAAATTAAATCACACCATAGAGCCCAGCCGACAGTGCCCCACGCCCTCTGAGCCCCATACTGGTTGAGATCCTCTCTACCCAACACCTCCAGTGTTGCCGCGTCCTGGAGAGCCGAGGTGGGAGACTGGAAGAACTCGCCTCCACAAATAATCAGCAGACAAATTATGTAAAGTCGATAGAGAGCGTCCGGTTCATACAACCAGGAAAGGTTCTCCCGGAGATTTTTCATGTATCTAAGTTGGGTTGTTTCGTTGACGTCTTTACAGATCAACGATTCGTTTAGAGACATCAACACTTTACTTACATTCATATATTGCTCAACAGAGAAATTTTGAAAACTGGATTGTTGGCATAGTATTTGTACTGGACATTTGATTGCTCTGGAGGTTTCCGGAATAAAAAATAGTACGCCATTGAATCCCAGCCAACATAGCAAAGTCATTATCAGAAGAAAACGCATAATTCGAAATTTATCTGATATAAATCCCCAAAATGGTGCGCTGAAGAATCCAATAGAAGATTTGATACCGGAAATGAGTCCTATTTGAAATGCATTGAGTCCGAGCTGTTTAAGAAATACTGCAGAAAACGGCAGGATTCCATAAGCACCGAAAAATGTGAAGTAGAAGACTTTCACTGTGATAAGATTTCTTGCGCAGAGAAGAGAATACCGAGTCGCTTCCTTCTTCATTTTTCCAAATTTCTATTGTTCGTTTCCTTTCCTTCCATATATAATTCAGACAGATTACTTTTATCTATCCATGTAGAAAGAAACTTATAATTTGTAGCTGAAAAATAGTATCCGTAAAAACTGAGAAAATTATACGGTATTTTGTCTAGTGCAAGTAGGAATATGTTGACGGAGCCTTGGATTTGAATACATCAATTATGCTTTACATGTAAATGCAAATCAGATTTGATACCTATACATGTACATTAATCTATTAATCTTCAAGCTACACGTACCTCTATTATATAAAATTGTTTTACCTATACTTTCAATGATGAGCACCAATTTTTGTACCCCATCTATTTGTTATAACTAATTAACTTTTGTCCATAATTGTACATATAACGAACTCTATAATCGAGTTCGGCAAACGCAGCCCTTGGCGTTAGCTGATTGCAGCACTAGGAATTCTAATTTATCATTTTAATTCACTGTACTGATCTTAGTTGAAGGCTAGTTATCAAATTCGCCTACAAATACATTTGTTTTATGAAGTAAATCTCAACCCGATGCAGCAGCCGGGCATTCAGATGTGACATCAGACTACAATAAATCAGTTTTGATTGCAATTAATGAAAGAACATCTGCTGCGCGTATTATACATTTTGAAAGGGAAATATTAAATTAGACAATGTAGAGCTATTGAATGACATATATAGCACAGCATAGCTGTAATATAGGATAGCACACGCAATATCGGGGTGGGGGTGAATTTAGCGTACTCGGTTTAACTGCTCGTCAATTAAACAAAGTTAAGCTGTGTCGCGCTTGGTTAATATTTTGTAGGTTACCACGTTGGATGACCGAGTGTTGACAGCTTTGAAAGAAAAAATACAGAGGGCGTAGGAAGGTTATTCTTAAATCTCCGCCGGCAGCAATTGACGCGCCAACAAAAGACTCCGATTACTAATAACCATGGTGAAGAATGGAGGAAATTACGAAAACTACAAAAACAACAACAATTTCTAAGAGATTTTTGATTTCACGATTTTCTTAAGGCTCTGCTTATGCTAATAGGCCCTACAGAACCGTATACGTATATCTAATTAAATACCGTCAAATTTTTTATCATCTTAATATGAAGTTGGTATCAAGTGTTAAGCAACTTTTATTAATATTATTTTCAATAACACTCGTGTTCTACTCTACTAGATTACATTGCAAATTACAGGATTTTGATGTGGCTTACTTAATTGGTTAGTCTATTCATGAAAACAGTGTAATTCATTATTAGTCAGATTCTATATCGTAAGTAGGCTGTATAGTTTCTCTATTTTATGGATCAATTAGTTATAGATGAATAAAGTTCATATTGATCTGAACATTCCATACTATATAGTATATATTGTGTGTGTGTGTGTGTGTGTGTGTATATATATATATATATATATATATATATATATATATATATATATATATATATATAGTATATATATTATATATATATATAATATATATTGTATATATATATATATATATATATATATATATATATATATATATATATATATATATTGTATAATCCTTATATTTAGTTTAGTATAGTTCTCTGGTACTCCCAAAAATACTTAAATTATTTTTAAAAGTAGTACTTCTACATTGTAGAAGTACTACTTTTTAATTTAACTTTTAATTTAACTTTCTACTTTTCAATTTAACTACTTTTCTATACATTTTGTATAAATAACAACTTGTAGAATCTACAAGTTGTTATTTATACAAAATGTATAGAAAAATAGTTAAATTACAGGATGACTTTAAAGCAGATGTAATTGTGGTAACATGGTATTTGACTACGCTGCCTACTTTGTATTAAAGTGATATACATATATGTATGTATATATAATCAGAAAAGATCATTTCTCTAAAGTGTGTATTAAACTTTAAAATATGATTTGTTTCTATTTTTGAACTCTGAAGTCTACTTATTTAACTTTATTATCTTTATATTGATATTAACTTAGCTTACTTGTTGAACTATGTTATTCTTAGAAATAACGGTTTTAATTTTCAGTTTTCACTCACCAGGGTTTGTCTATTAGAACAGTTGAAAATAGTCAGTCGTTTGGACAATAGTATTAATATTACTGGCTTAATCTAAACAACGTTGTTATGGTATGTAAAAGGCTAGCGTAATAGAAATTTGCTTAATTCAGGCTTGAGCTGATTTTGCTAGAAAATTATTTATCATGATATTGCTTTTTTGTCTAATTTTGGATGTAGGTATGTTTTTGTTATTTATCTAACTTTGTGCAGTGATATTTAAATAAACGGTATTAACATAGCAAATAAATAAATATTATGATATTTAACCAGTGAATACGTTTGATGGCAAATATTGATTATATAGCTTACCCAACGCTACAGAAAGCAATTCATTTCAAACCACTTTTCGTTAGACAAAAGCAGTTAGAGAAAGCTTTGTTTCGCTTTATCATCAACTACTGAGAGTGACCTGGAAACGACACGTTTACTTGATAGACCTATATAGGCTACGGGATTCATAACTCCAGCCAGACTCTATCTTTAGTATCCCTCGAAAATCGCAAGGACAGATATGAAATTTAGCGTTATGCCTCTTGTTGTTTTTTCTCACTTTTGCCAAGATTCTTATTCCACCACAATCTGAATTTCATTTTCATTTTGATCTGTTGAGCCGCTAAATATTTTAGGTTTCAAATGTCATGGTGGTCTGTCTAATGATGGTCTAACAAGAATATTGACTGGCACTCACAGTTTCAGATTCAGTCACTGAATCAAAGATTCAGTCACTGAATCAAAGATTCAGGCTCAATAAAGAGTACCTCCACAGAGAGGTTTTTACATACCTATTTAAAATTTTGAGAAGATATTAAAATGTTCTACTCAAGAAAGAAAATATTATTAAAATATTTTAGTAAGTTATTTAGAGTTCGCTAGATTTGTATTTTAAATAGTTCGCATAGTTTAAGTGGGCCTATATTTATGCATGTATGAATACACATACATGTATATGTAATATACATGTATATTTATGCTCGAATACTTATTTGATTTCGTATCGCATAGAATATCCATGAACAGTCACGAGCATACTTTTTATAGGTTTAACGTCAAGGCCATAAATCGGAAAAGCTTCTCTTCAAAGGGCACATGTACCGGTGAAAGGTAATATCAATAACAAGACCAATTAGTTAATGTTGCTTTCTTTAAAAACGTTATTGACAAATTCTGCAGTATAAGCAGCATTCAAATATTTTTTAACAACAGTCGCTAGAGAGTTTTGACAGATTTACGGAAGCTTACTATTAGGTTACTTGATGGGTTTGCTAGCTGGATGGCGGTGCGGATCAACGCTGATTTTTGATGAGATCAAAAATTCGCTCCAATTTATTTCTTGCAAATCTTAGACTTCGTTCTATATCTGTTCTGATTTAATTTGTAACGCTTTACCTAAGTAAACTTCAATCAATATAAACAGTTAACATTCTCTTTTGTCTTCTTTTTCTCCATCCATATCGTGATAGTCGAACTGATTAGTTGGCTTTGTACTGACCTGTAATATGAATGACAGCAAATAGCTTCATTTATTACATTATATTCATATATCAATAAATTCAGTATTAAATACATACGAGTATAGGAATAGTCAAATAAGAATTATAAACAAAGAGTTGATCAAAACATTTTCTGTGAGGAACAAAAATGTTGGCAACGTAATGAAATACTTCAAACAATCATATGATACGTCAATGATTTGTCTGATTTTTTGTCAGTAAATTTAGTTTGATTAATTTTCTACGCTGTGTTTTTTGTAACCGATATCACTAATTTCTATTACAATAAAGGTGTAACGAGCAGACTGATGCTCTTAAAATTTACAGAACTTGACCAGCAGCAAGGATTCAAAGACGTAGGCCAATTTCTCAAAGGTCTCGTAACTGAAAGATTATTAATCCAGCGATTCAACATTCTCCTTTACTTTACTGTTATCAAGCCCCTGGCCTTGGTCCTCGGCAGTAAAATGAATTTTTGTTAATTTAACAATAATCAATTTATAGACAATATCTTAAGTGTTATAGATTAATACATCTACATGTAATGTATAAATATTATGGTGCGTGCTAAAAACTTACCCTTTGACAAATCACAAATAGTATTAGCCAAATGCTGCAAGCGACGGCGAATGAGTAGAAAGTCACAACCGCTCCGTAGGCTCCGATAATTACTCCCCCAAGAAATTGTCCTAGACCAACACCCAAACCAAAATAGACTCCATGCAAAATTCCTTGAATCGTAGCCAATGAGGCAGAGGGTATTGCTAGAGCACTGTATGACGTCAGAGATGACCAAATGAAAGCAAACGTTACTCCTAAAATATAGAGCATAGCGTTAATTATTAAGGTTTTTTCATATTTTATCCTTCAAAATTAATTTTAGAGCAAACAAAACTGCTTGTGTTCATAGAAACCATTAGCGCGAAATATTGTTTCGATGTTGAAACACTATATTAGAAGCCATCGTTTAAGCCAGAGCTTCTTTAAAATGTGGAAAGGCATCACTTTGTGCAACAGCTCTGAAGTCAATGGAATGGTTACTATATAGCGAGCCTGGTGTTTAAATATTGGTGCAAAAAGGTACATTTTGCACATGCATACCCTATTTCAGAACAACTCTACTGTATCAAACAGAGTTCAAGAACAATCTGTTCAATCAAGCACAATCAGTCGCTCTCAATCTGACTACCAAACGGTCGGTCCAGTGTCCAAGGCACATATTCCTTCCAGAGACAGCATTCAACCTCACTAAAGGGAATTTCAACGACCATTATGGGATCGATTAATTAAAGTAACCTATCAGAAGCTTTCACGTTTATCTTACATTATCTTTTTGCCTTTGACACTTTTTCAAATTAAGTGTACAGTGCAGATTAAACGAGGAATTTTTCTAAACATTTTACTCATTTAAAAATGATATATCATAAAAACACACTACCGTGCAGAATGTCAACCGGAATGACGAGCCAAGGATTTGATATTGAAGCATACACGGTAAACCTGATGATATATCCGATCAGTCCAACATACATGATGCCCATGTACCCGAGATATTTTATAGCATAATCGACCAACAAGAATGCCACGAACTCCACCGAGCAGAATACCACACTGTCGATCCCCATCAACAGCTGACTTCCTCCTAAAATAAAATGAAAATCATCATAACCCTTAAGATGGCTTTCTAACGATGAAACTTCCTAGAAAACTGCTCTGTTACACGATTTATTTCTGTCAAAATTCTTATACATTTTCTAGACAAAACTATTTTGTTAGACAATAATGATGATCGCAGGCGTATTAGTGAATACAGAGTTTAAAAAGAAAAATTTTATGAGTTTTTGAATTTTGAAGCTCTGACCCAAAAAATATACTTAAGTTGAAAAAGTATGGATGCGACTTAAGAGTATAAATGTTAAAAGAGTATCAAGTTTTTGCGCTATACTGGCTACATCTTCGAATGTTTAAAGTAAAAAGTTGCTAAAGAATCTTAAATAGGCCAAGTATACGCTTTTACATTCCTGAAGCTAGAAAATAGAAATGAGAAAGACGTAATATTCATACTTTGTATATGGTAAACTAGATTCTAATTATCAAATGTATTTCGACCACAAGAGACAGGTACAGTCTGTGGCTGCTAGCCAAACTAGTTGGTAATTTTTTAATGTAATACAATAAGCATGAAATTACGTAGATATCATACGAAAAAATAATTAACTGGAACAAATACACACACACACACACACACACACAAACACACATATATATATATATATATATATATATAATATATATATAATATATATATAAATATATATATATAATATATATATATATATATATATATATATATATATATATATATATATATATATGTACATGTATATCAGCTGCTGCAGACTTCAGAATGTAAGGACTTTATGATACAATCAGAAATGCAATCGTTAACTGCTGCTCAATGCAAATCGGTGTCTTCTAATGTGCGCTGTTAATATTATTTTTTATTTATTTATTTATTTATGAAGGTAAGCATATAAGATTTGACCTATAGCAATTACTGAAACATGAATTACTAGCAATATTTTGACCAAAATTGACAAAAGGATAATTCAAAGAAAACATATCTGTTGTGTTCTTTATCTATGCCTAGATAAAGAAAATGATGAAATAAATGGATAGAAAGATATTTTATTTTCAGGAAATCACAATGACATTGTACAGCATGCGTAGAACGACCTGAAATATGGACATACAGGCCCAAAGGCACTGACGCATGCCCACGAAGGCTACAATTAAATTAAAACGAGTTAACGATACAAGAATTGCCAATTATTCATTTCTAAAATAATAATAAATATGAAATGAATAGATTAGGCAGTAAGTTGCACATACAGTAGATACTTAAATATACATTTAGACTACGATTTAGTTATTTTACAAATTCACATATACTGTTCCTATCACTACATAACATGCAGTGAACGCAAAAACAAATGACTAACTAAAGTTAACTGAATATTATCATCATCTTTTTCCCTTGGATCTCAGTTTAGCTAGAGCCGAGATAAGTTAACAGAATATTATGAAAGTAACATTTCGAAACGGCAGAATCCAATGGAACATTTATAAGCATAGTAAATAATTATATATAATTATAATTTATCTTATAAAGTAATATATTAATAAGTATAAAGAACAACGATCGAGAGTGTAGATAAAGCTTTGTGTGTCAAAAAAAAATAATGATATGCAAAATATGTTTAAGATACACTGAAGATTTGAAATTAATTAAGAAGCAATATATCATTAAAATTTGTGTGCAACACATAAAATTAAAGTAAAGTAAAGTAAAACGATATGTCAAATTATAGAAAACTCAAAAATTGTCAAATAGTTTTTGAAGAAATCAGTAGAGTTAAATTTGCTGTTTCAGTTACGGAATTATAAGTTCATAAATTACAATCATAGAATGCGAAAAACTACAAACTACATTCGTAACCATAAAAACAATTTTTCTAGATTTAAGAGCAGAAAGCAGAAAAAATGTGCTGGTACACGAGTTAATATGACCTAGAAACAAGCAGAACTCAATGCAAGAGTTAAGTAGGCCAACAATATGAAACCATACTTCCTACAAATATTTACACAGTAACTTAAGCTTCAATTTTCGTCATATATTTATTAACTAAAATTAATACTACCAATTAATTATTGCTTGCTTATTACTATTATTATTTTAATGACTATATATACCCAAGTTATCCAGATGCCAGAAGAGAAAGCCCCAGATTAATCCGTTACAGACTCCAACAAAGAAGGCCGTTAAAATCCAGGATCCATAGTGAAGGTTGAGAAAGAGTTTGAATATGTCGCGTGTTTTTGGTCTATTAGCAGATGAAACGTTATTACCCTGGTCACCATCAGAGCCACTTCCACTCTGTCAATATTATAGAAAACGACGTTAAATAAGACATCATTTAACAGCGCAGCAAGCCAGTGCCATATGTAATGACTCTTCTAAACCTATTTCTGTTTGCATTTAAAACAACAGGTAGTCAAACAACTTGCCTGTGAAGTTACCATTTTACTTTAATATAAACGCTGTTAACCCGTCGATATATTTACTCAATTTATTTAGCAAGGTGTTGCTTAAACAGAATGAAACTCATTTTCATATAGTCACTTTTGCATTTAGTGGGCTACTAATTGCTAATATTAAAGTTTCTATGTTAATTTTTTTCTTGAAAATAACAAACAATATGGATATAAGCTGTAGACCTAAAGATCAGAAACTAAATAATTTAATGTGACGCATTATTAATGAAGAGTTGGAAGTTTCCAGCATGTAATCATATTCATATACTTACTATGCTATTTCTACTGTCATAAAGTGATAAACGTGACTGTTTAATACCCAAAATTATAGTTACCGGAGAATATTAAAGGAATTCCTCTAACAAATCAAACAAGCCTGACATCTTAGCCACTGGACTACTGCAGCTTTCAAAAAAGGTTAAAAAGATGTAACTTACAGATACAACTTACAAGTAACTTACTGTTACATAAATCTTTGTGACGGTAGCTCGAGTGTGTCGAGTCGTCTTGACGAGAAGCCCTGTGCTTTTGAACCTTGACGTTAAACACACTACAACCACGTCAAATAATGGATTTGAGAAAATGCTTTAAGTAGCTGACAATAGTCCAGCAGAGGATCTAACAAGGAATACGTACACCATTGAGCTCCAGCTTGAGGACAGAGACTAAGGCGACTGCCATGACTCCGATGAAGATGTAGGCGAGAATTCGATAGTTGGCAGTGTTAATGGTCACTCCACACACTGTCTCGCTCACTCGTGTGCTGTTCAGTGCCACACCGGCCAGTAGAGAGCTGATGTATAATGAATTAAAAAGTGTAGCAATTCATCTCTAATAGGCTACTGTGAAAGCAAATTAAAACAAGCTTACACTTCGGTGTAAATTAATTTGACTAAGTGCTATATCTGAAAAGCATTTTAAATTGTTCCCATCATATATTTTGAAGAATATCCACTATCCAGAAGATTGATTAACTGAACTAACTAAAAAACTAAAAAACTCCTTGAGTGACTGGCTCACTGGCTATCTGACTGAGTGACCATGTGACTGATTCGCCGACTAACTGATTAATTGATTGGCTGACTAAGTTACTGACTCACTGACTAATTTACTAATTCATTGACTGACTAAGTAACTGACTCACTAACTAGCTGATTGACAGACGAACTGATTGAATAATTGACTAATTGTTTGAATGAATGAACGAATGAATGATTGATTGATTGATAGATTGATTGATTGATTGATTGATTGATAGATTGATTGATTGATTGATTGATTGATTGATTGATTGATTGATTGATTGATTGATTGATTGATTGATTGATTGATTGATTGATTGATTGATTGATTGATTGATTGATTGATTGATTGATTGATTGATTGATTGACTGTCTGACTGACTGATTGTCTGTCAGACTGACTGACTGTCTGTCTGTCTGTCTGACTGACTGACCGACCGACCGACTGACTGACTGACTGACTGACTGACTGACTGACTGACTGACTGACTGACTGACTGACTGACTGACTGACTGACTGACTGTGTTTATAGTGCATGACTGAAGGTTAATGGACTGTTATGACTGACTGACTAAAAGTGTTATAAAATCTAGTATTAGAATTACAATACATTAATTGATTTACATTTTCGCTAACCTTTAAGACCAGAATGCGCAAGGTGACACTTGATCTGCTGAATGTTCTTCTTCCGCCTCATACTCTCTCTCTCTCTCTCTCTCTCTCTCTCTCTCTCTCTCTCTCTCTCTCTCTCTCTCTCTCTCTCTCTCTCTCTATCGTTCATTCGCTCTCTATCTCACTCTTTCTCATTCTTTCTTTCACTGGACAACTAAATGAATGGTCCTAAGAACAACAGTTTTACTCATAAGTTGTCTACTGTATATTCTTTGATTTAATTGCTAATTATCAGTTTTCATTTAAAATATACTGTCGTTTAATGGGTGAAACGCCATTACTAAGCTTAGAAAAATAGTAATAGTACGCGAATAATTCGTATGCATTCTGCAATAGGAGACAAAATACAATTTTTACGCAATTAAAATACTATAAAGTGATTTAACGGCCGGTTCCTTCTCAGACGGCAAGTCAAAGAAGTCTCAAACGACCAGGGTCGCAAACAGATTCAAGTCTTGATTATTTAATATTTTTGTTTGAATAATAATAATCTCAATAATAGTACAAGTATAACGTCCGTTTCCTCAAATGAACTGCCTACTGGCCGGTCGATGGAATAAAACGCCTCACTCTTCTCGGTCTTCCGTTTTTTACTTCATATTCACACATAAGAGGATCTTTAAATCATCTAACATTCCTATTACTGGCCTGTCTCTTCCACTTAGTCCTCTATGACCTCTTTTAGTGGACTTCCCCCCGCAGAATGTGTCACGTTCAGCTCTTCTTCCTATTTCTTAATGCATTTATTAACTGTCTCTCTGTACCAACTCTCTCCAGAACTTTTTGAGTTGTAACTTTTTTGGTCTAGTTAATCTTTTCGTACTTCACCATATCCACATTTCCAACGCTTCTTGTTTACAGATATGTTCCTTACTTAAGGTCCAAATTTAACATCCTTACAATGGCGTGGCCCATACCAAGGTTTTGCTATCTCTAGCTTTGAGGATTTCATTAGAATTTTTGTTAAAAGTTCTTTCCTAACTAGAAAATAAATAATATACCACAGCAGTTCACCATCACCTGAACTCAATAGATTTTACAAATGCATGAAGCTACGAGAAAGCGATAAAGCGATCAGTGCAATCCAACAAACAGAGAGGAAGCAGGAGACGACGAATCCGTGGATGAATTAAATGATATTTTAATTAAATAGTACTATACTAGTGCAGTATCGATGATCAATAGGTAAAGAATTCCTTTGTGTATGGAGGGTAAGACTGAAAGAATTCCTACCAAAAGATGAGCTAGTATTAGAAACAAGGAAGAGGTTGAAACCACTGGAATCAAGACAGCGAGAAGATAAGATACGAAAGCTATGGATGTTTACTACAGTTAGTATTTTTAAATTATTGAGGCGAACTTATATTTTATACGTTGAAAGATTTTTATGAGTTTTATATGTTGAAAGAAGTTTTGATCGGTGTGGTCGAAATAAATATAATTAAATCATACCAAAATATAATTGTGACATACCATAAAGCCCAGCCGACAGTGCCCCACGCCCTCTGAGCCCCATACTGGTTGAGATCCTCTCTACCCAACACCTCCAGTGTTGCCGCGTCCTGCAGTGCCGTGGTTGGAGATTGGAAGAACTCGCCTCCACAAATAACCAGCAGACAAATTATGTAGAGTCGATAGAGAGCGTCCGGTTCATACAACCAGGAAAGGTTCTCTCGCAGGATGTCCATGTCTCCATGTAGCGCAGTTTCATTCAATTCGACATCAAGTATTGAACCATTAGGGGTTAGAAACACTCGACTAGTGTTTGAATAGTCCTCAGCTGATCGGATTATCCTGGATCGATGAGGGACTAAGTCCTCAGGACAAGTGGATACTCTTGGAGCTGCAGGAATGCAATACAGTCCGACGAAGAATCCCAACCACGCCAGTACGGATGTTATCACTAGGAATCTTTTGATACGAAAGTGATCAGCAATAGCACCCCATAATGGACCGCTAAGGAATCCAATGGCAGGTCGGATACCGGAAATGAGTCCAATTTGAAATGCGCTGAGTCCGAGCTGCTTAAGAAATACTGGAGTAAAAGGTAGGACTATACCCAGAGCACTAAAAAATGAAAAGTAAAATATTTTCATTGTGATAAGTTTCCTCCTACAATAACATAAATGATGCCAAGGCTTCTGCGTCTCCTTTTCTTCCATTCCTACTGATTTATTATCCTGTGAAGACTTAGTGATACTAATATCAACAAATCCGTATCCGTCAAAATTTGCACTAGCTTCCGGTTCTATGTACGCTATGTCGGGGAAATATTGTACTTTGGATTGGGAAATCTCGTCAACTGCTAAATTACGAAATTCATTTGATCTCTCCACATCCACATTAGATGTATTTAATCCCAATCTTTGTTTAACACTACTGTTGTTGTCATCGACTTCCGGACGATTCTTTGCCTTCAGTAGATTCACAGAACTGGCAATACTGAACACTTCGTTGAACTCCATTGTCTGGTTATATACCTTCTAACATCGGCTTTCAAAACAATCGCTGCTAGAAGCAAGTTACTAACATTTGGTAGCCTCACTGAAGCAGCAGCTACTGTATTTAATCAATTATTGCACTCGTTCTCTCTTCGTTAAATCAATGAAAAATCTGAAATGCGAAAATTTAAAGTTTCTTTTATGATAGAAAATTTTAGTTAAGTTATTAAGTTCTAATTAACATTAATTTTTAGCAAATAAATTTAAGTAGTTATAAATTAAATTATAGTTTCCTAGTTATATAGCGATAAATTTTTATTTATTATTATTAATCTGTTATTCAGTACAATAAATTGCTATTTATTACGATAAATTCATATTTATTACGATAAATTCATATTTATTACGATAAATTCATATTTATTACGATAAATTCATATTTATTACGATAAATTCTTAGTTGTTACGAAAAATTCTTATTTATTGCGATACTATCAAGTTGCACGTGCAGACTGTGAGTGAAGTGTCATCCCTCTGCCACACACAGTAACGACGTACGATATTGTTCTGCCTGTGCAGGTAAAACAATCCGTTGCTTGATCGATTAATTATGTCACATCTGGCTTGCGTCCGTAGCAGCCGCGCATTTACAATGTAGCACGTTACACAGTGCCCACTGCATCAAAATCTATTAATAGAGACTTCATCAGTCTCACAAGTTTTTGAAAATTTGCTTAAGATAACCGATTGACTGTCCAAAGTAGGCCTATATACTTGCAAAAGAAAATGCTAGGCCTTTTTATCATTCGCTCAAAGAAATGTGAGAAATAACGTTATTAAGTTCATAAATTACCCTTTAATAACTGTAGGCCTAGTAGCTGATTAACTTGTAAATCACCAGCACTATAAATAGGTTAAAGCTCTTTAACTTATTAAATGCATAGATATCAGACTAGTGGTAAACGTAGGAACTTAGTACATTTATCGTGCACTAATAGTGGATGACAATTATTTTTATTATAATTGCTATTGCTATTGCTATTGCTATTGCTATTGCTATTGCTATCGCATTGCTATAAATTTTATTGTTTCAAGCTTCGCGTTCACAAAATGATTATATCTACTTCAGTTCAGTAATCGTGCAGTAATAATTGCTCTATCCAATAGTTATGTTTTAAAGTCCAATGCTTAAAAACACATTTGAATGTGTGCGTTCATAGACCTACACTTAAAACTTAAATCAAATAATCATAAATGAGTCTCATTACTAACAATAAGTAATAGGCCTAATAGTACATTTAATACCGTGTTAAAGATTTAATATTTAAAGATTAAAGATTTAATTTAAGTCGTTTACTAAGGTCTACGGTCATTAACATACAGCGATGTTGTGATCAAATGTCATGACGTTACATTGTTATGACACGGTTGCTACTGTAGCACTCCCCACTCCAAGCTCCCGCCCTTCTCCCCTCACGACGATGAGCTCGCAGGCTTGAATAATGTGGGGCAAAATACAGACAAGAAAAGTTCCACCAAAAATTCTGTATAATAGCACAAGCTCGTTAGATTAGAATTTTCACTAATATTAATATTCAAGCTTTCATAGCTTTGGGCGATTAAAAGAACTCCGAAATTTGCGATTTCTATGGAATCTTCTTGATTTAACAACAACAATTAGAGCGCTACAGTCATCAATGACAACATCGAGCACTATTGAGACAAAATCAAGCCGGCGATCATAAAGAAGGTCCAAAACGGTGCAAATTCCAAAATCCAGATAATCTGTCCAAAGTAAGGGGAATTAAAGAAAACGAGGTTTAAAAGCTGGTAAAGCTAAGGATAACGTCAGTTTCCTCACTCGAAAGCGATGTCAGTGACGGACGAGCACAGGATTTGAACCCGCATCCACTGATCCGCGGTCGAGTATCTTACCGACTTCGCCACTGGCTCCAGCCAGGCGCAGGCTCATGGACACTGGATGGAAAAGAGAGATGGAAAAGATAGGTCTTCAACTGCCTATGGAACTGCTCATAGGAAAGCAAAAGCCGATGTGCTTCAAATGAAGATTTCCGAAGATTGGATGGAAGAGAATTCCAGATCTAAATTAGGCTTTAGACTAATGAACTAATAACTTAAAGTTATAATGGACTAATTTGTAATAAAACTAATGGCTCTGTTGTCTCCAGTTTTGTTACTCATCTCGCAAAAATATCCACGAGAGATTAAATCTAAGTGCGTGTAAACTAAATTTGAAGTAAATCAATGCAACACCACTCAGTCAATGGCTGACTTGTCTTGTTCAAGCGCAGAAGATTGACGCCATGTTGTTGTTTGGTACATATGAAGTAGACGTGAGCAATATTGTGACAGCGACGACAGGCCTCGAGTAGGCTCGCGGTGCAGGCAGGCTACACATTGTACAGGTGAACTCATTCACGCCTGGCGGTTGTATACAAAATGAATGCTTCAGAATATAATAAATAGACCGAGTAATATGGAGGCCTACTATGAAAAAATGACTTTGAAAGATAGCAGGCTGTAACTTTTTATAGAAATCAAAAGCCTCACTTATTTAAAGTGAGTAATTTCTTTCACGTTGACGTGGGTTCAAATAATAAAGCAGAAATGTAAAGTTATTATTTGCTTCTTCTGATGATGATCGATCATAAAATTGTAAAGTAAAGCTAATGCTAACGTCAGTTTCCTCACTAGAAAGCGATGTCAGTGACGTTGAAAATGAAAGTTCGGTTCGGGTTCGGTTAGCAGTTGACAATTTGAGAGTTCGGCTCGGTTCGTTGAAAATGAAAGTTCGGTTCGGGTTCAGTTAGCAGTTGACAATTTGACAAATTATGGTTTTTTTCTACTTTTAGTGTGCTACCTTAGTATTTTTGCAGCCATATTTACAAATAATTATATATGACATTCTATATGTGTTAAGGCTATATGGAGTACACAATTTTGCACCATAGCAATGCAATAATTTCATAACTATTTTCGTAACTTCATAATTGATCTGGGAGTTTAAAATTTGAAACCCTAAGGTAAATTATGAAGCTCATTACTGGTCAGTTGATAGCAAACGGTGTATATTATGATCATTTTTCTATGGAAGTACACGTGTTTACTAAATCATCTTTATTTAGCATTTTTATGTTACTAAATTGCACTTTGTCTCTGAAATATTGTATCAAATTTTAGCCAAATCATTTCCACTTAATTATAAACGTATCTAATATATAGGCCTATAGTGACAATAAAAATTTAAAAATAGATGGAGCATTCTATTTGCTCGTTATAATCAAGGAAAATATTTCAGATACAATTATATAGCTAATTATCTATAATACGACCATTTGTTGGTCAACTAACAATATTTTAAGAATGTACAGGAATAAATACCACTTCTCTCCTTTTTTCATTGGCATATTTTTACCCAGGTCAAAAATTGTGGCAGCTATTATGACTTAATTAATTTTTAAGCATATTTACCATAAACTATTTTAAACATGTTTGTCATAACCATGACTATTATAAGTAAAGTTAAACATTTGCAACATTATCCAAACCAAACCATTTCGAACTCGAATCGAACTCTTGCGAGTTGGAAAGCAACCCGAACCGAACCCGAACCCTTGTTAGAACCGAACCCGAACCGAACTTTCATTTTCAACGAACCGAACCCGAACTCTGGAAATTCATAAAATTCCCATCTCTAGTCACTAGTCATATGACAGACATTAATGCTTATAGACCCTTTATAAAAGACGTTTACTTTGAAAAATCACAATATATATTTTTTCATTCGTTGGAGGGCGCCACCGTGCAATGATAAACTTTATTATTTTGCGGAAGCAACTGCAATGCAATATAATTATCCAAAAATGCACTGTAACCCCTATAGATATTCAATGTAAACATATATAATATTAAATGTAGACTAAGACATACGTTTATCATTTTTAATAAGTAATTTAAATATAATTTTTTTTAAAAATACCATTCTAATAATAAATGTAGAAATATATAATAAATATATGCGAATTTACTGAACATTGCCAGCCGTCAATATAGGCACACGCTGCATGTTAAACTAACAGGTTAATGAGATGCTATGGTGAGAGATTACTGTTTATGATAACGCTGTTGAGATAATATACATGCGAGACATTACGGCTTGTGATAATACTGGCGAGATAATACAGTGATATAATTACTGGTGAGATAATACTGGTGCGATAATACTGGTGAGATAGTACTGGCGAAATAATATAGTGATATAATATACTGGTGCAGACAATATTGGTGGGATAATATCGGTGAGACGATATTACTGGTGAGATAACACAGTTTCAAAAGAGTCCTTCGAACTATTAACTAGCTATCGCTAATTCCTAAATTTCCATTTTTTAATCTAAGTACTAATCTAAATTTTTATTTTTTAATCGAAGTACTAATGTGTTGGAAGGTTGTCAATGACCTGCTCCCTAAATGATAAATTATTGTAAATTTCACTAGTGTAGTATCGACCAAGTGTTATAATCTCTATTAGCTGTAATCTTCAAGTCAAGATACAATAATTAAGCTGAATATACTACTTATACTAATAAACGATCATAGTGACTGGATGTAAGTATTCCTTCACAAGAAATAAAGCATCATAGTTGACAATACCCGAGTAGTGTTTTGCATATAACCGAGTATATGAAAAATTGTTTAACTTGTGCAGCTTTAAGAACCACAACTATCCAGGTTATACTGAGCATAGCAAGACACAAGAGTCTTGCAAGTTTGATCAGAAGAACAGCCATCAAAACGAACTATTATTGCTCCACTAAAATACATTCAAGAACAGTAGTGGTTATGCGTCTAAAATTTCTGCAAATGATCCCTTACATGATTGGCTAGAAGACATATATTAATGTATGATCCAATAAAGAGAATTAAGGCTGAATATATTAGAATCCCATACACATATTTTGAATTGCCTTCAACCAGAAGCTGTTGTTGCTCTAGTGGTACAGTAGCGGGCTTTAGACAGATGCCCTAGGTTCGATTCTTGCTCACGCTACTATTATTGTGTAAGGTTTACTAACTTTTTTAAGTTTTTGTGTTAGGGTGAGAGGTAAGAATAGAACTAAAATTCTTTTATTCGACACACTGTAATAAGCTCTGCCTTTGAGAAACTAAGATACGTCAAAAGTTTAAAGTAAACACAAAAGACAAATTGCTATCTCTGTAATTTACATTTATTCAGAGAATATGTAGACTTTTCTTTACAGCTATCTCACCATAAAGTTTTCAAAGAACACAAAATTCAAAATGACTGCATTCCATCACAAACGAAGTCAAATCAAACTAGATGCTCTTTCATATAATTTATTCCCATACAGAATCCAATTTGACAAAAGACAAATGCTACACGCCAACTGCCTCAAGAATCACAGAATTGTCAACACAGCAATCTATACGACAGTCTACCATTCCACAGAATTTCAGTACAATTACAGAGATCTGAGACTTATAACTATGATCACAGTGATCAGCGCCAGTGCAGATCAATCAGACGATTAGTGCCACACTCTTTACTTCTTCTTGGCACCACCACCAGTGGCCTTCTGGGCAGCCTTGGTGACCTTGCCCTGACCTCCCTCACGCTTCTTAACAGACTTGATGACACCGACAGCCACTGTCTGCCTCATGTCACGCACAGCAAATCGACCAAGAGGTGCGTAGTCAGAGAAAGATTCTACGCACATGGCCTTCTGGGGCACCATCTCAACAATGGCGGCATCACCAGACTTTACATTGGCAGGGCTGTCCTCGAGCTTCTTGCCAGAACGACGATCAATCTTCTCGAGGAGTTCACGGAACTTGCAGGCAATGTGTGCAGTGTGGCAATCTACGACTGGAGCATATCCAGCGTTGATCTGACCTGGGTGGTTCAGGATGATAACCTGATGGAAAAACAAACATTCTTATTATAATATACATCAATCTGCACAGCTAATTATTACCACACTGTAAATAAAGTTAACAATAAGTTCTTGTGTTCTTAGTAAATTTACATTTTAAGTCTGCAGTCTTCAAAACTTGTAGAAACCATGGCTAATTAAAATATGCTGTATTTAATAAGGTCATGCCAACCAACGCTAATTTTCAGACTACAACTGAGCCGAAGGCTTGTTAGCAAGTTGTTTGACAGATCAGTGGGTGCAGGATACAAATCTAGCTCTCACCATCACTAACATGCTATTCGAGCAGGAAACTAAGAAAGCTGTCAGCCAGCAATCAACTCTGACAGTCCTGTAGTAAAATGATACATCTAGCATGGTGTAAATTACAGCAAATGGAAATCAGTGGCCAGGCAGTCTAAAACATATTGTTATAAGTACACAAATAAAAATAGTCTAAATTCTAGACTAAATATAATTTAACCTGCAAAATTTAAATCCCTACTAACAGAAATATATGAACTCGTGTATTAGAAAGAAAGCATAAAACACGTAATGGCCATTCACAACACAAAAATGGCAAATTCGATGAGGTAAAGAGGACAATTTTTAATCCTAATAAAGCCAACACAATATCGTAATACAATACAACACAACAATGATATAATTATTATATATAATACATATTATGTATATATTATAACAAGTATACGTATAATATGATAATAAAAATTATAATTAATACAACAATACAAAGCCTATACACAATACTAGCCAATACAAGACTTTCAAGATCCTGATCAAGTGGGAATAATTAGATATGAGTAAGGCTATTTTTATACCCTATTAGCAACAAAAAAACAACAATTACAATACTAATAAACAAATCACAAACCTGGGCCTTGAATTCTTCAGTCTCCTTGGGAGGATCGTTCTTGGAGTCGCCGGCAACGTTACCACGACGGATATCCTTGACAGAGACGTTTTTGACGTTGAAGCCGACGTTGTCACCTGGAGCAGCCTCCTCCAGGGCGGTGTGGTGCATCTCCACAGACTTCACCTCAGTCGTCAGATTGACGGGAGCGAAAGTTACGACCATACCAGGCTTGATGATACCAGTCTCCACACGACCTACTGGCACCGTACCAATACCTGAGCGCAAAAATACGCAAAACTCTTTAGCAAAGGCTGCAGCGGTATTCTATCTGTAAGAACACATCTGATATAGCAGTGAAAAACTGTCAAGCATTACAATAATAAAAACATTACAGTTTTTGAGATTTTGAAGCATCTGATAATGTAGAACACAATTTACAGCATACCACGCATTTCTTCAGTAAGAAGTTCCATTCATAAAAAATCACAGTTCATAAATCAAAATTTTGGATGCCCATAGTGTGCGCTAACTCTTTCCAGTAAATCTTTTAATATTAAAGTTTGCTAATACATAGTAAGCAGCTAGTAGCCCTAGTTGGGCTAAGTACTTACAATATTTACCTTTCAAGTACTTACATTCAGGACCTTTTCGTATTACTTCTGAAGTTATATTTTTAAACTTAGTCGTATTGTGTTTTCATGCATGTGAACAGTAAGACACTTTGGGCTGAATAAAATACAGATAAATATACACAGGCCACACAATGATAAGTAACAAGAAATTAAGAATAATACCATCCAGTAATTTTGATTATCAAAATTAGTTTTTGATTACAGTTTTTTTTATGTAATCAAAATTGGACATTTTCATTCAATAGTTTAAAAACAAATGCAGAATCAAATAGCTACAGATATCATCAGGTACCTAGCCAGAAACAATTCGTAGAAATTCTGAAACAAACCTCCAATCTTGTAGACATCCTGCAGAGGTAGACGGAGAGGGCGGTCGCTTGGTCGTTTTGGCACATCAACGTTATCAAGAGCCTCAAGGATTGTGACACCAGTGTAGGTCTTCTTGTCGGCCTTCACAGCACTCCAGCCCTTGAACCAGCCCATCTTGTCACTGGGCTCCAACATGTTGTCTCCGTGCCAGCCAGAGATCGGCACGAAAGGTACTGCATCAGGGTTGTAACCGATCTTCTTGATGTAGGTGCTAACCTCCTTCTGGATTTCCTTGTAACGGGCCTATAGCAAACAAAGGTTTATATATAGCTTACCTGTTGCAATATTTAATCGCTGTTAAAATATTTTTTCAAATAAGCATACTTAAAAGTACTGGAATAAGCAAAAGGAAATTAGACACAATTTCATAAATTAAATTAAAATTTATTCAACGACATAACTAAGGCACATACTGTATATACCTGTTACGTGGGTGAGTCAATTGAAAGCAGCAAGATGCATGTTTCATAGGCTAAAAAGTAACAAACTTAGAATTGTGACTGTTTCGAAATTCCTAAGTAACTTCAAAAAGAAATGATCAGTTTAAAGTTCCTGATGTGAGCAGCTAAAGCAAATAAACTTTCATATTGTCAAATGTAAAGACAGCATTTTAAATTGTCATAGATTACAAACATAAAGGACTAACATGAAACAATTGCAAGGAATTTAATGTTTAGCTTCATTAGAAGAAAGTCCATTATCACTATAAAAATTACCTATTTTTAAATTAAAGCATAGCATGTCTAATAAAGTTAAGACAGGAGTTACCTCGCTGAAAGGTGGCTCAGTGGAGTCCATCTTGTTGACACCGACGATGAGCTGCTTGACTCCGAGGGTGAAGGCGAGCAGGGCGTGCTCACGAGTCTGGCCGTTCTTGGAGATACCGGCCTCAAACTCTCCCACACCGGCAGCTACGATCAGCACGGCGCAGTCAGCCTACAGAGATTTGATAATCAGAAATAATGATCATTAACAATATGGTACCTGTTTGATCAACTATTTCATTACAAAAAGTATCTTTATTACATCAGTCAAAGGTATAGAATTATTACAAGTACTAAAAAAATTTGATTAATTTCTGAACCATGTAATAAAACAATAAATATATTGCCATTTGCAATTCGTGAGACATAAACAAGAATTAACCTCACAAATGTTGAGGCTACAGCACAATCCATTACAGTTTCATACATAAAGAAGTCAAAGCATAAATTTTTAAAAATTTGGATATAGAACAATAACTCTAAAATTTATATACACCGTACAGTAAATAAATAATAAAAATGCAGAAACTATTGTCTACTACACCAGTGCATTAACATGTACACAGTAATAATTGCAAATTATCATCATCAGCACCTTCCCTTGATTCCAGTTCAACTAGGGTCAGGATAGGAACAGAACTTCTCCAGTCCTCTCTGTCCCACACCATATTATCAGTCAATCCCCTTGTCTAAATTTTTAGCAATTTCTTGAGCTTAGGCGCTCACCAACCAAATACCTTTTTGGCGTTGGTTTGGTTTAGTCGCCTTCCACAACATGTGAAGCCACCGGTTAGTCTATTCTTCAAACAACCCGGACACAACACAGGGAATAGTAAACAACACAGTATTAATTATGAATACTATTTCTAAATTGGAAGCAGATATATTACAATGTTAGATAGATGAAAATTGGACACTTTAAAATAAAATGCCAAACAGGTAACATATCTAAGCATTAGGCACAAATGTAAGGAATGCAAATGATCAATGTCGATATTTGTGTTGAATTAATTAGTGAATTCTGACCTGTGAGGTACCGGTGATCATGTTCTTGATGAAATCACGATGTCCGGGGGCATCGATGATGGTCACATAGTACTTGGCTGTCTCAAACTTCCACAGAGCAATGTCGATGGTGATACCACGCTCACGCTCAGCCTTCAGTTTGTCCAACACCCAGGCATACTTGAAAGAACCCTTACCCAACTGCACATATGACAAATGATCAATGTTAAAGAAATTGCTGAATAACGTTCTTTAGCTGAATAACATAAGCAGCATAAACACCTAAGGTATAAGACCGCTATACAGCAATGGCATTAAAAGTCATGTGAGATCGAGAGGTAATATATTCATAGAGGTAATATATTTATAGAGATTTAAGCATTTGAAGACATTAGCCACAGGGTTCAAGAATGTGTCAAATAAATGTGATAAACTTGATACAACACCATCAAACAATATGCATAGCTTAAGTCCCATTATAATTTGAACTGCAAAAGATAATGATTATAATTATGAATTATCACTTAAGAGACAGTGTGAAGAGCAAAACTGCGACATAAGAACAGTGCATCGTCAGCAATACGTCATGAGTACTTTACAGAGAACCAAGGCAATATCACAAATAGGCTAACTTGTCCATAGGATTTTCTTTACACGAGAAACCCATTGGAAAACACAAGGATCTTCGCAAGCCATAAACAATAAAATTAAAATTGATTCTCGTTAACAAACATTAGCTGCATCGAGAACAGACACCAATCTAGGAACACTTCAACTAAATGTTAGCAAGTTGTTTATTTCAAATCTGCACATTTCTGAAAGCCGTTCATGTGCACACAACTCAAAAAACTGACGTGATAATAATGACCGACTACTTATTCCAGTCTTCACCAAATTTACACTGGTAATCAATTTTCATACGACACAAAATTAAATTTGAAATAGCGTGAAGACAGCTGTCACCTCCTGGGCTTCCTTCTCGAACTTCTCAATAGTACGCTTGTCGATACCACCGCACTTGTAGATCAAGTGACCGGTGGTGGTGGACTTGCCGGAGTCGACGTGTCCAATGACAACAATGTTGATGTGTGTCTTCTCAGCTCCCATTTTGATTCAGTTCTATCTCAGTCAAGAATCTTCTAAAATATCTGTCAAGTACAACAAAAGCGTTGAGTACAAGCTTAGAAATGTGCTCGCGATAGAACCAAATTTCTACAAAATATTTCCAAGTGACGAGGGCTGAACTTTGTCTGGCCTCTACCCTTTGACTCTTCTGGCATGGGTGACCCTAACAGGAGAAAGAATCTCCTTCCAGCATGGCTCTCAGGGTCACCGAGGCACACAAGCCCCCTCACCAACTTCAAGGTGTCAGCCCTGAGGGGGAGGATTAATTCAATCTACTAAATACTAATTTTATGCATTTCTTCGGTATTGAGGAATAGTATAATTCTAAATAGGATTGGAGGATTGTTTATAACTGAGCTGGTATTTTTTAATAATTGTTTTGTAATATTAAACAATTTTTATAATTTTAATTTATATTTAAACATATTTTGAGAAGTTACATAGTCATCATGGTTAAGTTTTCTCAGAACTGTTTGAAAGTAATATACTCTCTACAAAGGGCCATCTTAACCTTATTCTTTTCCAAAGAATAAAAAATACATTTTTAGACAAATTCTAAAATCAGATAGTCTTCATTACAACTGGAAAATAAAGCAAATCTACAGCAAAGCCTGAAAAGAAAATTCACGTGGCCTTGTGAAAAAATTAATTAACGTTAGTTAACTTTATCTTCTGCACACTACAAATTCTAACTTTAAGTGTACGAAAATAATAATCTAATATTCCGAGGATAATATTAGGGAGTAATGAGAGGCATTGTATTTAGCAGCATATGTTTAAATGTTTTTCACAATTAAAATTTGGTATTTCAGATAAATTTAATATACCAATTTACTCAATAATATATTTTTATATAATAGTAGTAGTAAAACACCCAAGCTATTCAACAACATTGGCCACGTTTTACTAAAAATTAACGTCCACGTTTAAATGAGAGGTCAACAGTTCAAAGTAGTACATGCCGTGTTAAACTCCGGTAAAACTATCAGATGTACCACTTATTGCAGGAAATTAAGAAGCGATATAGGAACATTACTTAAGATTAAATGTGGACTTTATGGAGTATTCTTATATACGATAGGTATATTCATTTTAGACTTAAGAATATGCCTTAAACAATCTTCATCAATCCACACACATACACACACAATTTGAACACCAGACTTTTGAAAATCACAAATGTACCAAAATTACGCAGAAATAACAAAATTCTTGAAACATAAGGTTATATGTACATTATATATTGCTTCTACAGTAATTCTAATTTAAAATTATGAGTTGATTGAGAAAAGAAATAAGTAAATAGATCGGATTAAATTCCACCGACTATCATTACCTCTTTACTCTCACTCTCACACACCGGAAAAAGAAAGAACATCACGTGATCACTGATCATCAACATCTGGTCACTTCAGTACGTTCTTCTTTATAGCAACAACTCACAATAGTAAGGAATAATACTATAATGACATAATGCTATTAAATATTGTAATATATTTCTATTAAGAATAGCATACGCTTCTATAGCGCGCACACGAAAAATCAGTAGCTATAGAACTGGATCTTTACGGACAGGATAAAGGTTTATTTAACGAAAAAATCAGTTCGTTTGAAATAATACATGGTGAGTAAAAAAATGCTAACACCTGTAAAAAGTTTCAATATCTCAGGCTATTGTTAATATTTTCAAATTAAACTTCTACCAAACACTAAAGGACTAATTTCTGGTGGGGTGACCAATTTTCATCAATTTGGTACATCGATTGGCAAATTATGAAAGTTTCAGCAGAGCAACCCCCCATTTTTGAACGTACTGTAAATAAAAAATTTATTTTATTTTATTTATATCTTAGCTCTGAAAAGGGTCGTTGTGGTGGTTCAGAAAGAACCAGTTGTATCTGCTAGCATTACTGCCTATTCGATATGCTTTCCTCCAGTTGCTTTGCAGGACTGCAGCAGCTTTCGGAACGCTACGACAGCCTTGTTGTTTCCAGTTTGGGGCAGTCTCTCCAAAATTGATGGTAGGTAGCACTTCCTGCAGTTCTGCCTTGTTTTTAGGCTTCGACTGGTGTTTCTGATAGAAATGCGCCATGGTTCCCCAGTCATGGTAATCCAGAGGATTTTGATCGGGAAAGTTTGGAGGCCTTTCACTCTTCATGATGAAATGCGGATTTCTCTCGCTGATCCATTCATGTGCATGGCGAGATGCATGAGTCGGAGTATCATCCTACTGAAAGATGAAACCATTTGATAGAAGAGCATTGCAATCATCAAAAGGTTCGGAAAGTAAAGTATTGACGTAATACTAAGGGTTCACCTTTTCCTTCTCGCCAATGAAGTGCAATTTGCCCTTACCGTTGTAGCAAAAGCCATTTTTAGGTAAAAATTGCTCTGCTGAAACTTGAATATCTGACCAATCCATAGATTAAAATGGATGAAAATTGGCTACCCATCACAAATTAGTCCTGTAGTAATTGATGAAAGTTTGCTTTGAAAATATTAACAATAGCTTGAGATATTCTAACTTTTTGCAAGTGTTATCACCTTTTTTACTCACCCTGTACAGTTCCATCTGTCTGTAAGGAAAAGACATATTTTCAAACCTTACCCATTTCGACTTCATTCGGAGCGTGTACCTTGGAGTTAAAATTTGATCTAATCCAGTAATTATAATCCATGCTCAACATTCAAAAATCATCGACAGGTTACAAACCTATGACTAGTCCTATCGTTAGATTAATACCTATCAACAACAACAACAACAACAACAACAACAATACGATTAGAGTGCTACTGTTGTCCACGACAACATTGAGCACTGTGAGACCAAATCAAAGCCGATGAACAGAGTGAGGGGTCCGTAAACGGTGCGAGCCAAAATCCGGGTGGTCAGTCCAAGGAAGGGTACTAGCGGAATGGAGGTTTACGTGTTGGTCTCAGTTCGTGGACGTTTGGTGGATATGAAAAGTCGAAGAGAAAAGATTTCAATCGCCTATGAAACTGTTCGTAGAGTAGGAAGGCTGATCAGGAATAGATGAGGGGGTGCGCAGAGTGGAAGGAAGGGAATTCCAGATCTGCGGGGCAGCATGCTGGAAGGAGCGCCTAGACAGCTTGCTGCGTGAAGGAAGGCTCGGTCTCTCTAGAGTAACTTACTTAGAGGACCTGGTAGACGACTGCCTGGAGGTAGGTTGCCCCACTTGTAGTAAGTGGGACATGTAACTAATACCAGGAGTGGTAATAGACTTATAAGTTAGAGAAACTGTCTTGTATAAAATGCGTTCTCTAACTTTGAGCCAGTGTAAGGACTTCAGGATTGGAGTAACATGAGAATATTTGGAGCTACGAAAGACTGCATGTGCAAGGGAATTCTGAATGAACTGCAACCTATTAATCTCGCAACTGGGAAGATTTAGAAATAGGGAGTTGCAGTAATCCAGTTTGGATTGCACGAGAGCAGCGTCAATTGTAGTGGCAGTCTCGAGAGAAAGAAATGATCTTATTCGACGAAGATTGCGAATATGAAAGAAACATGCTTGTGATGTTTTAGTGATATGTTCGTGGAATGAGAGGTGGTGGTCAAGGACAACACCAAGATTCTTCACAGAAGAAACTGGTGTTACTGAAACATCGGAAGAGAGAGCCAGGGACACCTCGTTCAGTTTTGAAAGTTGCTGAGGTGTTCCAAATAGCACGAACTCAGTCTTGGATGGATTGAGTATCACACACACTATGACACACAAACACACACACATACACACAAACAAACAAAGCAAACAAACACACACAAACATACACACACCAACAAGCACAAACACAAACCGTAACAGAGCACAGGTAGGCTAGGGTATAGACATTAGTTGTTCGTAAAATGAAGCTGTAAAATTATAACCTATCTACGTGTTACCTGTCCGTACCTATAAATAGTGATCTAGTCCAGCATGATCGATTGAGTTATTGTTGATTGATTAATTTATTAATTTAAGAATTTTCGTTAAATTTATTTAGATTCTTAAATAAAATTTCTTTGCTTCTTTAAATATGAAATGACGTTACTTTTTAAGTCTCACGCTATAGACCAAAATTTAAAGAGTCTTCAACCCATTAAAAATGCTTTCACCTTTACAATTTTTGATTATTTATTTCATAAGCTTTAACAAAAAAGTAAAGCAGAGGCCTAGGTAAAATTCTGGTCTATGATTGCTTGATACCAAAGTCGAAATGCAAAGATAGGCCTATAAGCAACATTTACCTAGCTTCTCCTCAAATATGATATGATAGCTATAAAGATGTGATAGGTGCCCAGCAATATTGAGGTAAAGACATACTGTAGATTTATTATAAAAATTTTCCAGTCTTTAAGTCAATAAAGCATTTTAAACATAAAGTTAAAAATAAAGTTAAAGTTGAATTAAGTTGAAGTTTAAGTTTTTTAAAGTCAAGTTAAATGGAGCCTAGAATAAACACGTAGGCATATATTTCAATTGTCGTCAGTGATTGAACAAAGAATTAGACAAATATACTACAATTAATATTTTGACTGATTAGTTCAGAGCAAATTAATCGCCTTTCTCTTAATGTCACCAAAAATAACTTCATGCTGTCTAGTTACAAAAAGCAATCCATAAACCCAGAGATATAGAATAATATAGCCTAATTCTTAATTATATATATATAAAATAATTAATGAACCATACAAAATTTTTCTCATACAAAATTTTCACTAGTGATTGACAGTATAAAAATCAGATTGATTTTACAATATTTCTAGGTGCTTATTAATATTTCACTAATCCACAATTTCGTGGTAACGTCGCAGCGACGTTTCCTGTGTGTCGCTATAAGCTTGAGAGAGAGAGAGAGAGAGAGAGAGAGAGAGAGAGAGAGAGAGAGAGAGAGAAATACCACACTTAAAATAATATGCAATGTATTTCGGTTAATTTGTTGCTTAATTGTGTATTTACTGGTTCTGGAAATCATTGAGCTTCAACCGTTTAAGTGGCGGAAGCAAAATCTAGAAACTTGCAGGAAGAGAAGGAAAACTCCTGATCTACCTCCATCACAACGAGGTTGTATAGGACTTATTTACCTGACTCAGACCTCCGTTAAAATCTCAAATCACACCAGAACTGATGCATTCCAATACATGCATTTTACGTATGGCCAATACTGTGCCGTAATTTTGTGCTTAAAATTTGTAAACATGTATAAGGTGCGATTTTGATTAGGGAAATGGGCGTTGAGCATGATGTTTACAATAAAAAAATTAAGTTTATTTAAATCATCGGTGACTAAGAGTAGAAAACACTAAAACAAATATTTGTGTCATTATAAGACTAATGGTTCTGTAGTAATAACATACTAATATATATTATATTGAAATGATCAACCATGTTTATATCTATCACTTTTAATACCACAGGTTTAAATCGTTAGGCAAATTTAGTCCATTTTTCGTGTAATCAGTCCTGTGAATGTCAAATATTTTACTCTTAGATCAGCGAGGCCGAGAATCAAACCCATGATTGTTAAATTCACCTCAGGATCTGGAATTTAAAATTTCATGTCGTTACCTAACACCTCTAACCAATACGCCATTGAGACATTCTATAGCGTTCTGGTATGGCATGGCGATTACTGTTGGTTGACTAAATTCTCTTATGTTTCATAGAAAGTAGGCCATGAACCAGAAGTGCGCATCTTTGACAATCCATTTTACAGTACACAATAGAAGAAATCAGTAATAACAGTTAGGCCAACATGTTTAGGCCTGCATAACAAAACGGCACACTGGGCCAAGAAGCACAGATGCTTGTTTGAAAAACTTAAAACTGCATTTTGTCTGTTTATATATGTTAGATCTTTCTGACCTCTGCGTCCCAATTCGCCTCTCTGTATACATGTAAATGTACTTATTGTGTGATTGAATGCTGCCTAGAATGAAATGAACATGATTCAATTTAGATTCAATATATACGCCTACCTTAAAACTCATTCGTTCTTTCTCAACATCTCGTAATGTAAGTTTCTTAAGCTGCAAACTAAGTAGAACTAAGTTTAAACATGAATGATTTTGTGATATCAAACTGTCCTGGAGAGCAAAGTCCTGAAGTTCGATTCTCAGTTGAATTCGCTATTAATCCTTACACTAAGTTCATGATTATTTGCAAAAAGTGATAAACTATTCAAGGAAATGGTATACATCTTATATAGTAGTGAAGGACTAATCCATCATGACATTTCTCACTTTCAAATTCATATATTAAAAGCTTTAAGCAGTTCTCATTCGTTATAGTCTCTCATTCGTTTAGTTCCTGTAAATTCTGGGACTTTATTCTTTTATCAGCTGGGCTAAACATCTCGTGGGAGAGATGTTTAGCCCAGTTTCATCTCAGCTTCATCTCAGCTATCATGAAGTTATCTGTCGCTCTACGGGCATTGAGCGATTAAATCTTAATAGAAATTCTGAAGGATTTTTGACAGATAGGAAGACAATAAGCCAATAGAACTCACGAAAAAGTGCTGGATATGAAGTATTCAAAACATTCTGAATAAATAGCTCATTATTGCTTATAATTTTAATCTGCGTATTCCAATGTATAAACTATATACACTTTTACGCAACAACTGTTCAGCTTATCGAAAGCAAACCTATTCACATCTATTTCAACAGGTCTAAAAATAGACGCTACTATAATATAATTTTCATCCTGCTACTCGTCGTGCTGAGGCAAAGCCATCGAGACTGAAAAACTGATGACGAGAGCGAGACGGCAGCTAATGAAGTGATGATGACGATAATACAAAGCTGTCAGAGAGTCTGTGGGTTATTAGAATCCTAATGATTACAGGGAAAGCCCATAAAACTCACGAGTGTCATGTGACACTTCGGCTTCTCGACTAGAATTAGAATTAGCTACACTGCACTGCACTGCAATTAGCAATCCTCGTGAAATCCTCGATCAGTGTTTATAATAGTAACTTAAACTTAGAGAAATTCCCAGATATATTATCATATATATAGGGACGGGTCTTTGAATCTACTTTATAGTTTCCTGTTACTTTTCTATTCTTTATACCATACCTGCTCTACTTTAATGTTAGTTGCGTCAATCGGCAGTTTTCTCCATTGCATCATTAAATTTCCATGTATTTCCAGGTTTGTAGGGTATTTGGTGTCAACTGCAAACTGGCTAATCGTTAGGTTAAACCAATTATATGACAAATTATTACATTTACTGTTAACCTCTGAATTACTCAATCGCCAAGGATAAAGCCACATTTAACGTCAATGTCCTGATCAATCGAATGCCATTGACGGGAGAGCGCTGCGTTTGAAGTACCGACGTTGGATTTGGTAAATATTTTAAGGGAGGGTCCGTGGGAGTGAGTCGTCGGCTTGCGGGGTTCCTCCTGGCTTTTTCATAGGGAAGTTAAAACTGGGGGGGGGGGGGGGGTTAAAACGTTAGTCAGTAGGCTGTCAAAATACGAATAGACAGATCGACCACACAAACCCTTCATGCGGTGAGATTTAAGGGATATTGTTGTTTGTGTTATTGTTGCCCATTAAGCTACGGAAATGTATTGAATTTTTATGATAAGTTTGTCTTTGTATAGGTGACACACTAAGGACCAATATGTGGCCAAGTCGAATTGCGTGCACTGCACAATGTACATTTAAATGTTGAAGCTATAAAAATGAAATTACGATATAATGAATGAATTGAAAGTTTTTTGCCATTAATTTGTATATATATAATTTATATATATATATATATATATACATATATATATATATATATATATATATATATATATATATATATATATATATATATATATATATATATACATATACAGAGAGAGAGAGAGAAGGAGAAAGAATTTCTTTTAAAAATTATATCGCTCATTCAGTTCATGTACATGTGGTGAACAATTGTAAATACTCAGTTACATTAGGCCTATTATATTAGGCCTAAGTAAACATTTTAAGTGTAAAAAATAATTTGCACAAACTTAGTGATCCGCTCAAATTAAGTCACCATTACGCAAGGAAGAAAGACTTTACAAAACGTAACTTTAAGGAAGCAGAGATAATTGCTAATTAAAAGCACCTTAAACTCAAACAGTCAAAGATCACCTTAACGCAGGATATTAGCTTCTATTTTGGGATTGCAGATCTGTAATAAGAGTGGAGTCAAATTATTTTGGAAAGACCAGTAGTGATAATGGAACATTTTCTCTAAGGTCATTAGCCATTATACGAGTATGTCAAACCAACGATCAGATAAATTACACGTACAGTATATAAGGTTAGAGTTGTAAAATAATATAAGGCAAGCAGTTACCGTTAGGCCTAATTAATCGAAAGCAGTCTCACATTACTCTTTTCAATGTAATAAGGTAAAAATTAAATTTAAAAAACCATTTTTAAAGTATAACATACGCCATTATTAGAAATATGAACTGGCAATATGGCACTTCAAGATTAATTTTATGCATTTATTGCTAACTTCTATAATACACGGTAGCTTACTGCATGTATGATAGGGTATATTTTATATGCTTGCATTTGATATTATTTAAGCCATCATAGAGACTCTTCTACAACATTTGTTGTTAAATAAAGGATTGGACATAGTTATCAATTTTATATAATAAAATATTTCCTAAGTTTATAATTGATTTCAATATTTCACATTAATTTAACAATTAAAATTATTTATTAAAAGGAATTAATCACAAAAATTATTTTGTGCTTTGAAAATTAACTAATAGGTCTATATATACTGTAGATTTACAATGAAACAACCACAATTTTTAGCAACAAGCCCCGTCCGACCTCACTTTTAGAGCCTATTCACTTGTTCTATTGGCTATTTAATTCGACCTTGATAACTATACGCCACACTTTTACGGCCCATATAGTCTACAAATATAATGAAAGTCCGGATATTGTAGTCGTTACGAGAAATAGACCGGATACATTATAAGTAGTTAGTGCAGCTAAGTTCTTTAGTAGTACTTTAATTCAGTCAATAGCTATTTCAGTAGCTGCACTTCTACAACTCGATTACAACTCGAGTCTATTGTAGGAATCTGTACTAATCTTAAAATCCACAATTCATAAATCTTTAAAAAAAATAAAGCTTAAATAACCTATCCCATGGCTGAGAGTATCGGTAAAGAATTGAAGAAACTAAAGCAAGAGAAGCCTATGATAGGAGACGAAATAAAAGACTAAAGTAGACTCTGCTATGGCTACTAATTATGGTATTACCGAACTATGCTATGGCTCTTTTATGGTAGCCTCTCTTGTATTGTTATTTGTTTATCTCACCACATGCACGTTCCAATTGCTTATATAATTGTGCTGTGATGAACAAATAAACGATACTAAACTAAAAATAAGTGATTAATAACCGGCACTTAATCGAACCAAGAACTGACAGCGAGAGTGATGTCTTCAGGAAGGCCACAAGCAGGTGTTCATGAAGAGAGCCTCAAATGTAAAGAATGCTAATAACATTTGAGCCTTGAGCAACTTTTGTGGAGTCCAGTTTCGAGAATACGCTCCCCCTGACGATAGCTGCTGGTGCAAGCCGTGAATTGCTTCGATTACTTCGTTTCTGCAATCAAATGCACAACAATCAAAATAAGACATTTTCTACCATCAACTGTCGGGGTTAAACGAAAATCTGCTCTCTTTGAACTAATCAAACGAATAAACCCCGACGACTGAAATCTGTGCAGATTGCCTTCTAAGTGCCTGGAAGAATTTATAGTGCCTCAGAACTGCTGAATATAGCAATTAAGCACATTCGCAGGCACACAATAAGGACTATAAAGATATTGAAAAAGAACTAATGTTCAACGATCTTATTGACACACATGCAGTTGATTTCAACTGATATACATGTATATATATATATATATACTATATATATATATATATTATATATATATATATATATATATATATACTGCATGTACATCATATCATATATTATTACAACTAAATGTTTATGTGTGATGCTTGCTAATTCATACCGGTTTCTATACGTAACAATTTAATTTACCAGTAAGTTTTAATCACTAGGCCGAAGTTGTCAGAGTAAATGTCGAAGGTCGTAGTGTCGAGTAGACAACTGACCAAGCCTGTCTTTCTCATTATTTCGGTTTGCCGCAAATTCAGACCAGTGCTTCTCGAGTATTTTCATTTGCTCTATGTACAGCGTCCGATTAGAAATTTCTTTAAAAGGTAAACCACTTGGCTAACAATGTTAAGAAATTACTAAAGAATTAATGAAACTAATTAATAATTATAATAGCAGATGAAGTTATTATTTTACGAGGACTGGGTATACAGTACCTACACTACATAAAGCGCTAGTCCCGAGTAACTTTTCGTTGTGAAAGAGAACATTTTTCAGTAATCATTCATATCTTTTGATAGCCTTTGATGATCTATGTAAATTTAGTAGATTTGCATTTTCTATGCTTGTTTATTTTTCCGCGCATTGTTATGCTTTGATCATTGATGTGCACTCTATCCACCTCTTCTGTGGAATTAATTATTCTGTGAATTAACTGCATATTATATTCTCTCTTTCTTTTAGTGCACTGCCTACTGGCAGGTCCATGGTATATAACGTCTCCACTCATCTCTATCTACTGTCGTTCTCTTCATGCCAACATACGAGTGGATCTTTAAATTATTTGTAACATTCTTTGTGATATACATGTACCATTATTGTTGGGGGATTCTGCTTATGACGAGGTGGGCCCCCTATGCCTTCCTCAGCTTCGACTAACATTTACTGGGCAGGGGCGTCATTCCCTGAGAAATCAATCCTGTTTACCCATATCTATATATATATATATATATATATGCATGTATATATATATATATATATATATATATATATATATATATATATACATATATACATATATACATACATGTATATGTTTATTGTATACATATTGTATACATGTATATCACATGTATGTGATATACATGTATATACAATACATGTATATCACGTACATGTATATATATATCCATCCTGCATATTATATACTCTCTCTCTCTCTCTCTCTCTCTCTCTCTCTCTCTATATATATATATATATATATATATATATATATATATATATCTCAAAATGATAAATATATTAAGAAATAGGAAGAAGAGTTGGATAGGACATATTCTAAGGGTGGAAGGTCTATTAAAAGAGGTCATAGAAGGTAGAACGGAAGGAAAAAGAGGCAGGGGCCGGCCGAGATTAGGTATGTTAGATGATTTAAAGACCCACTCATATGTGGAAATGAAGAGGAAGGCGGAAGACAGAGAAGAGTGGAGGCGTTATGTACCATGGACCTGCCAGTAGGCAGTGCACTAAGAGAGATACTCTCTCTCTCTCTCTCTCTCTCTCTCTCTCTCTCTCTATATATATATATATATATATATATATATTATTTACGTACATACTGTACAATCCGCTAGGGAAGCCTTTTGAACTAAGGCCTTCTTGTGAGGACGTTAAATTTCATTGTGGTTTATGTCGCCATGTTAACAATCAGACTGAAGTAGTTTAGAAATCAGCCGCCACATGATATTGACCGGATGACAGAACTCGAGTCCCCCAGTGTTACGCTCAGCCTCGTGCTAATCCCTTGCGCCAGTTTATTGCTTCTATCTATGGCCATGTAATGACGCAGAGATACTTTATTGAAGTGTGGCAGTCACCAAGCGTCAACCCAGGAATACATCGATGCTGCTAAACGAGTGGGCAGACAGGGCATCCATCACTCACGAAGTCTCAATATGATAGAGTGCGCTCTCAGCCTGTCCCAGTCTAACATGCCCTTCCGGATTCGAATACCGGCCGCGGCGTGCTGACGCTGCGTTCAGCAGGGACACATTATATCCGGAAACATTGTGTATTTTGAATAGCAATACGAGTGCAGAGCGTGGAAGCATCCAGAAGTTTAAGCAACCAACGTATTTACGCCGATAAATACACGGAGAACAATTGTATGTAGTAAAGACGCCGATAGATAGCCGGCTAGTTAGCAGCTTAACTTCTGAGCAATAGACGCACGATTCGAATATACTATTTGAAATGAAAGTACAATGTACGTATATTGTAATGGCGACGTGGACTGGCATTCAATAGTTAACTTTCATAGAGGTGCAGTTACGGCTCAACTCTTGCTGAATTTATTTTCTTAGCTTTGATAGGTGGGTAGATAAGACTTGCAATTTTCTCATAGTGCGGCGTGAATTAAACATATATTCTTCTTCTGCATAGATAGTGTAATATGGATACTGATATGTATATGTAATATAGATATGGATATATCCATAATATATATATATATATATATATATATATATATATATACATGTATATATAATACATATAATATATATGATATGGATTTGGATATGGATATGTAATATGGATAGATAGGATTGTTTTCTCAGGGAATGGCGCCCCTGCTCAGTGAATATTAGTCGAAGCTGAGGAAGGCATAGGGGGCCCACCTCTTCATAAGCAGAATTCCCCAAGAATAATGGTATATCGTCTTAGATGATTTTATGATCCACTCACATGCGGACCTGAAAACGTAAGACAGAAGAGTGGAGGCGTTAAATACCATGAACCTGATAGTTGGCAGTGCACTAAGAGAGAGTGTTGGTATACGGTTTTATTCACGACGCTATCCTGGGAAAATCAAAGGTGCCATTATGGGTGTGGTTGAAACAGCAAGGGTGCCATTTGGGCGTGGTTGAAGAGTAGTGGAATATAAGGCATTCGATGCTTTTAGAAACCGTTCATTAAGTTTCAACTATGAATTCTTAGTGTTCAACCTTACTGAATTGCTGATAAGAAATCATATTTTTCTCAATTTTCTATTAAGGATTCGCCGCTAAGTATTACAATTAGCCACTCTGGTAGAGGAGGGGTTGCAGCAAGGCATCCCATCTCTTTAAACTCTTCCCATTATTTCATAGAATAATAGTTACAACAAAACGTCGGTCGCCTATTATACCGATGTACCGGATAGAGCATTTATATGACCATCAAAGTTTGGCAGAACAAAAAACCTAAATATCAAACAATCGTTCAAGGACAATACATAGAGGAACAGCCGTGCTAGGTAGATTAATGTTATTTTGATGCTTGAGTGAGTGTGAAAAGCTAGAGAGAGAGAGAGAGAGAGAGAGAGAGAGAGAGAGAGGGAGAGAGGGAGAGAGAGATAGAGAGAGAGAGAGAGAGACAGATAAAGGCACAGAGAAAGAGAGAGAGGTTATTGTATTGAGATGGAGCTTGTCCGTTATTCAATAAGTCAATTAATTATCAAGCTTGATAATTAATTGACTTATTGAATAACGGACAAGCATCTCTGACTAACGAAATATAAAGTTTAATTAATATTGTTCAATTCGCAGACTAACTAAATAAAAAAGGCAGAAAATGAGCTAAATAAAATCGCCTACTTTTAAGCGCAAATACGCTAACCTCCGTAAAATTAATTCACACACTCTGAAATAAGAATTACAGCCAAAGAATCTTGAAACGAATTACCATTTAGCTTTAGCCCTATGTATTGCTTCTTGAAATAAAAACCACTTTGCTTATGAAATGATCAACCAACCAAATGATTATTTTGGTTTTCTAAAATCAGATTTCAGCAGATTCTCTAAATTGATGAAGTTGAATTGGTTGTTGAATTGGTTCAGTAGATTGTGTCTCTGCTCCAGCTAATATTTTAGTGAGAGCGATTTTTAATAAAGCTAATGTTAACATCAGTTTCCTCACTCGAAAGCGATGTCAGTGACCTTTGAGCCCGGGATTTGAACCCACCACATACTGATCCGCGGTCGAGTATCTTACCGACATCGCAACAGGCTCCAGCCACATCGCTGGATACGATTGACTAAAACAGAATGGCCATGTGGCGATAATAGAAATATTAATATTTTTTTGAAAATAAGGTTAAAGCTGGTCTACTGGAAAATGTACATGCATAAAATCCTCCTGTGAGAGTGCATATTTAATGACAAAAATTGCAATAGGGAAATATTAAGTGCAGATTAGTCTTTGCTATTTCATAAACAAGAATTCGCTTCCTTCAGATTTTAAATCTTAATCACGTATAAGTATTTAACTTCAGATAAATCAACATACATGTAGTTCTAGTATTTTGTTAAAGCAGTAAACAGTGTATCTTCGCTTGCCCAAGAAAAGTTCATGGTTTGAACAGACTTAAACACACCAGACTCTGTCACTGAAGACTATTTTCGAATAACTAGTTAGCAATAGCAGTACATGCATATATATGAAAGTCTGCATTGCGCCTTTCGTGTCAAACTCATGACAAAGTTTCTAATAGGTAAATGCTTTCTTCAAAGAAAATACAAGCTTAGGAAGAGTAGAAAGTAAAGTAGTTGCGCTACAAAGCAATTAACTAGTTAGTTAATTAAAATTAATTAATTAATTTCGGAGTCATTTTGTAAGATAATAGTGGTAAAACATTATAATTTATAGAACGTTGTCGCTTATAACATAACAAAGTTGTTTAAGGATAATGTTTGAACTACATAATATACAGCTTAAAAAAAGAAAAATACAGCGTAAATGTAATCCTATTCAGTCTAATGAACTTATTTATATAACTGCATTTATTTCTAGTAGAGTACTATAATCCTCGCTGGATTTCAGAGTAAAGTAATATTCAACGTAATTGCGGGTTATCTATTTATAAATTCTATTCTGATTTTTTTGAGTCCTTAAGTTTTGAGTCCAGAAAGCTAAAAATATGTTGCTTTAAAATAAAATATACTAATAATAGCTTTGCCTCGTTTGGTCACTGTCAAGGCCACATTAGCTGCAAACGTGGACAGATGATCTGTTTGGACCATGGGCGTACCCAGCTACTTTTTCATGGGATGGCAGCTCAAGCTGATGAGGAGATCCGTTTTGAATTTTTGCTCGCCGACTTGATCTTTTCTCCATAGCGCTTGGTGTTGTCATTGACTGCAGTGGCTCTAAAATTGCTTTTTACTGTTACTAATTTATGCTTTTCCCATAGATATCGAGGAAACTTGTTATTGATTGTATTGCATCTAATTGTATATTTTTATATGTTGTTTATCTTATGCTATGCTAAAACAATCAGACTAGTTAGAATGAAATATACCAATTTGAAATATTCTTGTAAATCACAGTAATGTAATACCATACAACTAGTAGGCAGAACTGAATTCTTTTTGTGAAGTAAATACATGTAGTTAGATATTATCATATATTGTTGAGAGATCACTTAGTTTTAAAAATAACTGCATGAAGCTGACTTAGGAATATAAATTAAAACAGTATCTTCAAAATGTTCATCCCTAATGTATAATGTTCGCCTTATCTTCATCTCTAAACTCTTTCTTTCTCACTATCACTCCCTCTCACTTTCTCTGTCACTCTCTATCTAATGTTCTGTTAAATAGCGGGTCCAAGTACTGTGGCGGAAAAAATTTAGTACATCTCAGAATCTTCTGCCATGTACAATAATGAGAAATCCCTCACTATAAGTTTTTTACTGTATTTATATTTGGTACACCGACAGAATTTTAAAACGCTGTGAGAATCACGACAAACAATACTGGGCACAAATTTGCATTTTATATTATCTAATAGCAATTCTTGGTGTCCATTATTTAATTAAAAATTATAAGAAAGAACAGTCCAAACTTTAAGTCAAAATTAAGACGAAATATTCATCCAATATTGCAATAGAAATAATAATAAGAAATAAACACTTATTCGCATTACGGAAGCTATTCTTATATTACACTTTAATGAGACATGAAAAATTATTGTTACACTTTCTGGTGAGTAATGATATGGTTTTTGTCTTCCTCAATACCGTTGATAGGTGTCTCTTAGAAACACCTGATGTGCTCTATTGGTTCATTCTCAAATATCCCGAATTCAACACGAGAGAACCTTGTTAAGCTTGTTTTTTATAAGCTCTTTTATAAGTTTTTTTAAAAACAAAAGCAGTGGAGTGCGCTATTTTAGGTAGGTGAAATTTTTTGTGCTAATTCATTTGAAGACAATTGATCATTGGACAATAATTATTTTCGCATTCTGATCTTTGGGTCTCCCAATATCTAAAGAACCAATGTTATAATATGGATATAGGTTCAAGAAGGATGTTATTAAAATAATGAGTTTATATTGTGTAACTAGCGTATACGTTGTGTACTTAATTTCGTCAGTAAATATATTCTTTCTCTAGCAGCCTGATGTTTTAATTAATGCCTATTTTCACTTTTCTTTTTTGGTCACATGTTCATTGATATTATTACTATGTGAATTTAGTGAAAATAAAACATATTTTCTCTCTCTCTCGTTTTAAAAATCCTAAGCTCTGAAATAATATTTTAACGTTCATTTTTTCTTCATTAAGGAAAAACAATATTGTGACACATGGCAGTTGAAGCATAAGCTAACTTATTGAAATACCAAAACGAAGTGATCATTCGTTCTAAAACATATATATATATATATATATATATATATATATATATATATATATATATATATATATATAGAAAGAATTTAATTAAAATCTAAATTAAATTCACCGTCTTAAAGATGCAATCTGGGCAACTATTCATTACGTGACGCGACCCTGAGAGAAAGTCATTTACTGTCGCTGTCCCATGAAATACGTTGTATCTGTTTCAAGTCAATACAGGCAATCAACCGATTCATCACTCCAGCAGGACTGTATCTCACGAACACACGAACAAGCACCGGATACAAGTTAACTGAGAGTCCTGCTGAGCTGAAAACTGTCCGCAGTGGATAGTGTCCGGAAGATCGATTTTAAATCAAACCATATTTATAAAACCAGTCCAGTTCGCAAGAAACTAAACTAAACTAAACCATGCTTAATGGGGAAATGATCAACTATGTTGATATCTATCACCTTTTCAGCATTAATTAGTGTTTATCTGATAAATAATTGCAAAATATAAGTAAGGCCATAAGCAGCTTAATATAAAACTAGACCAGGCCATGTCTGTCATATATCATATAACTCTAGTTCAGGTCAGGATACTGTAGATAATTAATAATCATCATCATCTTCCCTTGAAACTCAGTTTAACTAGCGTCGGGATACGAATAGACTGCTGTCTCAAATCCTCTCTGTCCTACATCATAGCATCCATATGTCAATCCCCTATTTGAGACTTTCCCATTCGTTCATATTTGTTGTAGCAATTTCTGGAGATTAGGCGCTCACCAATCGAATGCCCTGTCTGACGTTGGTGTGGATCTTAGTGCTTCAGTCGCCTTCTACGACATTTTAAGTCTCCGGTTGGTCTATTCTTCAAACAACGTGGACACAACACGGGATTTAGACAATTAATTAATACCTTCTAAAAAATCTAGGCCATAGCTTAAACTTGGCTATGCTCATCTAATAGGATAAGGTCATGCAGGTAACTAATATCACAATTAACCATTATCATACCGGTAGTTAATTTCACGTCTAACTAATATGATTTAGGTAGTTAAGCTTATATCTAGACATGGTCATATAGGTAGTTTAGCTTATATCTAGACATGATCATACAGGTAGTTAAGCTTATATCTAGACAAGGTCATATAGGTAGTTAAGCTTATATCAAGAACAAGGTCATATAGGTAGTTAAGCTTATATCTAGACAAGGTCATATAGGTAGTTAAGCTTATATCTAGACAAGGTCATATAGGTAGTTAAGCTTATATCTAGACAAGGTCTTATATCTAGACAAGGTCATATAGGTAGTTAAGCTTATATCTAGACAAGGTCATATAGGTAGTTAAGCTTATATCTAGACAAGGTCATATATGTAGTAAAGATCATCTCAAGACATCTCAAGACAAGGTCGTATAGGAAGCTAATCCCACAAGCAATAAGGCCACGTACTGTAGGTAGCTAAGTTTAGAACTAGAGAAGGTCTGATTGATGGTTAATAAAACATGAACAGATTATATTAGTATGGTATATATACGATCTCATATTATGTTGTGCATTGATTAATATTATCATCTCGTCACATATATGATGCATTGATTAATATCATAACCTAATCACGTAGATGAGGCATTGATTAACAGTATGATCTCATCACGTAGATGATGCATAATTAACAGTATGATCTCATCAAATAGACGATGCATTGATTAACAGTATGATCTCATCAAATAGACGATGCATTGATTAACAGTATGATATCATCAAATAGATGATACATGATTAACAGTATGATCTCATCACATAGATGATGCATGATTAACAGTACGATCTCATCACATAGATGATGCATGATTAACAGTATGATCTCATCACATAGATGATGCATGATTAACAGCATGATCTCATCACGTAGATGATGCATTGATTAATATCGTCATCTCATCATAGATTATGATGATATAGATTATCTCATCATATTATTATAGATTATAATCACATAGATTATGCACTTCTAAAGCTTTAACAATGCGATTAATCAAAGCTTCATTGAAAATAATTATTTCAATAACTTGTTGAAATAATTAAATAATCTTTGTTATGATTGAAACTTAAGTTTTGTTGGGAGTAATCTAATCCATTTTTTTGCCAATGAAAAGTGCATCAGTTACTACATCCTCTACATGATGAAATACTTGTTCAACTTCCACAATTAGTTACGCTGTTCTCCAGTAATAGACTTCCATAATCAGTTTAATTATCTATATCTAGTGCAGCTAGTCTTTGCCGGAAGGAAATCGGTAGAGTGACCATCTGCGGATCTGTAGGTGCAGTGTTGTGAATCAGTGGAGGTAGGGATTGACGCATTGGTATAGCGTGCGCCTCAGAATCACGAGGCCTAGATCCAACTCTAAGGTCTCTCTCTCTCTTAGTGCACTGCCTACCGACAGGTCCATGGTATATAACGCCTCCACTCTTCCCTGTCTTCCGCTTTCCTCTTCATTTCCACATATGCGTGGGTCTTTAATTAATCTAACATATCTAATCTCGGCCTGCCCCTGCCTCTTTCTCCTTTCCATTCTACCTTCTATGACCTCTATTACAAACCTTCCCTCCTTAGAATGTGTCCTATCCAACTGTTCTTCTTAATACATTTATCATCTATCTAATACATCTATCTTTACCAACTCTCTCCAGAACTTCCTCATTTGTAATCTTTTGAGTCCAGCTAATCCTCTCCATTCTTCTCCAAATCCACATTTCCAATGCCTCCAGTTTCCTAATATCTTCCTTCCTCAAGGTCTATGTTTCACATCCATACAATAGCGTGGTCCAAACCAAAGTTTTCACTATCTTTATCTTTGTATCTTTCTTTTGACTTTTTGTTAATAGTTCTTTTCTACTACCAAATGCCGCTGTTGCTTGTGCAATCCTACTTCATATTTCAGTCTCTCATTTCAGGTCATCAGTTATAGTATGACCCAAATATTTGAAACTCCGTATCTGTTCCAATTTCGTGCTATTTATTGTGATATGAACTTCACTTTTATTATGGGACACTCTCATAACCTTGGTCTTTTTTATATTAATCTACATGCCATATCTCAGTGCCGTATCATTCGGCCTATTCATTATCTTCTGCAGTTCAGTCTCCCTGCCCGCTACCATTTCTTGGTCCTTTGCAAATCGTAAATCTTGTAACAATTTTCCTCCTACTTTTATTCCTTCTTTCATATCTTCCATGGCTTTCTCCATCATTGCTTGAGCATAAATGTTAAACAGCAGCGGCGAAATGCTATAACCTTTTCTTACTTACCTTCACACTTTACTTACGCTTTACTTTGCTTACTATTATTATTAATTATTATTATTATTAGTAGTATATTATTACAATTTTTATTATTATTAATTATTAGCTTATTATTTATTTACGTTTTACTTAGCTTACCTTCACGCTCTAGGCTATCTAATCGTCTTTTCCAGCATGCTGCACCGCAGATCCGGAATTATTTTCCATCAAATCTTCGGAAATCTTCCTTTGAATCACATCAGCCTTTGCTTTCCTATGAGCAGTTCCATAGGCAGTTGAAGACTTATCTTTTCCATCTCTCTTTTCCATCCAGTGTCCATGAGCAGCGACTTGCGCCTAAACTACCTTTTCTTTGATTCCCTTTACTTTGGACTGATCTTCTGGCTTTTATAATTTGCACCGTTTTTAGACTTTCTTTTTGCTCGCTGGCTTGATTTTGTCTCAATAGTGCTCGATGTTGTCATTGATGACTGTAGCACTCTAATTGTTATTATTATAACATTATTATTATTACTCCACGTCCTATTTCGCCTTCTACTGAGTATTCCTGTTAGATTTTGATTACTGCTCTTTGATTCATATACAAGCTTAAAATTAGTCTTCTATCTCTCCAGTCAGTTCCTATTCTTTTTAAGATATTCATCATCGTAATCCAAGGTCAATCCGCAGTAAATGGTCAACTCCTAGGTTCATCAGCAATAAATAAATCCTATACTGGTGCTCGTTGGTTTGCCTTCCACAGTGCTCGATGCTACGATGGACTTGAAACAGCACTTTAATTGCAGTAGTTGTTGTAGGTAATTGTTTTAAAGGACACCGTCATGAGTGCAACATGCAACTTAGTTCATCGCTGTAATTGAATTAGTTGCCGTTTTGGAAAGACTGCCGTCTACGGGGTTCAGTCACTAGCTTCGTAAAGTATATGAAACACATTCCCTCTTTTTTATCATATGAATTCTGGATTTTACGCAGAGCTTGACTGATTACTTAAAACTATCTGAAGAATTCTCGAGCTGCTTTGCTGTCGATTTTAATCTTGAGTCGCAGAAGAGATGAGAACGTAAACAAACCTGACGACTCGCTCAGCAACGAGCAGTAGACAATTATATCACGCTAATCCAAACTGACGCGTCCAGGAATCGAACACGAGTCTAGCGAATGGTTGAAAAGGTCAGACGGTGCGGGTCAGATCGTGTCCAGTGTAATTTCATTAGCTCTCAGTTGTTGTTAATTCTGGACGATTTCATCGAGCGCGAATATTAAGTTATATCTCTGCTTGGCTCGTCGGTTGCGTATGATGTCAGGCTTTTGATGCTGAGAGTTTCTGCTCGAATCTACAGTCCTGCATTTGTAAGGTAAAGTTAGTCCTGCGCGTGATACGAAGCTTTGCTATTTGTAATGGATATTTTAAACTGTTATATTTATGAGTTAGAGGAAGGCCGAGATATAGGATGCTGGATGACCTGATAACATATTCATATATAGGAGATGAAAAGGAAGGCTGAGGATACAATTGGTTGGAAGAGTTATATGCCCTGGACCTGCCGTTAGGAAGTGCACTAGAAGAAGAAGGTATCTATGAGCTGAGCCTATAGCCTATTTATGAATTGTCTGCCAGCTCATCAGTTGATTCAGAGTTCAAATTTATTGCCGGCATAGAATGGAATAGGAAGCTGACTTTAAGTTAGGCTTTGGATTTTAGATTTTAGATCAGTTTGGTAAACACATTCTGGCAAGAAGGAGGCCACAGATTTAATTGTAGCCTTCTCGTCCGTGACTATATGGACTTGAGTTTCGTCAATAGTTTTTGTTATTAAACATAGCGTTATAGCTTTGTATAAGCATTTGCATTCCTCAGCTGCATTTTAAACTTTACAACGAAGCAAGAACTTTACGGAAAATTGCTATTCACAGGATATTCCAGACAGTTTTTCGAATTTTTTCTAAATATTCTTTTTAATCGCACGACGTTTCCTCTAGATAGTGTTTCTATGGTTGCTGAACTATTGAATTACCGTTAAATATTTTCTTTGCGTATTGCTCGCAAACAAATAACGGAACCAATACTGGCCTGAAGTCACATGAAGATCCTCAACCCGTTCTTAGACATTCCTGCTTTAAAGTTATATCTCAATGGCTATACAAATGTTTTACCGGCAATGAAAGCAACGAGAGAGCTCGTAATAGAGTATCGGTTGCGACAGATGGGGTACGGCAACAAGTTCCTGTGTATGTTTTATAGACGTGTGGCACGCAAGCCGTTGTACCGGGTGATGCAGGTCGTCTAGGAGGATCGTTCGTCTGCTTCAGTGCTGCCTGCAGTACAGCACTGTGTCTCTGCGGGTGCGAGTCGTTTAGGAAAATAATAATAAAATCTAATAACAACGAAAAACCTTCAGGTCTATCGGATTATACAGTAAATTAAACGCTTTTGGATTATTCGCTTAGCTAATGTGTACGGCTTGTAAAACCGTTAAACTATGGTGATTACTATAAGTAAGTCTATTAGTTTTAGCGGACTATTTACTTTAATTTTAATGGACTATTTACTTAAATTTTAGCGGAATATTTATTCTTAAGCAGTATTAATTTAGTCGGGGCACTAAGCTCTATCAATAAGCATATTTATACAGTGCCTCTTTCTCTGCTAAAAGTCTCAGTACCGCTAAAGAAAGGGCAAATAGTCTAGTGGTATACGACCACAACCGGTGTAACTTACTTAGTAAACGATATATGCCTGTAGATCAAGCAATTAGAACAAATCTTTACGCCATGTAACAGAAAATTAGCAGGATATGACAAATGCAATGGAAAATTGAATGAAAGCCGTAAGTTTAATCGTGTTATTGATTGTACTAAATTTTGGTATATGGATCCGATTTCGATATTGTGCTCATTGGCGAACAATAAAACAGATTCTTAGTAGGAATGTGCACCTTGACCTGAACATGTGTTAGATCTGTACCCTTGTAGAGAACAGCTGAATTTTAATGACTATAACAGGCCAAATTAAAAGATATTTGAGTTATATTTAAATATTAAACTGTTTAATCAAACGTGCATTGTCTTTAATTCAATTATACAATATATTAGAATTATGTTGGTTGCGTTTGCCAACTTTTAAGTAGTCCAAAATGGATAGTTTAGTGTATTGATAATCTAAATTGTTCATGAAGTCTAGATTTCAGAATATTTATAATTTTGACATTTGTTAAATTTTTAACAACGTAGTAAAATAAAAAAAGCGGTAAAATTTGTACTGAACTGTTTAATTGGTTTTATATTTTTACATTAATATCTCGTAAATTAAGGGGTCAATTTTTAAACAATTAACTAGTAAAACCAGTAAACCAGTTTTACATATTTTTTAATACTATTGTTAGTGCACATTTAATTTAACAAAAATCTGGTTACTTCAATGAAAAGAGACAAATCAAACATAATTATGGCGTTTAGCATTGGGAGGCATGATTGCCGAAATGGGTTCAGAATTTACTAATTAAATTTGATTAATTGGATTATTTTCGTTGTTGTATAAATAACGCAAACATTACATGTAGGCCTATATTCAAATAGCACCCTACTTTTGTATTAAATAAGATTTTAATAATTTTAATTGGCTTCTGTATCATAAATTAAAAATAGAATATTAATTAGATTAAATAAGCAAAGTAAAGTCATTACAAAAGTTATTCACTATACATGTATGATAATTGATAAAAGTATATACATGTATATATATATATATATATATATATATATATATATATATATATATATATATATATATGTATAATCTATATAAAGGCCTATATAATATATATAAACTGTTACCGAATTCTAATGATTTATTAGTGAAGTGTCGACATTAGATTTTATCTCTGATTAACTATCATTGGCAATATCTAACTAATATTTAAAAATTATCTATTCTGCCTAAACCCCTGCAATTTGTAGCCAATCGAGAACTAAGTTTAATAGAGTCAGCCGAAAGCAATCATAGACAGTCATAGGCAGTCATAGGCAGTCTTAGGCAGTCATAGGCAACCAAAGGCAGTCATAGGCAGCCAAAGGCAGTCATAGGCAGTCATAGGCAGTCATAGGCAGTCATAGGCAGCCAAAGGCAGTCATAGACAGTCGTAGACAGTCATAGTCGGGAACTGATTGCATCCATTGATTTCCAATATACGTAACTAGCACTTCTTCCTTTAATAATTACAAGCGGCAGTACATGGCAGAGATGCCACGAACTCTTGTTATGAAAATCAATCGTTTGATTTAATACACGTCCGTCACGCGCACAAATGTTTATCGATGGAAGTCATACTACGATAGAGAAATGTATTTGCCAGTTATGTTTATTTATAGTATATGTATTGAAGCACAAACGAAAAGTTAGCTACTACATTTTAGCAAAGCAAGTAATGATATTTATTTGAAGATTAATCTGTGTGTTGATGAATTATTCGCTGTTGATAATGAATTTATTGGATGAGCTGATTATAAATGTGCTTACTGGATATGTTGATTGTGTTAAACTTATATCAATATATAGATGCACAATGTTATACATGTATACATATTTTTACGGCGTATACACACACAAACACACATACACACATACACACACACACATATATATATACAGAGAGAGAGAGAGAGAGAGAGAGCGAGAGAGAAAGAGGGAGAGAGAGAGAGTAAGGAGAAAAAGCCAGCCTAAGCACTGATATAAATGCACCTACTCGAATTCTTTATTTTTTAATTATATTTGCAAGCCATAAATCACACATTACATTGTATTGCACATTCATAAGAAAAATATACAAATTGTTTCTGTTGCACGACATATTTCACCTACTGTATATCTGCTGAAAAATACGAAAAAAGCCCTCTGTACTCTTTACCTTAATATTTGATTATATTGAATTTACTGCATTTCGTTGACCTAAAGTCTGCTATGCTATCGATTTATCCCAAACTGGACTCTTGTGCTGAGCTCTTTCCATCTCTTTATGCATCGTCAGTCAGTTGTGCTGAAGTGTACTGGATTGTACACGTTTCAGTTTGCTTAAATCAAAATTCCTTGAGTGAGTTACAGGAGGCTATCGAACAGCATTTCAATGCTGTCTTAATTGAAATGTTTTCTTATTTACTTAAGCGCCAGTGATGTGTTTTTCTACAGTTCTTTCCCTCTCTGGAAATAGCATAAAATATTAGATAATTGTAGTATTCTTCGCTATAGGAATCTAGTTTTGTTCACTGTTCGTGTTCTTTCAATTGATGATTTAACTCACTACTTAAAAGCTAAAGAAAGGCATGTGAAGTGAAAAGATCATTGGTAATATGTTTACCAATTTATCACTTAATATGTTCATCAATCAATATGTTCATCAGAAAATCATTTAACATGTTCACTATTTATTATGTTAATCAGTTCATCACTTAACTTGTTCATCACTTAATATGTTCATCAGTATATCACTTAACATGGTCATCATTTAATATGCTGATCCATTCATCACTTAGCATGTGCATCACTTAATATGTTCATCAGTTCACCACTTTAAAGTCACTTGCTTTTTATCACAATCCAGCTGGTTATTTTTCCACTTACCAGTCCTGTCTAAGTTCGAGATTTTTCTCCCAGAAGAACTGTCCGGGAACCGAACCCACGATATCTGATGTTCTTCTCACTGAGCAATTAGACAAACTAAATATAGGCTACATGATATAATATGATAGAAAGTTAGAGATGCTATAAATAAATAACATAGTGTAGTATTAGTTATAGCTAAAGGTAATCATTACATTGTACTTGAATGATATTTATGAATGCCATGCCAACTCCACTGACTAGAGTCATTTATGAGAATACTAGCGTTAAACAATCATATGTTTTAATTTTCATTTGTAAGCTATTAATCTATACTGAAAGTAAATTGGATATTTTGTTTATAGGTAATGAAACAGTGAAGCTACACTGTACAATGTAAAGAGATGATAAATGCCTTCTATCGATACAGTTATATGATGATCAGGTGTCTTGTAATCAGATATGCACTGATGATACCTTGGCCTTGACCTTTTGCTTTACTGAACGATCTACGTGTAGCAACAATTGTCAACAAACGGAAACAACCGATTTTGTGTTAACTGATCCGGCGTAGAGAAGTACAAAACAACGTGATTATTGGATTATGGTAGGGCGATGAATTGCACCCATTCTACTTTATTGAATTATTGATCTCGGTGCCATTAGGCGAATCACTTTATTGATTTGTGATTCAATGCATGCAGGGTCATCCCCGATGTAGTTTTATAGCTTTGTTTCTTTTTTTTACAATTTTGATATCGGTTATTTATATCACTGCGAAAATATTAATTATATGCTTGATTCCATTCAGATGACTACAGCAAAAACCAAATAATAACTATTTAGTTTCAAGTCAATAGGTTTGAATATATTGATGATTCTTCAGACAAATGACAAATGAAATGCTTGAAACCAGTCTAGTAAAATATACAATTATATCTGCATTATATTTGTAACATTTCCTTTTGTTTTCACACGTAACAGACTCAATTTCTGCTGTTTCCTTCGTTTAAATTGCAGTTTTTTTAGTGTTTCATTGATTCTTTCTATTATTATTAGTAATATTTGATTATATAAATCATTTAATTCTCCTGAGTATACTGCGGTTACATCAGATTACAAATAACTTTGCAATACCGGGTTGACATCCCTGGGGTTTATTCAAACCCTTCAACACTAGGTCTTCCAAAGTGGCCGCCCATCCAAATACTAACCAGGCCCTCCGTTGATCAATTTCGCTTGGTTTGAACTCGAGCTAAACCAAGTGCGCTATATCTCATATCCAGTATACTCTTACCGCAGAGTATATATTCCAGAGCGATAGATTCGCAGTAACTGTGGATTTATCAGCTTGTAATTCATTCCTGAATTGAAAAATATAGCTTCCGAAGTCGCTTTCCGTCAGCCAAATACCTAATATTTTAGGGTTCATTAAAACAGAGTTAAGTACCTTTGTATTTTTGTGACTACCCAAAGTAACAGGAATGTTAATATCTACACACTTGATGAACGCTTCATGACTTATATAAGACATGCAGACAATCCTTCAAGCTTCTCCATGACTTTCTTGTACCTTATCTCTGTTCTCTCTCTGAAAACAGTTCAAGCTTGAGAACCCGTAGCTGCCGCACTGCACGTATAATTCTATATATTGTAGAGTGTATAGCTTCCAAAATGTCAGCCTCACATTTTCCTAGGAACTGAATAATGAACAAAATTTTTTATTATTAGTCAACTAAAATGGGGATAAAATTAGAATAGTCTTGCTGACAATAAGTTCAGCGGAATATATTAATAATTTTTTGAGTGTCCTAATAGCACTAGAGTACAAAGAAATAGACATTAAACTAGACGGATTAGTTGATAAAAAATCTCCAGTTAAGCGAGAGAATTGATTGGCTTTTGCTTGTATAGCCTATGTGAACACTTGTCATACGAATTCATTTCCTCAAATGCTATACTTATCTAATAATGTCGGTATTGTTGGCATGCAATTGAATACAGATATTTTACAATGTTTTAAAGCAGGAAAGATGATCTTGTAGTGAACATTGTATATAGGAACACTGAAGTGATCAATCGCACCTTTACGTATTTAAATCACACCAAGTACTCAAATATTCAGAACAAAAATTAATGCGATTACTAGAAGGAGAAAAAAATAATTTGAGACCTACTTAAGCCTAGCACTCAATTTTTCATTCAGTCATTCCCACTCTTTCAATCATTCTCATTCATTCAATAGTTGTCATTCATTCAATTATTCTCATTCATTCAATTATTCTCACTCGTTCAGTCATCTCACTCATTCAACCATTCTTACTCATTCAATCATTTCCATTCTTCCAATCAGTCTCATTCATTCACCAATTCTAATTCTTTCAATCATTCTCACTCATTCAGTCATTCACATTCATTCAATCATTCTCAGTCATTGAATCATTCTCACTCCTTGAATCATTCTCACTCACTCAGCCATTTTCGTTCATTCACTCATTCTCAGTCATTCAATCATTCTAATTCATTCAGTCATTCTCCTACATTTTAACTTATCCTTGCTTGTCTCGCACAAGCATTTCAAATGCACATCTATCGACCGCGCAGGGTTGTAAGGATTCACTGTTTGGCTTCAGGCAACACTTCACAGCGCTGATAGATAGCGAATCTTCACGCACTGCGTCGCTCAGGAGCAGATAAAAGACAACAACAACGCTTTCGTCTACAGAGTCTACTCAATGGCTTCTCTCTCGCACTTTAAAGAACGCATGATATCGAGCACTGCGTTCGTTAAAGCAGGCGTTTACGGCAATCTGTGCTAAAAACGAATTATCTTTGAGAGTTCAGTCCGTCTTGCACTTTTCTAAAGTTTTGGAACCGTTTAGAAACATGCCGTTATTTTTAATGGATGCCTTTGAAAATGCCACAATAATTACTCCATGAAATATATTCTGTCATTTTCTTTATGCCTGGCCGGATCTCATTTTTGTGAGAAATTTACTAATAAAAGTTTATAAACTGGCAATTCATGGCGCCCAGCGCAACATTTTCAACAACTACTAGATATCCTTAGCCCAGTACGAACATGTCACTTACAATAATAGCCAACATGTACAGGCTTTAATTACCATTCTCGTACTAACCTAAATTAATCCTAAATTGCCACTGGATATTGAATGAGCATTCCATTTCGTAGAATCATTTATAGCAATTATTACATTCACAGACAGTATATGGACATAAATATATACATATATATATATATATATATATATATATATATATATATATATATATATATATATATATATATATATATATGTACATGTATATGTACATGTATATAACTGTTACATTCACATTATCAAAGTTAATGATAGTCGTCATCTTTATAAGCATAATCATGTCCATTATTAATGCAAGATATGATATTATAAACCTTTGACTATTTAATCGAAAAAGTAATCTAAAGCAGCACGTGCTGTATAATTGCTACCAAACGCACACTAAACTTAAATTAAGAAACCACTTCAGAAATAATTACATCTTTAATTTATAAATTGTATTTTAAGCGTGATGTAGAGATGTTTTGCGATGGAATCACATTTTTGATGGACGATAAGAATTTGTATAAAAATTACATACGACAATACGCACGAAAGAAAAATTCTAGCGTATTTAAAACCTCTTTCTTTTTTCCTATTTTTAGCTAAAGGATATTGAGTAGCAAAGTGGCGAGTCCGCAAGTTTAAGAAGTGATTGAGTATTTCGAAAGAAGTACACACCGAGCATGTGTAGAGACTTTCTTTGCTTAGCTGCTGTTTTTGTAGATTTCATTATTTAATTCCCTCTCCAAGATTAGCAATAATTGTTGCTTTTATTTGCGCAGTTTACAGTTGGCACAACATCTAAGAACAATCTTCCAACAATCTGGAAAGTTAATTTAGTACTGTAAGCACTCGGTCTACCAAAACAGGCTGCTTACGACATTACCCACTGCGGTGTCGGTAAGATATTCGACCGCGGAACACTATGTGCAGGATTCAAAGCCTGGGCTCGCCCGTCACTGACATCGCGTTGAGTGAGGAAACTGACGTCAACATTAGCTTTTTACCAGCTTATTCAAGTACTAACCGCGTCCGACTTGATTTGACTTCGTGTATGACTCGCACGATCTACATTTACCGGAGAAAAATGCCAAATTTGATCAGCTGTTCGATTAGTTTTCAATTCGATCGTCAATCATTTATAAATTAATAATTTTAGTCATCTACATTTTAAGCTATAAATGATAATCAAGCATCGTTTGCTAAGTTAATAAAACAAAATGGCTGTTACCTCTTCGAGCTCCCGTTACTGAACAGCATTATAGGCATATCAGTAGCTTCTATAGGCCTATTAGTAGCTTCTATAGGCCTATTAGTAGTTTCTATAGGCCTATTAGTAGCTTCTCATTAGCTCCTGAACCCATTCTGTCTAAATATATGAACGTATGATCAAGAAATAAGCTCAAGGTTAGCTAGTTTTAAACTGTAATGCTATTCCGCAGTCTCTTCAACAATTCTTGATACTCATTAATGTAATTTATCTAATTTATAGAATTCATTTAATTCTTATAATCTATATAAAAATAGCATAAAATAGTAGACAATCTATAGAGGCATTTTACAGTTTTCTGCAGAGTTCTTGCACTTAATCTACCGTGTAATCAGAAATCTTGACAGATATATGGAATCAGTAATGTTTCAAAATATGACGTCAAACAGCTGCACAAAAGTTGGCGCAGTATTCACAGCTTTGAAATTGATTGATCGCTCTTTAACTCCAGCAAATTGAATTCGTGGATTTATTACTTAGCGCCTTGGGTTTATCAAATATGAAGCGACGCTTATGACAAAGTTGAGGACTGTGTTTTAAGTTAAGTCTGAGTTAAGCGTTCTGCGTTATGTCAAATGCCTCAATGGCTGACATATAGCAGAAAACTTAACAAAAACATCGACAACGAATAATGACATTACAGTACATTATGTCAAGTAAATAAAACAGCAAGGGGCCCGGTACATGTCCTTTAAATTATAAAATGTCGAAGAGGGTCTTGTAGAAGATTCATCTGACCTTTTAGTTTGTTCTCTTCGAAAGGATTAAGTGATTGGTAGTTTCGTATCTCGTCTGAAAAGTTTTCAGCCTTTATGAACTTCTTTTGTCTCTCTTTTCTTCTCAACTAAGAGTTACATTACAAGCGCTTTTATTCTGTGTACTACCATGTAATAATTTCGACTTTTCATATGACTTCAGAAATGAAACTAAATAAATTATAAAATAGGCATTCATTATGCTGCTTATGGGTAAGCAGGATTGTATTGGTAAGCAGGATTACTTTCTCCGGGAGTAACGCACCTGCCCACTAAATGTTAGTCGAAGCTGAGGAAGGCATAGGGGCCCACCTCATCATAAGCAGAATCCCCCAAGAATAATGGTATAAAAAAGGAATGCTATAAATAATTTAAAGATCCACTCGTATGTGGACATGAAGAGAAAGACGGAATATAGAGATGAGTACAGGCGTTATATAACATGGACCTGCCAGTAGGAAGTGCACTAAGAGAGAGAGAGAGAGAGAGAGAGAGAGAGAGATAATAGGCATTCAAAACTTAAATGAATATATAATTTTATGCCATAACATATACACTATTAAAGGTTTATCTAATGGTATCGTAAAATGTAACTTGTAATAAACTACATGTATATTGAAATAATGTAATAAATACCTGATACATGTTAGAAATGTTTAATTTCATTCTTAAATTTTTCTCATTTTATGGATACGTTTCTTACTCAAATTAATTTTTATTCTGGTTGGAATTTGCACCGTTTTTGGACCTTCTTTTTCTCGCCGGATTGCTTTTGACTCAATAATGCTCGATGTTGTCAATGATGACTGTAGCACTCTAAGTGCTGTTATTATTGTTATACTTATCTTATCGGCAGGGCTTTGTATTTTGGTGAAAAATATGGCGTAGCGGTCAAAATGTTCACCTAGCTAGCATGTGACCTGGGTTCCAAACTAAGATTAGTCAACATTTATTGGGTATTCCCTATAGGGGCTCCTGATATTATGGGAGCCATTAAGTATCGGAGTATGCTACCTATTGAGGCTATCAACAACAAATGAATGCATAATCATGGAAAAGATTTAAAAGTGATATAAACCTGTAAAGCAGTCTCGAAGACCGATCAAAGGCCATTACTCTGCTATATAAAAGGTTGTAGCAAAAGAGACACTCATGCCGAGAGTCCCGAAATGTAGTGCAGAAAGTTTAATTTATGCATTCGATTTAATGTTTTCAATATCCAAATGTGTTCTGTTAATTAATAAATTAGAAATGTTCCCAAACAGGGAACAATTAATTATAATCGAATTGCGGGCTATTTTATTCGAATCGATTTTGTTTTCCGTAATAAACAATAGCAATCAGCAGAATTTGTACGAAGTTTGAGACTGCCATAGTTACGTGTAGTATTAAAAACAAGTGAAATCGATCCTACCGATTAGAATAATTAAGTCTTATTAGATCTTATGTAGACTTGTACAGTGTGGATTACTTTGTACATGCGTATGCAGTAACAATTAGTTTGTTTCACAATAATACAAGTAACATAAAATAAATTCTCTCATATCTGTATTATTCGTAGATTCTTAAATGTTTTAGATAGTTTTATTTTGTTTTTTACTGCAAGAATCTGAACTAACATCTGATTGATCTCTTTGTGGACGTAACTTCTGAGTACAGTTACGATTCCACTGCGTTGTTGCTTTATTTAGTGCTTTGCTTCTGTTACTATGAGAGTAAGATGGACAATAAAGATGCCAGATATGCTCTTGAAGGAGTCAGTTCAAATATTCATGGAGCGATAAAAGTAAAAACGACTTTGTTCGCATCTAAAGCTGCATCTAAAGAGCATAGAGGACACAAAGAGCATTTAGTTAAACTTTATGGGATATGTAGGTAGTTAAGATACTTTAGAGTATTGCTTTCCATTAAAAATAATGTTGTTGACCTTCCACTTAAAAAATATCAGCCTCCATTTAGAATATCAAAGCTTTAAAGAGTGTATTTTCTTGTATAAATTCTTTGTAAAGTTGTTAATTCTGAGTTAACATTTACTCTAGCTATAGTATGGAAGCCTTGATACAGAAATTTATTTTATTATAACCATCTTCGAAAAATGCCTATTTTAAATATTACAGAATTATTGAAAGTTTTCTTTTTAAATTTTCATATGTAATCCATAGGATTTCAACTAGAATGAAATAGGCATTAAAACTAGTGTAGCTAGTAAAAATGATCTAATTGTACTTGTTGACTCGAATTCGACTAAATCTAAACTGCCATCAGTTTTATGTCAAACGCACTTTCAATAAATTAAAGATAGTTCGTTAATAATAAAAAGCTGATACGATTTTGCATGCAGTGCACTATAAAATTGAGCACATAGATATATTTCTGTAAATAAATTTATTTAGTTTGACTAAAAACTGATCATTTGATTGTAAAGTATAGAAATTTGATGTGGCCAAATTGCATCTATGCCCTATTTTCGGTCAACCATTAAGCCTGACGTTTGGCTGGATTATTAACTTATTTCAAACTTAAATCTTTTTGTGCACTGCCTAACAGCAGGTCAATGGCATATAACTCTTCCAAATAAGTTTATTTCTCAGCCTTCATTTTCATCTCTATATATGAATTTTTTATCAGATCATCCAGCATCCCATGTCTCGGTCTTCTTCTAACTATTTTCCCTGGCATACTTCCTTCTAGTACATCCTTTAACAAACCATAGTCCCATTTTAATATGCCCTATCCAGCTTTTCTTCCTATTTCTTATCACATGCATTAACTGTCTATCTGTACCGACCGACTCTTCCAAGAACTTCTTCATTTGTAATTTTGTCAGTCCAACTAATCTTTTCTATCCTTCTCCATTACAGCATTTCCATGCCTCCAGTTTCCTGATATCTACTTTCTTTAATGTCCACCTTTCACATCCTTATAGAAGTTTCGACCAAACCAATGTCTTCACAATATTTATCTTTATGTTTTTCCAAATTTCTGATGTCTTTGTGACATTTTAAAAATCTAAATATCCTTAAGTTTACAGCCACCACACAAGCCTACTTGCACACACTCGTGTTAACACCTTCAAATTTTATTCATTACGTTTTCAAAGTTGTTATTAGGGGTAGGGCTAACATATTGTATATAACAAAATGTGCTTTGAGCAAAAGTTTGAGGATATAATGGCAACCTAGCAGATTCGCCTTCCTGAAATACTTTTCACTGGCCAGACTCCGGTTACTCTCCGTTATAAGTTAATAGGTACTAAATTGGTACCAACTAAATGAAAAAATATGTTTATGAAATTATTATCGGTTTAATTTAAGATACGACTTGAAGTCAGTCGGCATGCTGTTCGTCATACATTATTCTTTCAGCTTTCTATATTACTGTAAAATTCACCTACTAAAGTGATATTACGTGTCGCGTGCTTATTATAGAGTCCAGTTTTGTATTTGCTTGTACTGATTGTAATGTATGTCTGATGTTGAACGTTTGAAATTAAGCATAGTTCTATCTATCTCTCTCTCTCTCTCTCTCTCTCTCTCTCTCCATTAAACTCTAACTGGTTAAGAATAACGTAAATATAGTTAGGATCTATTTATCCTTTATTGGAAAGCAGAATATATTGAATATATTAGTTAATAATTAATTAATTACTCCAGAATGTAATTAATCCAACACAATTCTAGGTTGCGTTTAGACCCAATCGAAGATCCTGGTGATTTATTGTTAGAATAGTTTACACTTCGTAGCTTTAGTGTTCCATCAATCTTACAGTTCAAGCGAAGTAAATTATGCAGAATAGATTCGATGGACTCTGCTGGAACCGTTGAGGCTCAGTCAATAGGCGATGACTGATTTATCATGATCAGCATTTAGCCTACAAATTAATTAAACTCTGAAATTAAAAGGGAGAGCAACACCCATAGACTAAGGCTCGAAGGTGAAAGCTGGTTAAGTTGTTCTAGTAATTAAAGTTGTTTTCTAACAAGAGCATCTCTTTATTAGTGTTGGTTTTTAAAAAGCCATTCGTCCGAACCTGTGGCTATGGAAGCCCATGGAAGTGAACTACCTCAGCAATTACAATTACTTAGGCAGAAGTGCAGGAGTAAGCTCTTTAAAAAGTTACTAAAGGCATAGACTAACCTAAGTCCTACTTTGCAATATAATATACTTTGCAATAGCATATAGCCTACTTTGCAGTAGCATAGACTTTTGCCAAATGGATAATTTCTTACTTAACTTGATAGCATAATGCGAAATTGTGGTGGTTGTTCTTGTAAACTGGACCTAAAATTTGGTAGAACAATGGAAAGAGAAAGAGAAGGAGAGAGAAAGAGAGATCGAGAGGAACAGAGAGAGAGAGAGAGAGAGAGAGAGAGAGAGCGGGAGAGAGAGAAGTAAATAAGGAATGCTACATATAAATTCTTGGCAACATTTGCTTGTCACAGCACTTTTCAACTCGACGAAATGAATTAGTTATAACGTAGCGTCCCTATCTACAGTTTACCATCAGGTCATTCGGATATATTTATGATCTCCGCGTGTGTACGATGCTATCCTTGCATGCGACTTATCCGCACGTTATGGATGTCTGCCAAGCCTAATTGTCCTTCCTCCATTATTTTTTCATTATCCGACGAACCCTTAGCAAACCCGCATCACATAGTGACTCCTTTTAACTTTCTTTTTTGAATGTCTCAATAGCATAGGGGTAATGTCATGAAGTTTTAAATGACAGATCCTCAGGTGAATTGAACCCTCGTGCGTTCGAATCCCAGCCGCGCTGATCTTAGAGTAAAATCTCGGCCATTTACTGGACTGGCTGAAATTTAGCTTTCGGTTTTTTGAAACCGTCACTATAGAGAAACAATGAGTTTCAATATTTCATTACAGTCGTAGGCCTAATGTCGAACGAATTAACAGAGAGAATCAATTAGAGCTGCAATCTCTTATACGCTTTGTGGCTAAGCCTAAATTGAGTTAAGAAAATTTGTATGCTGTTATTTTATCCCAATTTTGTTCATGAATGAAAATAGGGCTAAATAAGGGTGACCTACTACATGCAATAACTATGTGACTGCTTCTTCCTGAGATAAGATAATTGGAAGTATAATTTCACAAATGAGTCAAAATGTTTCTTTTGTAAGTGTAAAAAACACTGTGAGATTTTAAAGGGTGAAGAGTCGCATTATAATTTATAAAGATTAACAATTCCAAAGATTTTCGAAAATTCGATAATTGATTAAGTTTAGAGTTTTAATTAAATTTTAGTAGCATTTCATCTATCTGTTGCCTCAGGGCGGTACGGGTTTATTAATACGCTCTCCAACTAAGCAAGGAACAATGGAGATCTCAACGGTCTAAATTTAGATTTTGCTAGAAAACTTCCGTGAAATGAGCAAAATGTTGAAACTTCAATTACATCCACACAATTCATTTCCTTTCCTTACATCGATACAAAAACGCTCCTTCTCGCAGACTTGCTAACGTTGCCTGTCATTTACTTTCAGATGAAACGTAATTCTACATAATTTACTATACTTAAACGAATGACGGGATATAGTATTGAGATTTGATATGGCTGACTCTGAGAATAGGGTGATTCTAAACGTGGGTGGGATACGGCACGAGACATATAAGGCTACTCTCAAGAAAATTCCAGCTACTAGACTTTCTAGACTAACGGAAGCCCTGGCCAACTATGATCCTATACTGAATGAGGTAAGGAGTACAACAATGGTTACTATACAAGTTTTAAAATTATGTTTTGCAAAAACGTGGGACCAATAAAGCACCAATACACACATACACACAGATATATTGACTTATATGACATATAGGCACCTACATGTAGCCTATATATGTCATGTCATGTCATGTGATCATCCTTGGTCTGGTTCCAGACAAAGATTTCTCTATGATGTTCCTCGACAAAATTCTACTCTACACCATTTTCTCGATGTTCATTAGTTTTCTTCCTACTGTTCTCCCTTACATGCTAAGTCCAGCAGCCTTCAGGTCTTCTTCAAGGCAGTCATTCCATTTTCTTTTAGGTCTTCCCACTGTTCTTTTGCCACCTGCTTTATAGTTAAATATCTTTCGAGGGTTTCTGTTTTCTTCAATGCGCACATTTCATTCCAATCTTCTTCTGTTGATGATTTATAAACTTAAAATATGAAAACGATTTGGTACAAATCTGATAAACTTCACAAAATTAAACTTGTGGAAAAATTCTAAAAGCTCAATATTTCTGAAATTAAGCCTCTTTTAATATACTATAGAAAGAAACAGATATGATTGCCTCATTTTAATTTACTACCATACTACCAGAATGATTCGATACGCACAACATGTATTAATTAATTATTAGCAGCATTGTGAATGCTTTTTGAAAGAAGCTAGCCTAATATTGACTTACTGAATTTATAAGTTGACAAATTTATATATAGCAGGCTTTAAAATGTAAACATAAACATAGTTTATATATATATTTTACTTAGAAGCTCCACGTGTATAATGCAGAATACCTTTTGACAAAACCTTTCGGGTGAGAGCTCAAAGTTACCTCCACATTATTTAGCTAATTTCGACATGAAACTTTGTAGTTTGTACTAATACCTTATCGTACTGTTATATATCGTACCGTTTCGATCCTTGAATCTTCGTCGAGCTCACTTTACAACATTGCCTGTATTTCAAATATATCTTAGATTTGTCATTTTGCTTACCTTCTAATCCCTTAACTCCACACACACACTTCCTTGATAGCAAATTATCCATAATTTTGTAAATTAATAGTTCATTTAAAACTTGGACTATTGAGCTTTTTTAAGCATTTGCTGAAATGAGTAAATAAAATGAAATAACCTTTCTCACTAAGTGCACTGAATATTCGTAGGTCCATAACATAACACCTCCACTCTTCTGTCTTGCGTTTTCCTCTTCATGTCCACATAATGAGTTGATATTTAAAACATCTGCATTCTTGTAATATTAATCACTTTTAATCTTTATTGGGTATTTTGATACATTCAAATTGTAGTCGGTATTCTAAACTGTGTGTCAAGTTGTAACGATTTACTTTCAATTAACAGAACACCCACAGAAATTTGCTTGGATTACCCAAAAACTTCGATATATTACCCTTGAACTGATTTTTCCATTAATCATACGATTAACAATTTAGGAGTAATGGGCCTTATAGTTAATACAGTGATGTTATTAACCTACCTCTTTCTCTCTCTCTCTCTCTCTCTCTCTCTCTCTCTCTCTCTATCTATCTCTTAGTCGTCACTGTTTAGGGCACTGACGATTGGCAAGTCCATGACATATAACTCCTTCACTCTATAGCTTTCCGCTTTCCTTTTCACGTCCACATATGAATGTCTCTTAAATTTATCTAACATCTCTGATCTCTTTGTGCCTCTGCTTCTCTTTCCTTTCATTCTACCTTCTATGACTTCATTTATTCTCCTACATTGACCTACCTATCTATTCACTTTCTCGTAGTTTGATAACAATCAAAAGTTCACATTTGTTTCAAACCACAATATTTTACAAATCAACCAAACCATGTAAATTGTCTGCTGCTCTGTGCAGTATTTCTATGATCGTCACCCGGGTGTGTTTGCTCAAATTCTCAACTACTACAGAACGGGCAAGCTGCACTATCCCACCGATGTTTGCGGTCCGCTATTCGAGGAAGAACTTGACTTCTGGGGCCTCGACGCCAACCAGGTCGAGCCTTGCTGCTGGATGACCTACACCAGCCACAGGGACACCCAGGAGACTCTCCAAATCCTGGATGGACTTGACCTTGACACCGACAAACCCACCGAAGAAGATATAATGAAACGATTTGGTATTGGAGAGGAATTGCTGCATTCTGGTGAGCTGAAATGTTGGCAGAAATTAAAGCCCAGAATTTGGGCGTTGTTCGAAGAGCCTTATTCGTCTACGTTTGCAAAGGTAGGTCAGTTGGTATTTTTTCAGCGCAATACGATGTTCAGAATAACTAAAAGACATTTATATTCCGACGTCTAATTCATTGGAAGAAAGAAAATTTTATACTATGATAGTTTTCTATACTACGTAGCTCGAATTGCGATAGTTTATTGTACTAAGATCATTTTATAATTATAACAAGATCTTTGGAGCTTTGTTCTCAGCATAAATCTGTGATTTACGTGACGCGTATATATTGTTTGATTTTCCATAGTTCAACTGCTCTGGAGTGATTATGGCGGAAATAAACAAATCTAATCATTTAAATTTAAATTCTGAAAATGAACATTAGTAATGATAATGGCTACCATTTACTTTCAATCTAAATTTAGTTGCTTAATTTCTCTGAAAAATATAAAATAAATTCCCTTACAGCTTTTTATTGAAAACTGAAGTTAAGCAATTAAATTCGCTGCCTGACCATATACCTAGAATAAAAGGTTGCTTTATTTAAATTTACTATTTAAAATTTTTTAACTTGTCATAAAGCATTTACAAATTTAGCTTAGACTTCCAGTAAATATACTATATATCAGTAGCCTGTATATCAATGCCTCAATTTGATCCTGCAGTTTCTTAAGACACGAGCTGGTTAAGTTCTGAAGGCTAGAAACAACATGGGCACCAATCAATGTTGCATTAAAATACTGCCTTTCGTTTTCTATAGCGATGTTAACAGCCAAGCATGAAATGAACCGCTAAGCGCAAATCGTCTATTTGCGTCAAAGCGTTACATCGATACATATGCGGTGTGTGTCGAGCGCTATGATCGATCCATTACATTCAGGCATTGGCTTGTTTCATGTGGAAGTATAGAACTATCAAATAAATATTAAATGAATTTCGTTAGGGTAAAGCTGTTGACATTAAATCTAAATCAACCCTTGCAGCACCTTACTGCACTGCAACGGACTGACCGTTTCTTGGCCGGCAAGAACAAGTCATATTTCAAAATCATTTTCTTCTCGTATTCCTTGAAGCGTAAAGCTCTTGATATTTTTACAGAACTTCGACTTCTGCCATAGTCATGAGAGTCGTTTGACCATTGCGCAACGCATTGACGAGGTATTAAATCTTACTTTAAGTAGCCAGAATGTTCTTTCTATATCATTATTTGAAATGTTATGCTCAGTAATAAACTGTAATAAACTAATAACTAGGAATGAACAGTAATAAACTGTTATTTGTGTTATAAAGGTTTTGTTAAGTTCGTTTCGTGATTTAATAGGATCACGAGGGACGTCGTTGATAACCAAACGAAGGCAACCTGTTTGATTTGAAAGTTAAAGCTCACAGACACTACAGAAATGCCTTAAATGAGAATAAGCTGAAGTATAAAAATAATGTATCAGCTGAATTACAAAATAATCTACTAAATTCAAATGGTTCAAAATTTTGGAAATGCTGAAAAGGTTACTTCTTTAAACAAAAATATACCCAAAATGATGTTATTGTAGAAGGATTTAAAAAAGATATTGAGATTGCCAAAGCTCTTGCTAATAATATAAAAAATGCCTGCACACAAAACTCGTTAGAAAAGCACCAAACTTTTCGGGCTAGCTATTTTTGTAAAAAGGGGGTATATGAAAATACAGTAAATGAATGCTATATTGAAGTTGAAGCCATTGATAAAGCAATTAATAGCATTGAAGCAAACAAAGCTCCTGGAGCAGATGGGTTAACAATTGAGCATATTGCTTATGCACATCCGTCTTTAATTAGAATTCCAAGAACTCTATTTAATATAATGTTGAAGTTGGGAAAAGTTCCTGATGAGTTCGGTGTTGGCATTACTACGCCAATACCGAAATTTAAGGGGCACAAAAGAAACTTGTCTGCTGACGACTTTCGGGGAATAACGATATGCCCAATAATATCAAATATTTTTGAATACTGTATTTTAAGATATGTTAGTTTTGAAACCTCCACTCGTCAATTTGGATTTAAACTAAAAGTCGGATGCACTAACGCCTTGCATAATCTTAGAAAAGTTGTTAATTACTTCAATAATAAAAACACTACAGTAAATATTGGGGTAATTGATCTGAAAAAAGCTTTTGATAAATGCAATGGTTATGGAATTTTTTTTATGTTGCAGAACAGAGATGTAAATAAATGTGTATTAAATGTGCTAGAAAATTGGTTGAAAATTCCAAAAACTACAACTGTTAAATGGAAAAATTGTATGTCCAATTGTGTGCCTCTATTATCTGGTGTTAAACAAGGAGGAGTTCTGTCACCCATTTTATTTACGTTATTTGTGGATAATATATTGAGTGCATTAGAGCAATCTAATTTAGGATGCTTTGTTAATTATAAATGCTTTAACAGCTTCATGTATGCTGATGATTTAATTTTGATTAGTGCATCGCTTACTGATTTACAGCTTATGTTTGATATATGTGATAATGTTTTCAATGACTTAGATTTGCCAATAAATATGTCAAAATGCAATTGTATAAGAATAGGCCCAAGGTGTAGCTATTCATGCTTACCTTTAAGTATTCAAGGAGTTTCAATTAATTGGGTGAAATCTATTAAATACCTAGGAGTCACTATTTGTAAGGCAAAAAATTTTAAATGCCAATGGGAAGAATCAAAAGGGAAATTTGTTAGGGCTGCTAACACCATTTTAGGAAGGCTGGGAACAAAAGCATCTGAAGATGTCATTCTTAAACTGATTGATAGTAATGGTGTATCAGCATTGCTTTATGGCACTGCTGCTGCCACCTTGCGAGATTCAGACTTAAAGAGTATGAGTAGAGCATATGACAGTATCTTTTCGAAGATCTTTCATACGACTGACAAGGAAGTAATTATGTGGTGTCAATATTATTTTGGTTTTTGGCCTTTGAGTATCTTATATGAATACCATAGATATAATTTTTTAAACAAATTAGTATTGGATGCCAAAATTATTAAAGGGATCGAATTAGATCATCCAGATTATTTAGAATTTGAAAGTTTACAAAGGAAATATAATATTTCGTTTGTTGATTCTGTTGCTAAAGTACCATTAAAATTTTGGATCTACGTTGACAAAATGCTACATATTGAATATTCTAATGAATATTTGAGTGGATTTGATTCTGTTTGTCACTTGTAAACTACTAGGTTTGCATTGCTTAGCTGTACTTGTATGCAAAGTGTTGTTTCTTTTCGTTTCTTTTTCTTTCTTTTTTCTATATCTTTGTTCGAAACTACTATGTATTGGTGAAATAAAGTCTATAATAAACGTCGAATAGAATACAATGAAATAGATAGCTGCAGACAGGCTTAATTATGAGATACTGAGAATATAATACCGATAATGTCAAATCATGGAAATGATTCAAAACTTTTGATCAATGTGATGAATTAAATGATTCCTATGAACTTGCTTTAGTAAAAATAAAATAAAATTTTAGTTTGTTGAGTCAATTTATATAATTTCAGCATTTGATTAAATGATCTTTCACGTTTCGAGCGTCATTCTAGTTTCCGATCAGAGTTCAATATGTAATTTTATTGATAATTATAGAGAGAGAAAAGCGCTATTAGTTCAGTTGTTATTAGTAGTGCAGCCGTAGTCCAATGTGGGAAAAGTGACCTTACACGAATATACACCAAATACATAATTATGTCATTTATCATCATTTTCTTCTTCTCTTGAATCCCAGTTTAATTAGGGTCAGGAATAGAAAATTTTGTAGCAATTTCTGGAGCCTAGACGCTCACAAACTAAATGCCTTTTCTAAGGTTAGAAGTATCTTGTGTGAAATAAATCAAACAAAGCGTAATTATCTAAGAATTATATAATGCACATTAAATTGAATTTAGATTGTATATTAAAACCAATAAGACAGACGTTTTCCTAGTAATAAAACGAGCCAAACAAATGCACAATTTTGTTCCACAGAAAAAGAGAAGCATTTGTTTCACTCTACATTTTCTAAGAAGCTACAACATTTAAGCTCTTGAGATTGATCTCCTTACAACCAAAATATTTAAAACATAGAAGTAAATCTCGACTTGGCAATCTTAATTGTTTCCTTAGATATTGTTAGCGAAATTGTTCTTTTGAATTTCATGTGGAATTTTAAGGTCAATTTCTTATTTAGAAGTTTTTATTTTGTTCAAATTTTAGCTAGGACTACCAGGATTTTCAGGCAATTCTCACAATTGAAGACCCGGGCTTAGGTTTTGTTACTAGTTTGTCACTAGATAATTATTTAAGTGCCGTCTAGGTGATTTATTGTTTGTTTAATAATTTTCTCTTTATTTAGTAATTTTCTAATAATGTGATGTGAAATAAACATATATTCTACTCCTTCCTTCATAACTTAATGATTTGAATTCAAAGCACTTTCCAATAATGACTTTTAATGACTGAAATGTTTTAAATTATTGAATACTTTTAGTCCACTTTACCTAATAGCTCTATATGACCATGCCCACAATTCCAAGGCTGATGCATGTTCTGAGATAAAATATTCTGAAATAATGGAGTCCATAACGTGAGAGCAATGACTGAGCCGCCTGAGAATAGAACGAGTGCAATGATATCAGTCATGTCTCAATGAAGTTCTACGTAAAAAATAATTTGCGTTGAAATTTGCTATAAATCATTCAAATCAGCTGTGGGTGAATTCCAACGGAACGCAACAGTTAAGATTTGATTATTCACAGAGCTTCTTTCTGAAAGATTTCACCACGAGGAAGTTTGTTTCGTCATAAAAGTAAATGAGAAATTTCCGGGGAAATTAATAGTATATACAATGTATACGTGTATATATATATATATATATATATATATATATATATAGGTCTATATATATACATGTATATATATACATGCATATATATATATATGGGTCCTCTACATATACAGTATATATATATACATGTATATATACATGTATATATATATATGCATATGTATATATATTATATATATATACATACGAATTATACGCAAATTCTTTTGTACATATATATACATAAGAATTTGCGTATATACCTATATATATATAATTTATATATATATATATATATATTTATTTATTTATATATATTTATATATATTTATATATATATATTTATATATATATAATATATATATATATATGTATAGTAAATATGTATATATATATATATATATATGTATATATATATATATATATATGTATATATATATATATATACACATATACATACATACGCAAATTCCTCTGATGTGGCTGGGTCGACGAAGAACAAACTATGCTCAAACTGCGACTAAGTAAGAAGGGGAAGAACAGCGGAAAACCACCATAGAAGCCAAAAAACCAAAGTATAAGTCATAGACTTGTTAATTATAGGAATGCTTTTCAACGGATCGTGAAACAAATTCCGAGTAGGAACTTAGAGCTTAAACTCTTGGCGGGATATGAGAAGGAGAGATCAGTAAAATACATACAGTTGTTATTAGTTTTTGAGTAGATGAGAGTTAATCTCTATGAAGAAGCGACTCCACGAAACAAAGCAGAGATCTTTCAATATTTCAACCCAGTTCAAAATCTCTCTATTTTATTATTATTATTTCATCCTTATGTTAATAGAGTCAAAACAAAGCTTCATAACTTTTGATAATCCTTCTAGCATTGTGTACATTCTGTATCATTGTGTACAATCTTAAATTTATATCAGTCTCTTGATTTCTTTGATTTTCGCCCAGACGTGTGAAATTCACGAATTTTCAATAAATTTTTCCGACTCAAATTTGACATATTTTTATACATCTTTGGGAGAAGCAATATTTTATTTAATCTTCCTCGAACAGCCAGTAGAATAAGAGGAATGGAATTGTTGAATGATTGTTAATGCTACTTCTATTGAAGGACTCCACAGCGATGAACACTGAGTCGGTTAGTTATAATAGAGTAACGGTCTTCACTAAGTATGATTGATAGTGTAAATTACGCTTCAGACGTACTTCTGCCTGTTAGATAGTCCTCTTATTAGCCAATTGTACAACCTTCATCCTTCTAAATCTCTCTCTCAATCTCTCTCTTTCTCTCTCCCTCTTCCTTTCTCTCTCCCTCTTCCTCTCTTAATTTTTTATTGAAGGTACCGTAAGAAATCAGTGTTGGAATCGTAGATGATATAAATGCTTTTTCTTCCAGAGTCTGCATGATCAAATTTCAGTAAAGCAGAGTGCCGATAGGATTCAGTCCAATTAAGCTATCAGACATAATGTTTCTAAAGTTAGTGATTGTTCAGCTCTGCATATATTTTAGCAAATATTGCTTATTGTTGCTTTTACAATGTTTTTATAATAAAGTCGCAATCTTACTGGTGCAAAACAAGTACAAATATAGGAACTAAATGCATATCTGTACATGGTCCAAATTTGGGGAATAATTTTCCAGATGTTATAAAAAAATTCTACGTCTATTTCAGATTTTAGGAAAGAATATTTTAGTTTAATATTTAATCAATAATAATTAAGCCTTTATTTATTTATGCTAGTAAAGCTCTCCTTGAACGCTTGTATTAGTTAATTAGACACAGCATTTGTTTCATTGTATATTCCTTTTCTTGTTTTATTATTTTTCTTTGCACTCTAAAGTTTAGTTTAAATAATTAGTTTTTTGCTATTTAGAGATATGAACTTAGTTTGCATATTTAATTTGTAATAATTTAGAGATGCTTTTTTAAATTTATTTTTAGTTTCACTTGCCAGTGTCTTGCCACTTCCTAATTTGAAAATGTTCAATTGTATGGCTACCAACGGTTTTACTGCAATTAGTAATGTAATAGATATTTTTGTATTTCAGACTTAAATAGACTCTGGTATAGCTGCTAATTAATTATGGTATTGCCGAACAGAGCTATGGCTCTTTTATGGTATCCTCTTCGTATTGTTATTTGTTGATCTAACTACATGCATGCTCCTATTGTTTGTATAAGCTGTGCTGTGATGAACAAATAAACGATACTGAACTGAAAACCACAGCATCTAAACTGCACTTATCTATTTAGTACAATTAAATTTATTCAACAGCTTTGAGTTCAGTTTTCATCACATTTATATATCGCTGATCTTTAAGGCTTCAAGAATCTAAACAAGATATGAATATAGTCGCTCATCCTGGCGTTCATGCGATAATGTTGATGCTGGAAAGTTCTAGAACCAGAGAGTGTTATTAGGAAATCGTATGACACTGTAGGAAAGACTGTGACACTTTATTACCGCAAATATGCCACAGCAAGGCGTCATCACGTGACTCTGTGGCACGCATATGTTGTTTTGGTAATGACCTCGTCTCAGTTGGAGATATAGTTATTAGTTTTGATGCCTGGTAGATGGTCAGATAAAAAGTAATTTTGTTTATTGAAATTACCACGAAATGATAATTCGCTCTTTTTTCTAAGAAATTAGTAAATGAATATATCTAATATAATGAGTCAGCTCTGTCTGTCTGTCTATCTGTATTATGCAGTAATTGGCTGTATCATGCCACATTAAGATTTAAACTGCATTACGATGAAGCATGCACTATTGGGCTCTCTCTCTCTCTCTCTCTTACTGCACTGCAACCGGCAGGTAAATGGTATATAACGCCTCCACTCTTCTCAATCTTCCTCTTTCCTCTTCATGTCTTTCATTTCCTCTTTAAATATTAGGCTATATTATGCAATATTAGGCTATATCGTGCGATACTTCTGATCAATTCGCTTTTAACAGCATAGCAAAATCTAGAGCTGGATTTCAAAATGAAAATACATTTCATAAATTAGCCTCAATTTTATTTAGAAAAGGAGGAAATAGCAAAGGGAACTAAAATTTGTCTATCTAAATATTAGTAATCTTTTAATCCCTTATAGTCTCTTATTATTGCTTTAAATTCTTTCGTCATATAATTTGGTATTTGTCACTGCTATGTCAATTTCAAATCTAATATGGAATTTACAACCAGTACAATACTGGCAGCATTCCTTATGACTGCATATTTATTCGATAAGTTTGAACATGAGTTCCATATAGGCCGATTGAATAATCTTTTGATATTTTATATGCATCTACATGTAAATGTACTTGCACTATCACATTATACGGAGCTTTAAAATTATTTTAATTAAATATAATCCAAGATGTGCGATGCGCATCTGGCTTTTGAAAGGAATTATCTTTAATCAGCTTCTAGCAGTAGCTAGATATCTGAATGTCGTTTGCTGTAGTTTGAAAAATTCCAAACACTACCTGAGATCTACAAGGAGAATATTTACTGGCTGCATAAAGAAATATCACTTTAAATGCCTTAACATTTTGCTTCAGCACTCTTTCTTATACTGCTATATGTTTTGACGATTTCCCGTACGATTTGCTCGATATAAAATTAAGAAGTCACAGAAATTAAAGTTCATTATTAGGTTTACTTAAAGTATTGCAGCTAGAATTGAGCTGTCTGGCACTATTCGATATCAATTCCAGTCTCTAGCGAATATAGCTAGAATATATACGGTATAGCGAATTGGATTAATTTTATATTTTAAAAATCTTCGTTTAGCGTGCCATATATCCCTATTCTAGGTCGACACGAATGGGACTAGATAGGAAATGGAACATTAAGATCGGCTGTCTATAGGCTTGGCACCATCAACTGTACACAACTGGGGTTTTATTTGCCCCACGGAAGAGAATAACCAACGTCGAAAAGGTCTCGAACACGTGAACTCTCGTTCAAGAGGCCAGCTCTCTACCACTAAGCCACGAGCAGATCTCAAACAATTTTGATTAATTTTATTACATATATTAATTTTATTATGAGGTTTAGGCGCTCTCTACTAATTACTCTATAACATTCCTGTTAGAAGAGCAGTTAGCGGAGAAACTTACAAGCATTCCATTCCATTGGAGACTGACCTTTGCGTCCTACTTCATTAATGCCAGTAATGCGTTGTTTCTTGCTGTCGAGACAATCATTAGATCTTTGCAAATGTTTTCCCAGATACATCTTCTGTATACGACCAATGTTGACTAGGTAACAAATAAAACTGAAATAGAAAACTAACTCAAACCATATTTTATATTGAGAAAAATTATTTGATATAATTACTTTTCCAAACTTCAGATGCTACAAATTACTTATGTCTAGCATAGTAGCTTTTTATTGTCTTTCGATTAAGTTTGAGTGTAATAGGGTGGGTAACGATATACCTTTTAATTCTTTGATTTGTAAGAAAAATTGAACCTACTTTTTCTTTAAAAATGAAACATTTGCCGAAATTATGCTTCATATGAACATTTCGACTATTTCTAGCCCTAAGCTGATGGCAATGGTAGATAGCGCAGAACAATATACTTAATAAGAACATAAACTATGCCTCGGTTAGTTATTCTGAAGGGAATACGTAAGCATAATTAAAGTCATGTGGCCGGGACGCTAAAGAATAGACCAACCGTAAACTGCATTGTATCGTAAGAGGCTACTGAATAAGAACAGAGAAAAGCAACGGGAAACCCTCAGGAGCTATGTAACTCCCAAGCTATAGGCTACAGTAAGGTGTGGATGGCGCATAGCTTTTTGTGATGGGATTAATTCATTGATCGATGGAGTGCTCTTTTTGGAGCGTGAGAAGCAGCAGGTGAATAGGACTATGTATTTTGAACTTGCCATTTGGCAGAACACTAGAGAGTAATCGATGTGCAGACAGCTTTACATTTAACCTAGGCTATAACTAAAATGTATTGATCTGTTCATACAACAATCTGTTTTCTTCTACATCCAAAAATGGTAGCCTATTTATGGATGTATCATTAATATATCTACGATGATATTGCGCATGAATGTGATCACACGCAGCTGAGAGGAAGAGTTCAAAAGGAAATTTTTGTCATGGCACTGCTATTTCTCGGTCGCATAGTACAGAGAGAAAGAGAGAAGCAGATATACAGTATATATACATGTATATATATATACATGTATATATATATATATATATATATATATATATATATACATGTATATATATATATATATAACTAAAAAGTAAAAGAGAGTAAAAGTTTCTCTCTCTCTCTCTCTCTCTGTATATATATATATATATATATATATATATATATATACATGTATATATTTATATTTATATATAGACAGAGAGAGAGAGAGAGAGAGAGAGAAACTTACTTTAGCTCGACAGATAATGCAGGCAGGCAGACAGACAGACTGATAGACAGACAGAAAATTCCTTGATATTTTTTACATTATTACCTCTATAATCTGGCATGCAAATGGTCCCATAGAATGTTCCTCTAGGCAATACCGGAATCTCTCTGTTTTAAATCTTATGCGTGTCGCTGGAGGGACACGGGATTAAATCACATGCCAGGACGTGGCCATTATTCTATACCTCGGTCTCCGTCGCATCTGATATAATCCACGTTTTGTCTTTGATGCAATCCGCGCTGTAAAACAAACACAAAATCTGACAGATCTCTGTTCTGTTGACAGATATCAAATTCAGTATATCGATCAGCCGGATGTCCCAAGGAACTGCTTTCGTTTCTTTTCCTTCGACCAATTCTAATGCAAAATCTAAATATTGCCTCTTCTTCCCCGTGGAGCGTTTACTTTGCACAAGCTTTTCTCAGAGTCCGTGGATTGTGAATATATCTCATCGAAAAACTTGTGTTGTGATGTGCAGCTAGATATCAATTATTATGTTGCTATGTTGTCATTGAATACAAACCTATATATATATATATATATAATATATATATATATATATTATAATATATATATATATATATATGCGCATGCGGTTTGTCATGTGTTTAACTATTCGGAATAAAATATATAAAATAATATATATATATTTATTACAATATATATATATATATATATATATATATATATAGGCCTAGTATAGAAGCTACCACAATTAGTAGCACTTAACTTCATATAGTAAGATATACATACTATAAAATATCTAGATATAATGAATAGGCTTACAATGTTCAGAAAAATTACAGGTCCAATTTAAATATTCCTCTTCATATTCTGCTTTGCGCTTCATAAAAGACACTCCATCAATTAATTATTCAATTAGCAGGTTAATCCCAGCATAAGAGGCTACCTACACGTTAATGTAGGTTATAGCTTAGGAATAACATGACTTCTGACGTGGGTCCCCGTTTCCTTCCTCAGTTCCTGCTCAGTCGCCTATTACGACAAGAGAAATTTACGGTTGTTCTATTCTGCAGTGGACCTGCCAAAACACCAGTATAGGCCTATATATATATATATATATATATATATATATATATATATATATATATATATATATATATATATATATATATATACATCTAATCACAGGATATTTATGCATGGTATACAAATGCATATTCTATTTAGACCTACGTATTATATGCATGTATTATATGTATACATGTATACATATGTATATCCATGTATATATATATACATATACATGTATATATATATATAAATGTAAATATACTGTATGTATGTAAATATGTTAGTTAATAATATACTTATATGGATATGAGTAAATAGAACCTAAAACACTGAAGTATTGCTGCCATGTATACGTTCGAGCCGACTGGCTTGTATGCCAACTTTTCACGTCATTCTTTGCACATTTTGTACGGTCATTTCAGAAGTTTGTGAAAATAGAACATATTCAATTCAATTCAACACGTTTAGGCGCTTATAATGCAGATACTAGAATTGGATTTAAAAATTATATCATGCATTCTTCGTTTTATATACTTAACTATATCTGAATGTGTGGCAAACGATTCCAATAATTTAATGGCAGGATTAAATGTTAACGTATAAGCAGATGTGAAGTAGAATTCTGTGCATTATATCTACAATTCAGAACTATAAAAGACAAATAAAATTCTATAAAACTGTTGACAACTACATTTCAATTTTCTGAATAGCTGACAACCTTCAAGTAATTGAGTAAATTAATGAATAGAGTACATTGTTTAAAATACAACATTGCAAAACAATGTTTGACGCAATTAAAATTATTTCAATATATTGTTACAAATAAAATTATTGTCAAAAGAGTGTTTACTTAAGAAACTTCAATAGATTTGCACTAAAGTTACTGTTACTGTTGTGACATAGTGCTCGCCACTTCATAGTCTGCTATTTAAACATATTACAAGCATAAATAACAAGTTATTAAAAAGAAAAGATGGAGGAAAAACGAGCTGGAAAGAATCCTTACAGCAGGTGTGTGCATGTGCACGAAGCGGAAATTAATGATATTGCGCTGAAAGTTGATAAGATTGAAATGATACGAGTTGCTGTTTGTCGTAGCATTGAAGAAAATACGCACTTATATTATTATAATGGTTGACATATTCTGCTTGTCATAACATTTTGCGACAAAGCTGCATTGTACAATGTACAATTAACATATTTCGATCGTTTCTTCGTTGAATATTTATTGAAATCTGAAGTATCCTTCTCAGTCTCTGCAATTTTTGAAATCCTAGCGCATAATATAAAGCTGATAAAACTAATGTTAACGTCAGTTTTCTCACTCGAAAGCCATGTCAGTGACCGGAGAGCCCAGGACTTGAATCCCGCACATACTGATCCTCGTACGAATATCTTACCGACACCTCCATTGGCTCCAGCCAATATATGTTGACAATTAAAATTATAGTCTACAGTATATATATATATATATATATATATATATATATATATATATATATATATATATAGGCCTTGTTGTACTCGAGTTCCCTGTGTTGTACTCGGGTGTGGTTGGACCACTGCAGAATTGGGCAACCGCAAACAATCTGCCGCGTGTACGTAAGAGGCGACTAAAGGCAGGAGCGGAGGATGGCAAGAGGGGCCCACCTCACCATGAAATATTTTCTCCCAGGATTAAATGGTAATTAATCCACGTAACTGAGGAAGGCAACGAGAAACCACCTCAGAAGCCATATTTTTCCTAAGCTATAGGCTACAAAAGGTATGGATAAGGCATAGACTTTGTGAAGGGATTAACTTGTTGATCTAAGGAGTACTCTTATGGAGCGAGAAAACAGACTCTGAGTATGAGTATGTACCTTGAACCTGCCACTTGGCAGTGCACTGAAGAAGAAGAAGATATAGGCCTACTGTGTATATATATAGGCCTATATATATAGTATATATATATATAAGTGGTTTAAAAAGTTAAATTAAAAATAGATGCTTATTAATCAAAGCAACATGGACATACGAAGGAATAATTAACTTGTATAGCGAATCTAAGATACACTTAAGGCGTATATCACGAACAGAAGATAGTTAATTGCCGAATGCTATACTTGTCTGCGTCTTTAAAACTAACGCTGGGGTTATTGAATTTGGTTGAATTCAGCTGATAGGATTAAGGGAAATAAATTTTCGTTACAGAGGCAAGTAGATTGAAGTGAATCGAGTCGATTTATCTCCGGGATCCTATAATGTGCGCACTGCAGAGCCGCTTAAATGTAAAGTAAAGCGCAGCTGCAGCACCGGTTGACCAATACTAAAAATGCGTGCTTGCACTATACATGAATAAACCTCGATCACCTGTTTATGACGATTAGGTTGTTCAGTGGTCTAGTTAGATTTTCTAAAGTAAAATAATATTATGTAACTTTGGACTGATTTTCTGGATTTTGGAATTTACACCGTCTTTGGACCTTCTTTTTGCTCGCCGGCTTGATTTTGTCTCAATAGCGCTCGATGCTGACATTTACTGACTGTAGCACTCTAATTGTTGTTATGTTATGTTCAACGTTAAATTTATAAACGTTAAAAATAGATTCTATGGTTTCACTAGTCTTATTTAGACTTTTTAGAATAAACTTAGATCCAACTCATCATCATCATCATCTTCCTTTGAATCCTAGTTTAACTAGCGACAGGATACGAATAGACTGTCTCAAATCCTCTCTGTCCTATATCATATCAACGAATATAAAAGTCAATCCATATTGACTTTTATATTCGTTCAAATTTTCGTAGCAATTTCCAGAGCCTAGGCTCTCATCAACCGAATGCCCCTTCTGACGTTGGTATGGATCTTAGTGTTTTAGTCGCCTTAAACTTAGATCCAACTCTGCTGTGCAAAATACATGTAGGCCTATATATACGAAAAACTTAATAAACATCTTGTTATAAAGACCAACTTTGTTAAAGTTAAAGTTTCACAATGGTTTAGCCATGACGTTAACTACTTCACGAAACCACAGTAGTCGCCAGGGCTATCTCTTTAACAATCAATCAATCAATCAATCAATCAATCAATAAGAATTTAACGTCTGGTTCCTCGACATAGGGCAATGTCAGGGTCGTCTATTACAGATTCTACACAAACAGGCGCCAAAGCACCACACGATGACGACTGAGTACACAGAGACCACGAGAGAAAGAAAGCTTATAAAGCAAAGCTTTATAAAAACTCTTTTTATATCGTTGAACCTTTTCAGCTATACATCATATTATCGTTAAAAAGCATTTTGAATTTAAATTTAGTTAAAATTGAATTTAAATAGAACTTGTATTTTCTGGATGGAACCAGTGGCGAAGTCGGTAAGATATTCGATCGCGATCAGTATGTGCTGGGTTCAAATCCTGGGCTTTCCCGTCACTGACATCGCTTTCGAGTTAGGAAACTGACGTTAACATTATGTTTACTAGCTTTGAACTTTTACTTTAGAATGCGCTGAGTAATCTAGAGTAAACTGTGAAAGACAGGTACTAGGAGGAGATTGAATTACATGCAATTACCATTATTATCATTGAATTATCACTAGCTACCTTATCATTCAATTTTAATAGTAACACTTCTATATTGATTCAAACACGAAACATACGGCATAAATAAATTACACGAAAGCTGTCACTGTCTTGAATCCACAAATTTGTTTCACCTTTAACGAAACCTCTCTGTTGTTATCAACCAGCAAACCTCTTTTCCTTTAATTTGTTTTCATTAGAGTACTTTTATCATATTAATTTGTTGTTTAGATATACTGTATATTTTCTCTTCAGATTGGTTCTAATTTCATTTTGCTCGATGCTATCATTAACGATATTAGCAATTAAATCCTTGTTACTGTTTTTGCTGATGTTGCTATAAATATATAAAAACGGCCGATAAATTGAGGTTTATTAAAAGAACACTACTGTAACGGATGAAGCTTACCAAAGGAATTAAAACATTACGAAATTAATGCAATTTATTTCGGATTAAAATATACAGTATTATGAGGTAATCTGCCGTCATTTTAATGAATTGATGTCTTAATACTAATTCTCATAACAACTAATTCTCGTGTGAGTGTCATCGTAATTAACTTGCTATACCCTTAGGCAATCAGTTTAATGTACTTATGTTGATGACTGTTTTTAATTTCCGCTTAATTCTGAGTCCTATCGGACCAATGCAATTGCCACTCCACAACTCTCTCATTATAATAGCTTGCTATCGAATCCCCCAACCGGATACGGATACAAGAAAACGGAAGTAATTTTCTAATTCCGATGAAGTTAAAAATGTTCTCAATGTTGAGCTATATCAGTACGAATGGCTGTCGGATGTGGCAGTCGCAGATCGAGTATTCTAAATACAATCCATAAAGATGGGATACTTAAAATAATCCGTAGAAATTGCAGTGTGTTTTAGATTTTTGGAAAGCAATGCTAACAGCATTCTGCAATATGTTACATTGATAGTATATTTCTTCAGTGCACTGCCAAGTGGCAGGTTCAAGGTACATGTTCATACTCAAAGCCCGCTATCTCGCTCCATAAGAGCACTACTTAGATCAACAATTTAATCCCTTCACAAAGTCTGTGCCTTATTCATACCTTATGCAGCCTATAGCTTGGAAACAATATGGCTTCTGAGGTGGTTTCCCGTTTGCCCTCCTGGTAGTATATATGGAAAGGTAATTATGGCTGACAAAGCCAATCGCCTAGCTTTTTCACAATTTCATTTATCGAAAGCATATCAGTGACGACGAATATCGCACTTGAACTATGAACCCACTAAGTCGCATTCTGAACACCAGCAGACCTTGCTACGGAGCAGTCAGTGAAGTCCCTGATACCGGTGTTCCAGTTCTATTATAAACTGCAAAAGATTGGCCAAATCCATTAGCAAAAGTGACTGTACTATGTACTATCTGACAATACTATAGTAAGCTTCATACACAGTACAATAGACTGTAATGAATAGCTCTGGTTAATGAAACTGTCTTACCGTATATTCAGTCTTTAAAGTGGAAATTCGGAGACAGTAGACCTGGAAAATATTTTAAGCCTCCCTTCCCTTTTACAGGTCCCCAAAAATCTAATGTGGGCCCCTGTTATGGAACTTACTTAAGAGAAACAGAAAGCTAGTGGCACTGAGTTTCCCGTCTTTCGCTTTTCAACACTAACCACTGCTTATGTTATGCTGTTAGAAGAGACTACTGAATGAATGCTACACTAGTAGCAAAGTAATCAAACTGTGCACTTGTAATTCACACTGTCGTTGCAGTGTATACTACTTTTTTGATGAGTAATTGAGAGATTCCAGAGACATCGAAGTCCACACTCCCCTAGACTTGGCGAGACGCTCATTTCTCTCAAGCCACTTCAAGTAGCGCCCGAACATTCGTAGAATTATCATGTAATAGCGTATTAGATAGCGCAATTTTATTTTCCTTCTGGCGCTAACTTTATATCACTCGAACAGCTTCTCCCATCCTACATGCTGTCGTTTTCATCAAGTCTTCAGCGTGTTGGTGGTCCCAAAGATATTTTAAAAAGCCTTACGCTATCAGTCAGTTATATTCTGTTGATATTGCACAGCAATCGTTGTATTTTGTTTATATTGCTGAATCTCCATACATCCATTTCAAAGGTTACTTATTTTGCTCACCGTTGGCTAGTGTATTACATCACACAGAAAATGTCGACTTTTCGACATTAATTGTATGCCTAAGCTATTTTTATATTAATATCGCATTGTAGCATTCGATCACTTATTAATTTTAAATATAGAACTAATAAATAATTACATTTGTAAAATATTATGTTGAACAAATATAATATGTTATCCTGAGGTAGCCTAATTCCGATAGCATTACTACAATACTATCTATTACAATTTGTAGGGTGATTTACACAAAGTTTCATGACTTACCCTACTTCGTTACATTCTGTTCCAAGTGTTTAAGAATTATTTCTCCTTTAATTATGGTGAATTCCATTGTCCACGAGCTTCAAGACAGCTAGCAGAAAAATTAAATTATTGTTTTATTTAAGAAGAACGACAGTAATTTTGTTACATTCTAGAAATAAAGAAGAAAGTACAAATCTCTTTTCGTGTTTTAGCTACATGGATTGCGTTGAGTTCCGGACGATCATCTGAAATGTCTCTCTATTGTGGTTTTTAAATACTCGTTCCATTCTTGCTATGATTTGAAATTTCAATGATTTGGGAAAACGGAATTTTCAAAACATGATCGCACCAGTTCAATAGACATTCACTCTGACATCGCATAGGAGCGGATTAATACCGCACGCAGTATTGAATATAAACCTTATTTACTAAACATTAATTTAGTAAAATATATGTTTGAACAACGCACATATACTGTATATAAATATATATATATATACATGCATATATATATATATATATATATATATATACATACATGTATATATAGAATTTGAGATTCGTTATAATAAATAGATTTGTAAATGTAAAACAACACTTATAATTCAATTTTAAAGCATGCGTACATTATTATATTTTATTTAGGAAACGTTGTTTATACCTATTCCATTGCTATTATTATTACACAATTAATTATCAATTATTATTATTATTACACAATTTATTGAAAAACAGGAGATCACGGATTCAAAACTCTTTCGGAATATATCCTACTCTAACCTCTTAAGATACGTACTGAAAGAGACATTTCAAATATCTTTTGTAGTATTCCTATTTTTATATTTTATATTTATATTTGTATTTCATGTTAATATTTCTCAACTAAAATTATTATTTTTATTAAAACTCTCAATTAAAAATTTTAATTATACAATTTATACTGCTTAATTACAATATAGATTACCTGCAGACTGCGCTGCTATTCTTCGCCACTGTCTGTAGCGAGTGGCGAAGAATAGCAGCTTAAAAAGCTAAGCTTTCGCTTAGCTTTTTATTCGTCGTTAGGAAGTTTCATCTGGAGTTCATTGATTCTGCGTTGTTAATCTTCAGGCTTCCTCATCTTAGATCATCCTTATCGTTTTAAAATGACTGAGTTAATTTTATCACGTATAAATTTGACCAATGGTATACCATATAAACTTGAAAAATCAGACTGTTGTTAGAAATCCGAACTGTTAGAAATCCCAGCTGTTTGAAATCTCAGCTGTTTGAAATGCCAGCTGTTTGAAATTCAAGCCGTCACTCACAGTTCGTCCTCTTACATCAACATCTGTTAAGCTTAGCTTAACAAATCTCTTATGCTAATTACGAATTATAAATAGATAGAAATATGGCCGTGTGGACCTGAAGAGAAAGGCGGAAAACAGAGAAGAATGGATGCGTTATATACCATGGACCTGCCAGTAGGCAGTGCACTAAGAGAGAGAGAGAGAGACAGAGAGAGAGAGAGAGAGAGCTAAATATGGCCTATCACAACAACTCTTCAGCATTTTGGTATAGCTGAACTATCTATAGCTAATGCTCGATGCAGATCTCTTAAAGAAAGCGTAAACGCCTGGACTTCTTTGTTCATCATACTGAACGAGATATTGACAGATAGATCATAAAATCTTTACGACGTTTTCCAGTGGAAGCTCATCCATCCTAACTTGTACCTTGGACGTTATGTCAGTGCGTTCGTACAAATCAGATTACGTCGTTCCGCAGCGACGGGGAGGAAATCCTGTTCGACCGGTGCTGTCCGAGCAGAGATTGCCCTATTCCGACATTCAACGCACATAAACGTTGAAACCTGAAGCCTTTGACAAGATCAGCGTACTCGGTTTTAGTTCAGATTTTGGAATATTAGCTCATAGCGGTCAATGTGATTTTCAGCTTAACCTAGATTTATTTATTAATAATTTCATCGATTTTGCATGCATATCGCGTGAGGAAGCTAATCTATTCAAAGCTCAATAACAGTTGAAATGATTGTTTAGACTGAAATAATAACATTCCGGATATTTGAAAACATTCGAATTGATTTGAATATAACTGATTTTCAGAATGTTTGATCGATTTGAAATTGATAATATTGGGAAAGGTTGACATCAGATACTGAAGTTTTCTGCACTTCTCTCCTTTTACTTTATATATATATATATATATATATATATATAAAGTAAATACATATATATACATTGCAGCTTTTCATTCAACTATACAGTATATATATATATATATATATATATATATATATATATATATATATATATATATATATATATATAGTGTTCTTCCGAAAGGTTGATCAAAGTTACATATTTTTCATCACTCACAGAATCTTTAAGCCCCCTATGCCTTCCTAAACTTCGACTAACATTTCTTGGGCAGGAGCATCATTCCCTGTGAAAACATTCCTGTTTACGAAAAACAGGAATGTTTAGGTAAAGAGGGTATATGAGCGAGCACATACTAAATTATCTATTTAACATTCTGCCCTCTTACGGGTTTCTAAATTGACGAGCTCTGGGTATATAGTCATACTGGCAATGACCATTCAAGGAGTATTCGATCAACTAACAGGCTCATAGAAAAGGCTATATGCGGAAAAATATGGGCTTAGGGAAAGTATGACACTGATGTGCGTTTCTATTGCTTTTCTCAATATCTCTGATAGCCGCCTCTTGGAAAAAATACAGCAGCTTTTCATTCAGCTGTTCTAACTTTTTTCGACGCTAAGGAGAAACATCTCATTTTTATAGCATACTGCAGTAAATCCAAGCAAGAGAATCTAGGAGAAGTTATGCGGCTTTGCTCGTCTTACAAAAGGTGTCTACGTGAATTTACAACTGACAGAAAATCTGTGAGAGATTTCTGCAGCAAATCAATTGCGAACTGTCATCAGTACAAAAACTCAGAACAAAACATCCACTGCGAAGCTACAGGCGACAAAGAAAATCATGCACATCTATACAAGCTTCGAAAACACATGGTGCTTCTGTCTTTGTCCAAAATGTCAAAGTCGTTTTGTCACTAATGCAGATGGGTACATTATACAATTTGGTTTTGAATATTGATTTTTGTTAGAGCTGTTTGAATATATTCAAAAAGGACTTTTGTGCTTCATAGTTTGAAGTCTACAGATCCCAAGTTTGGTTAAGTCACGATCCACTTTTAACTGCTTGATTCTAACCTATTACCCCCTACTCTAAATCGGAGATTAAGTTTTGCACTTGAATGGCAATACTAGACCAACATGACCAACATGTCGTAATATATTTTTGTCAGCATAATAATACAAAATTGGAAAGAACGTATAGCCTGCAAGTAGTATATACACAGCTATTTTATACACAACGTATTGAGGCAAAGTAGCTTCAAGAAAAGAAGGAGCTGGTTTGAGTCAGGGTTGCTCCAAGGAGCTAAATTGAGCGTGAGATGCTCAAAGAAGCTGATTTGAGAGAAAGTTGTTCCAAGGAGCTAGATTGAGCGTGAGATGCTCAAAGAAGCTGATTTGAGCGAAAGTTGCTCCAAAGAGCTATATTGAGCGTGAGATGCTCAAAGAAGCTGATTTGAGCGAAAGTTGCTTCTAGGAGCTGGATTGAGTGTGAGATGCTCAAAGAAGCTGATTTGAGCTAAAGTTGCTCCAAGGAGCTAGATTGACGGATCTATGGCGAGACGATGAAATCAGGATCTATTTGCGCACTGCCTCGCCGCTACGTTCACTCAAGCATGCACTAAATTAATGCGTATCCTGCCGGACTGAAGGACAAGTCGGGCGGAAGTCCATCCGGTTGAACGTACGAGTCCCGTTTGGTTCGGTCCCCGTCTATCTATATCCACTGTGATCCCAGCCCTGCAAGGAATCGATGAGGACCACTTGGGATTCATACATACTGGAAATAATAGGCTTCCTGCGCCGAGCAGTGGCCGCTCGACCGATCTCACGTCGATCATATACAATCAACTTGTAGCAATGCTGGATTTGTTTAGTCAGCTCGTGTTGTATCTAGGTTATTAGGTCGAGAAATGACGACATTCGCGCAGCTTTAAATGTTTGTAGCATTTGTACTATATCTGCAGGGTTTAGATTTTCAAATAAATTGAATTTTAGAAGTAAAAATAGGCAACTCTATAAATCTGGAATTGCATATTTATATATTAATCAATGAGCAATGAATCCAAAAATACAAGCTCGAAGCCTTGATTGGCGAAATTAATGTGTGCTTTCTTAATCGATTCATTTCATATGCATGTAGTGTTTGCTTTATTCTAAGTCTGAGAATATGCACATAATATTCTATTTCTAAGTATTAAAGGATGAAAAATATATAGTTTATATTATATAGCACGTTATGCATTTTTAGTTAAACTCTATTGTATTGGATATAAACTACATTTTGTTCTATCACCCATCACCACAAAACGGGATCATCTTGTTGTTTGTTATAATATGCAGCATTCGTTTCGTTAATTTTTGATTTACTTTTAGCCTTTAATTCTATTTCATACTTTAACTTTTCAGTTAGACCTTCTTCATGAGTTTTCTAGTATTTAGTTATTTCACCATTTATTTGGTGATACAATAATTATTGCATAGCTTGTATAGTGGCATGTAATTCTTTAATTTATGGAACCAAGTTTCTGTTGTCAATTCAGCTATGCCTATCAAGTATCGTCTAGTGATTATTAAAAACACTAGATTTAAAACTACATGTATAAAATTTAAAACTACGTGTAAAAACTACTTCAGTTGAATTTGTTGAAGTTTGTCGTCTATTCACGAAATTCTACAGAGTAACATTCTGCAGTTAAATCACGCTCTCGCTTGTAAATCGCTGAGGATTTCTTGAGGTTTTCTTAACAAGAGTGGCTTTCAGTTAAAATCTCCAGGCCATGGGTAGACGCAATGCAAACTAAATGTTCACTGAACTACATCGTTGCAATTTGAAGGCAATAGTCAAGTATTTACATGTATATATGAACCTCAAATTTCATGTCTGTTCCAATGTGAAAACATCTATCAGTAAATTTGAGAGATGCCAAGCTCCATATCAAATCGTATTAAACTTAAATTAGTAAGGGCGGAAAACCTATCCTTTTATTTTAAAAGAATAGATGTTTAGATGTTTTGAAGGATTTTAAGTTCTTTTGCACATTGACTTTCTTAGGTAGAAATCTCTGAACTCATAAACAGAAATGAGAAACTTGATGCTGCACCATTGGCATGAATAAGATTAGACTAATAGCTAGTCTATAGTTTTAGTTTTATTAAATAAACCTAAAAACCTAAAACCTAAAAGACCTTTTTGCGACATCTGCAAATTGGATCAAGTTCTATCTAATCAAATTTCTATAACATTCTTCTACTTTTAGTAACTTCTAATTTTAATAGACCCAAACCTTTTTTGCTCCAAACCTTTGTTGCACCAAACTTTTGTTACGCCAAACCTTAGTTGTCACAAAGCTTTGTTGCATCAAAATTTCGTTGTTTCGTTGCTTAGACGTGATTTTACTCTCTGCTGGATTCGGCCAGGTGTTGAAGCCAGATTAGACTGGATTCAGCCAGATGTTAAAAAAGTTCATTTTTAAAATTCAAAGACAATTTTGTCAGATTTCCTAATATTCCCACCAAAATTAGCAAAACTTTCAGTATTTTTGGTTAACTGGACTGAAGAGTCCAGCCGATAGAGCTCAGATTCATGGAAGCTTAGCACAAATTCTCGGGGAATTCAGCCTGTAAACAATCAACAGGATCTGTATGATCCAAGTCTATCTGAGCTTCCCAATGAATTCAACATAGGCTACCGTTCTAAACATTGCAAAGAAAACGATTACTACTGAGCAGGCATAATTTACGGAATACATATACATTCTTGAGCTATTTTAAAGAACATAATCTGCGGTATGTAGAGTAGCTTTGTGATAGATTAGGTGCTTCCAAAAAATTTATTCAAAAATGTTTTCAAGCTGGAGGAGCAAAGCAGTTTGGCGCATAAGTCTTGTGAATAATTCATGACGTGAGGCGACGCTAATCTATGCGTTACTAACAGGAAGGCATCGACTCCTCGGCTCTGGGACCAGAGATTCATCAGCGGAATTTATCAAAAGATTTGAAGAGTTCATGGGCTCGATCCCACGAGTGGATGTTCACCCCACTCACTTAGACAAATCAGTCATGACGGAAAATAAATCTTCACTGATAGAATTTGGAGGCATAAGCATGAATAATGCAGTAAGTAGATCTCCTGCTGTAGGTAGTTCATCTGCTAAATGCAAAATTTAAATTTGTAGTTCTAAATTATCAAGTGTTTCGAATGATTATATTTGTACTCAGTTTCTACAGACTCACTATTTGGTAAACATAGCATATTTCGCTGAAGCTCAACTATTAACTTTCGTGACTTCAAAATGAGTCATGGGATTACTTTGCTAGCATATATGGAATGATCGAAGTAATATTATACGTTACTTAGCATATATTTATCGTATCTACTCCTTCGCTATATCGAAATCATGCGCAGAAACAACTTCAGACTTCAAGCTTAGCATACTTGGTATCGCTTGCGCGTCATAGACGAAATTAATTAACGCCGAGCTCGGTTAGTACTTGGATGAGCGACCATCTTATAAGATCGAATGTTAATATCTTTGAAATAAATACTCAGGGTGTTACAAGATTATTCCTAAATCCACGCCAGGTGTAATAGATAAGTTACTAAAGAAAGCGATTTCTATAAGTCCTAAAGAGCAAGAGAAAACAACGAAAACAACATGTTTACAAATAGAAATTAAGCAAGGAAACTTCTGCAAATAAGTGTGTTTTGACGCGCATGGCTACAAGAACAAAAACATGCTAACGCTGGAACAAATATCTAATTAAGTCCAGTTCTAAACTAGAGATTTCTCTTTCCAGTTCTTTCCAATTCAAAGCTGCGATTCCTTTTTCCCGCTCCATCAATCTCTCTCTTTCTTTATCTAGCTTTCTCTAAACGATCGGTACAGTCACCATATGGTGGAGTATTTCATCAAAAAGTTTACATCGTAAAGGTAAGATCTCATAAAAGGTTAATGTGGCATTTAACTAAAAAGGATTATGAGTTGGATTCACTTTGATTTCCTCAATTCCTTTACTCACTGACGACACAATAGAACAGCAAGCAATTAAATTAATCGACAGTAAGTCAGAAAGCAAGGGCTAGTTACTTCAACTCTAATTTTCTGATTACTGTTCGATGTAGGCGACGAAAGTTGTTTAAAACTAATTGTATATTTTATTATCGTACTATTTATATTGCTTTTAAAATTAATTTTGTTTAAAATGAAAAGTGTGAAATTATTTAAATATATTTTCACCAGCATAATGATTGAAGACCAGATAAGCCAACCCTAACACAAAGCGTTATATATATGGCAGATATTTTGAAAATGCAATATAGCAACTTCAAGAAATATATGAGTTATTGGCAACTGTTGAAATGGTTGAGTCTAGTTGCAATACGATAACAAAATCACAGGTTTGTTTTCCTAGGAATGCTTTTAAAATGAGACTTTGATGGACCATTAATTGTCCTCTAAAATATAATTGTAATTAATTCTTTCACTGAAATTAATATATACTATTTTCCTTACTCTACGTGATAATTTGTTAGCAGTGCATTTTGATAGCGCACCAACTGTAACTGACGTGCGTTTAAGAATAATCTTGCAATACCCTGAGTTTTTTAAATTTCAATGCTGTCAGCACTCAATCTTACAAGTTGCTCGCGCATCCAAGCTATTTGAGTTTCTTTGGCTAAATTCTAGCACTTTGGATACCTCTGTACGAATATGTCACCGACGAAAGTTGGATAATTTGGATTTTTATTGAAATTGAGGTTTCAGATCTTTCTGACGAAATTTGAATACACATGTACTTGAATTTTACTCTCAGACTATTCTGACTGCTGAAGTATTTTCGATGGATTGTCTCACTCCGTAATTATACAACTTTCTTCCCATGATTGCTTATATATTTATACAGGTTAGTTTCCTATATCAGTCCTACGTTTCTCCTTTGTCGCCTCTCTCGACACGCGCAGTAAAACTGAGTGTTGCGTAATAAACTCTGAACAGTCAACTTTTCTATATTGTCATTTAATAAATTAAACACATTTAACAGCATGAACTTCAAATTTTTTTAATGCTAAATTCATTCGATAATTTTACAGCTTTTCATTCTTTTCCTTCGGCGTTTTGCGGTTTTCTTCGGTAAGAACTTGTCGTGTCACTCACAGTAGAGCCGATGCTAGAGAGGACTCGTTTAATTGTGTAGCGTCTAAAGAGTAAGAGTAAACGTTTCCTAGCTAGTAGAGCTAGTATAGCTAGTAGAGTTAGTAGAGCTAGTGGAGCTAGTAGAACTAGTGGAGCTAGTGGAGTTAGTAGAGCTATTAGAGCTAGTAGAGGTACTAGAGCTAGTAGAGCTAGTGGAGCTAGTAGAGCTAGTAGAGCTAATAGAACTAGTAAAGTTAGTAGAACTAGTAGAACCAGAGCTAGTGGAGCTAGTGAAACTAGTGGAGCTAGTGGAGCTAGTAGAGCTAGTAAAGCTAGTAGAGCTAGTAGAGCTAGTAGAGCTAGTAGAGCTAGTAGAACTAGAAGAGGTAGTAGAGCTAGTAGAGCTAGTAGAACTAGTGGAGCTATGTATATTTTTCGTTCAAAGTTTAACATTTTACTTCATCATATAACATTCTAATATCTTTCAGTTTAAATCTAGCTCCTTAAAATCATTGCAAGGTTATTTTCGTTCATATGGTTGAACACATGACACCGCAAAATTTTGCTTAGTTTCTGTAGTTGTTTTTGTTATTCCTCTATCCTCTCCATGACTATTCGTAATGGTTACCTTTTGTTGTCGAAACGATTGCAGCCTGTGAGGAGCTAAGAACAATCTTCTAACAACCTTTAGATTTTTAATTCACAGCTGTCAACACTCGGTCCTCCAAGGTGGTCAGTGGTCACCCATCCAAATACTAACCGGGCCAGACATTGACTAACTTTGTTTAATGACGCGCAGCTTAAACCAATTGCGTTAAATCCCGCTTCGAAAATATTAATTTCGAATTGTTTTGTTCAAACACTAGTAATCCCGTGAAACTAAGAGATGAATTGATAGACTGATCATTAAAAAGAACGGTTTGTAGAGCCCACATGGTCAGTATTATGATAGCTTATAAATATGAATACAGATGCTTGCACCGCTACGTTACGTCAAAACTGAAGGAGTCGCACTACTAGCCGAGTTAATTATCTCCACGCTGTGAGCACATTATTCATATCACTAATTCCGACTGGAGACCAAAACGCTTAAATATTTTAAAAACTCTCATGTGGAAAGAAGCCGATGACTGACAGTTTTGCGATTATAACACCGGGAAAAGTAATTAGTAGAAATTATTTACTAATGAGCCAAAACAATCCTGGTAATGATGAAATGTTTGCACTGTGCGAAATGCAAATCTGACTTAGTTACCGGCTGACTTCTCGTCTCATATTCCACCGGTTCGTGGCAGAAATCAACGTTGTTTGAATATTAAGTTCTTTTCATCGATACTTTACATACTAGCATTAAAAGAAGGAAATCTAGCGTAGAGTGGACTGATACGTAACGAATGCAAAGCATCGTTCAATCTGTTGTAAGCTGTCAAGAATTTAATTGCCTCCGAGGAGACATAACAATTAATTAGTTTGTCCTCTATAAGCAATTTTTCACAAAGAAAAAGCATATTAACGTCAATGCAATTGTAAATGGTAATATAATTAACAAAAATTCATGACAATTTAGAACGAATTCAGAAGACTGATTAAAATTTAGGCTTAAAACAGAGCCTAGACCATTTGAGATTAATAGGACTGAGCACGTGGCTTGTCGGAAAATTGCCCGGCAGCGGATCAGTAGGTTCAGGTCTCAAATTCAGTGCTCTCCCGTCGCTGCCATGCTAGCAAGCAGAAAATTTACATTAAACTTGGTTATTTTATCTTTGTATTTAAACCAGTTTACTCTGAGCGATAAATGGCTGGTCGAAATATTTTGTCGACTCTTTTCCAAACAAAAATAATTTTAGAAATTCCTTCCAGAAATTCATTAATCTTACTAATGCTATCAATGCATTACTCATATTATTAAATCATTAGTAGAGAAGATATATAGCGAACGGTTAGAGTGTTTGCCTTGGATATACAAATGGATATACCTTAGGGCTCTGAAAGGTTAATCATAAGTCGAAGAAAAGACAACGATATGATTAAATATCAAACGAAAGCAATCTCGAAGACCGGTCAGCGGCCATGAAGCTGCTATAGATATACATTGTTGTTTTAAAAAATATTCCTAGTGTGTGATTTAGTTTTTTTCACTGAATATGTGCATTTATCTCAGAATCAAACTCGTATTTATATATGAAATCCATTAACTTGTCTAATTTGAGAATTTTAAACACCAAAACCCTCCTTCAAAGTCACTAATTCTTTTCATAAAATTTCACAAATTAACAAAAATATGAGGAGTCATTACAATTGCATACTAAAATTGATAGGTTAGACTATGTAACCCATAATTACATCTAATGTGGCATTGCCTATGAGTCATTCACACCCAAGATAGAAGAATTTCCTCTGCCAGGATTGGAAGGCGATATCTCTGGATCAAAAGTGACAGAGCAATTGCATCGTATAATCCAACGTGGCGTCTAAGAAAAGGTTTCATCATATATTTGCCTTTGTTTACTTATATCATCCCAATACGACTGGGTTTACATTACGTCAGTGTGGAAGCACCCGGTGATCTGACGCTCCATCAAGTGCCCTCCCTCTGCAGGCTTTCTACCCTCCTCCTCTCTCTCATCATCATCATCATCAACTTGAGATTAACATGTCGCTTTTTGTAGTTTTTACAAATAGACATTAAGCAATCTTATCATTTTAGTAAAACAACTTCGTCAAAATCAGTATCATGTCTTCGTATAGGTCTACTAGTGACGTCATACTAGTGACGTCATGTCCTACTAGTGACGTCATACTATCTTCTACAGATTAATTGTTTATTTTACACCTACGAGTCACGCGATAGAATTAGATTTGAAATATCTTATAAATGCAGTATTACTTCCCTTCTTTGATATTAAATAAGTAACTGCGAATCTTTTTCGCTCGGATCTCTGTCGACAATGCATCACAACTGTTGTATTGATATTTAATCGCGATTTATAGTTGCAGCATCTAAAATCTTTCTCGCTTTCTGCATAGAAAAGTAAGACAACTTTGGTGTAGGACCTTAATATGAATGCAGTACGGAATATAACTGTATTCCATTACACAGACTTTTACATATAGTAATAGATAGTTGTTTTTATTTTGCAATCTGTAAGAATAGAGACAAAGTAATGAGTGCCTTCCACAATTGCACAATTTTGCGTTTTTAGTCAGCTTGGCGTAAGTCGCCTTCTTGTTCTTGTTTTTAGTCAGCTTGGCTTAACTCGTTTACTTGTTCCTATTCTTAGTCAGCTTGGCTTAACTCGTTTCTTGTTATTGTTCTTAGTCAGCTGTACCAATCAAGAATTTAAGGTTATTTTTGCTGCAGGATTATAGAAGATTTTCTCCAATCATACTGTCAAACTATAAAATTATATCAAATGCAGTTAAACCAAGCTTTAAAGTCATCTCGAAACTAACGTATCATAATTGCATCTATTTTTCTTATCATTTCTAATAATCATCTTCTAAATATAGCCTAGGTTAAAATTTGTTTTCAATTATATTAGTTTATTTTCAGCATGAAGCAGGGCACAAGTGTAACTTGTGTTTAGTCGATAAAGAGGCGAGTTATTTATATCCGCAGATTCTCGACATTTTCAGTAAATTATAAATACGCACTGAGCGACCATAACAGTGTCACAATTATGTCGATGTCGTGCTTAATTATCTTAGGTCTAACTATCATTCTTATCATACTTATCATACTGCATGAGATACTTGACTTACGTTTGATCCCGAAACTTCTAAACGTTTGCAAATCAATCGAATAAATGTTTAAATTTTAAGAGGCGTCCACAGCAGATATGATTGAGAAATTCTCTTTCTCAAATAGACCTTCCGAGATCTCTTTATAAGCTAATCAGTTTCGATCTGAACGGTTAAAATATTGTCCTTAGAGAAATAGGTATTTACAGACTTCATAACAGAAGATTTCGTTCATATAATTGATTGATCTATAATTTTCGTGGGACAATACATGAGTATACGTCTGAGTAAACAAAAATTACTAACCTACATGCAGACCCCATATTAACCATTTCGCACTTTTTATATACCGCGTAGATCTTTCATTAGTATGACTTTCAATTTATAGATGTTTCTAGCTAGATATCTTATAAACAACTGCACGCACGTAATGCATGATCTATACTTTATACTTAGCAATTTATATATTTTATGTTGCACAATTACATATAATTAATTTACCTCCCATGGCTACACTTATAGCCGGTCAAATAGCTACATGGTTTGCAAGCTTGCCTGAAGAGCAGGAGGCCCTCGGGTTGAATCCCAGGCTTCCAGCCAGATCGTCTCTGACAGTCAGTATCTCTTGTGAAACAGAAATAGAAGTTAAACTTATATTTACAGGTTTGCAGGTACTGTATCAATAACATATTCATTTATGATGCAACTGGCAAGAAGTATAATGCTTTGCTGAATGACTTATTGATTTATTTCGTAAATTACCAGGAACTTAGACACTGATCACTATTTGTATATCAAATTGTGTAATCAAATTTAGGAATGTTGTCTTTTAAATGTGTTAAAGTAGTAAAAATTATGAATAACCCAAAGAAATAGATACAAATTACAAATAATTATCAATTATCAATAAATACAATACTAGTAATTGGCTAAAATGAGCAAATAATCTAAGGGATATTTTTCTATTACTTTATTCATGGAATGCGGTAGCTTCCAGTATTCCGAACAATGTAGAATACACAAAACGCACATGACACATGTTTCATACGTAGGAGGTTACTAAATAGAATCCTCAAAGAAAATGTGGTATTTTATAATTGACCGAGAATATTTTAGTTATCTATTTCCTACATTAGGGATAACAAATACACTGCTTTTGCATTAGTTAATTATATCAATATTTGCTTTTTCGAAGCTAATAATACCATGAGTAAGAAGGCGTTGCAAATTGTTCAAAAATTTGAAAAAGAAAAATGGATTTGAAAATATAAACGCAGAATTAAGATTATTATATTGCTAGTATTTCAGTTGATAAAGTATCCCATGATGCAGTGGTTGAGATTTGGAAGGAGGGAAGCCGGTGCATACGGAGAATTTTGGTGATAGGAACAACTAATCTGCTGTCAGAATGATTGATCTGACGGCTTTAAATTACTTTCATTAAAATCTGCCAGCGTCTCTATCGCAAACCCATTTCTCAATATCTTTATTTATGCGTGATAAATTGCGCAATATGGTGCAATCGAAGTAGATGTCAACATGGAATAACAGTAAATCTGCCACGATCAATGCGATCATATATTTTCTGTGAGCTGCTGATTCATCCGCTGGATAGTAGATCTATTTTGATCGGAAAAGCTTACTAATAGCTTATTAATAGCATACTAATAGCATATTAATAGCTTACTAATAGCTTACTAAAAGCTTACTAATAGCTTACTAACAGCTTACTAATAGCTTACTAATAGCTTGCTTATAGCTTACTAATAGACCAACTGAAACTGAATATGCTTTGTAAAAGCAGACTTAAGAAAAAGCTAAGATAACAATGGAACAACCAGTGGGAACACATGTATTATCTATTAATTATCTATTAGCCGCATTGAAAAACGGCCAGGATTTAGATAATTAGTACATGACCAATCTGTTAATCTATAGAGTGCTTATTACTGACAATGTCAGTTAAATTTTGAAAGGAATAAGTTGAACATGATATTTGAAGGAAATATTTAGAGAGAAAATAAGAGGGCATGTGATAGTGTCGTGTGATTGTCTTATAGTACCTAAACCGTCTGATGGCTTATCCGATGTTATCTGATGCGTTATCTGATGTGTTATCTGATGTGTTATCTGATGTGTTATCTGATGTGTTATCTGAAGTGTTATTTGATGTATATATTAAATAAAGTTAGCCGTAAAAATCTGTCATACGAAGGTGCAATGTCTGACTGTTAAAGATACAATACTGAACGAGATATTAAAGCATGGACATCTGAGGTAGATCGCATACGCATTTCTAATACTCCTTGATATCTAGCCGTGTGCTTCGATCATGTATCATATTCAAGGCATATTGTAGAATAAAACATGATCATATATTTATATAGACCCAAGAAACTGAGCCGAAACACAGCATGCGGTAGACGACGCTTTATGATCGTTGTATGCAGATACGGGCGGCTGGTTGTCATTCTATCTCAGGCAACTACATACCGAGCAGAAAGCGAGACTGAATTTCTCCTGAGAGTAATTAAGCAAAGAATACGCAGGATTACAAAGAAGCATTGCATGAAAGACTATCTCAATCTTCCGATAAAGACGATAATAGATGCAGATGACGTAACTAAATCAACTGGAGATGTTAATCAATGGGATGGTAAATTATCTTTGCCAAAGAAAATATTTCTATGAAAGAATTTTTATGCAATAACTTTATCATACAAGTTATTCAGGTGCATAGGCATGTTAGAAGGAAGTTGATTTTAAAATGTAGGATCACTAATGGTTATTATAAAACACTTTCTAATGATTTTTAAACAAAATTTTATTTCACCAAGCGAATGGTAATCATGTATACAGTAGTTACAAACAAAACAATAATCAACAGAAAAAATTAATAAATGAAATGAAGCCGTGACTGAAATATCAAATACACCCAGTAGTCGGCATATACGTCCCTGTAGCATATAGGGATGATGTCAGGGATGACGTCCCTGACATCATCGCTGGATGAGGAAACGCACGTTAAACCTTTATAAATTATTATTATTATTAATATTAATAATAATAATAATATTATTATTATATACATGTAAACTTTGTGATAATATACATGAATAAAGCTAATGGTAAAGCTAATGTTAACGCCAGTTTCCCCACCCGAAAGCGATGCAAGCGACAGCCGTGCTCAGGACTAGGAATTAAGTGATTTCTAGAGATGGACGACGGTTACGTCAATCTTAGTGCAATTCAATGAATGATTTTACGAAACGGTTTTTAATCTTACACGAAATTTCATTTCTTTCAGTTTCGTACGATTTTGTATGAATTTGTAATAAGTCTTATTTCGTAAGGTGGATTGTAATTTTTATTCACTATTCAGTCTTGCTAAAAATGCAACAAACGATAATATTTTCAGATTATGAATGATCTGAATTCATAATCAGGGTTATACTTATGCTTAATACAATCGGGTCTTCGAGCAGTTTTAGATCATACAGCATTGCTTTGAAATGACTCTTAAAATTAAATATTTATATTATAGGCTATTTTCTTATTTTATGTTATGCATTAATATAAAATTATTTCGTATTCTGCTGGAAATATTGTTTTCACCCAGCCTTTTGAGATTAGAACACAATTTAAAATAATATAATCAAAGCTACTGCTCAGCAGCTTTTTCTCTGTGAAATTATAATTTCAAAAATTATAATTTAATATTTCGCGTGCTGCTGCAAATTCTGTTTCCACTGTCGTAGATTTTCTTTTTTGATGACGACGAGAATTGTGCGAAAAGAAAATTAATAAAGTGACGCGTGCGACAGCTGAGACTGACAACAAAGCGGATCAAAAGTAACTGTTAAAATGAAGAATGGCTTTACTCTCTCTATGATTTCTCAATGTGAGACTCGTAGGATTGCAACAGCTGGAACATATGAGACCAACAAATGAAGATTGCCGAACGTAGATCATAAGTAAATGAACCTGCATTTTTTTGGAATACGGTATTTTCTAAATACGTCGTGGCATGCGTCAGTGCTTTTGGGCCCTACGTCTCATTTCACGTTCTCTGTTGATTGTCAATTTGTTATTTGGATTTTCATGAACTAAGTATCTTTCTATTTTGCTTAATTCATAGTTGAATATTTGTAATATATAAAAGTTCTTTAGTATTTTATTGAGGATCTATACTTATCTTTAAAATGACATTTAAAAATATTATCATTATTTATAAACAAATGATGATAGAGAGAACTACACGGTTCTCCACGATACTCAAAAACTTTTACCTTCACGTAGCATATAGTTGACATCTAATTTATTTTCTGTTTCGAACATGCAGCTTTATTCTTTAGTTGAAATCTTAAGGCTTTATGATTCGACTAATTGTTTAGTTACTAAATTAACTTTGCCTTAGGAACAATGCGAAATTTCAACGCAATTTTGAGATCATTTGTAATCGCAAACCTAACTTTGATTTTAAAAAGCAAAGTATCAATTTGGTCTTATGAAATTCGAGAGTTAAATTATCGGATTAACATTACGCAAATTGAAAAGTTCTGAAATAATCTATTCCGAGTAGCAATTGTCGCTATTGAAATGGACTTTACGCGATAATAACTAGATTTTTAATTTTTGTTTTCTTTCGGATTATCTTCGTGAATTCAATTCGCTTAGATTAAATTTATAAAGCAATTCATTTTCTGCTCTTCTCTTAGCAGTTCGTAGAAACAATCTGCAGCCCTTGCTAGTAACTTGTGAGTATAGGCGCCAAATCCGATTCGACAGAGGAATTTTATTTGGTAGCCTCGAGTGAGTAAAATCTGCTAAACATTTCATGAAGATTATAATCTAAGAAATTCAGAAGAAGACAATATATTACAGATCTCGAACTCACCTTTTCAGTTCTCAGCATTTTAAGGAATAGGCCTGAATGAACGTAATAGAGCAATATCTAATTGCATTTCAAATTTCATTAATGATACTAAATTTTCTTTTATAGATCTAGAAGACTTAGGTAACCCAATGTATGATCGTACCGTATATATGTATCCGTATTAGCTGAAGATGCTTAATATATTTAACATATCATTGATTTTGCGCAATAAACGGTTCCTATGCGGAAACCAATTAACGTATTACTAAAGTGAGTTTCATAAAAACGGACAAAGCAAACAAATCTTAAGAAGGATATGGAAAACTAACTCAGAAATATTTTTTCTAACAAATGGTCTTCATGAGGATTTGATCATTATGATGCTGACAGAAAGAGAGAGAGAGAAAGAAAGAAAGAGAGAGGGGGAGAGAGAGTGTGTGTAAGAGAGAGAGAGAGAGAGAGAGAGAGAAGGAGTCTCAATGCGCCACTTTAAAGACATTCTCACACTTGTATATATAAAATATAGTATACATTGTTCTTACATTACTGAAGCCATTCATATTTGATGGCACAGGTGTACCTAAAGTGACTTATAATTGAAAAAGATTCCTTCAAAGCGTTTGCAAACACTCAAATGTTGTGGAAAGAATGAGATCCTAAACGGTGCTTCTCCAGTACTCAAAAGTCAATCGGTTAGAATATCTTTAATTCATGGACGAGAAAATTACCTGAATCATTATATATAATGATACAGGTATGTATATATATCTCAATGCACTGCCTACTGGCAGGTCCATGGTATATAACTCCTCCACTCTTCTGTGACTTCCATTTTCCTCTTCACTTCTACATATGGGTGTAACTTCATCATACTTCATATAAGTGTTAATCATCCTGTAATTCTCATTCTTGTTGTTATTGGGGATTCTGCTTTTGACGAGGTGGGGCCCATATACCATCCTCAGCTGATACATATAATATTAAATATGTATATATATATATATATATATATATATATATATATATATATATATATATACATACATACATGTACAGTATATAGGCTATATACACAATATATGTATATACATGTGTATAGGCTATATACACAATATATGTATATTTATACATGTATAGTATACACTTAAATTAGATACATGTATATATACACAAATTGGTGTCCAAGCATAGTAGTGTGTGTATGCCAATGTATTAGCTCTTTTTGAAGCTAGAGTCACACTGCGTAGTAGAAACCACAGCTAATTAATTGAGAGAAAGAGCAGCAGCTGTCGCTAAACCTATTTACATCATCACAGATTGAAATTAATACCGCCGCTCCCACTCGACAGAGGACGCTAAATATAGATCACGCAGAAATTTGTTCAAAAACTAAAATCATGTTTTGACTTATTATTTAAGAAACGTAGTGCTTATGCAGACTATCAAATTGCCTGCAGGAGTTATGCATGTATACTTGAAGGAAAATATTAAATCAAATATAAATCATTTTATTGCAGACAGATACAGGATGTAGGACTGATTTCCTGATCAACGTAATTGATTTCCCTCAACTAATTTGCCCTATAGGCCTCTACGCAGTGCTACTCAGGCTTCAAAGAAAGCGCTCATACATAGGCATACACACACAGCTATGCTTGAACACCAATTTATGTGTATAAATACATTATTTTACTATATATATTAAATATATAGCCTATAAAAATTATACGTATTTATTTATACGTATTTATTTACTTACGAATACATTTATATAGGCTAATCACATGGTGTGTTGAAGCGTTAAAATCGGGTTCAATTTCGCGTTTATGATCGTCTTTCAAAATTATAACAGCGAAACGTGAGCCTAGGATTTGAATCGTGCATCTACGGATCCGCTGCCAGAGATTTAACAGACCGCGTTACTAACTGAACCACCACATTTCGACAAATACTCACAGAGATTACACACAGCTCTCTCGTAACTCTAGGTCCATACCTTGCAGTGTGTATTAAAAAATAAAATTAAAAAATTATTTCCAAAAGTCCCTGTAATTTAACCACAAGCTTTCTATAGATGCTGATTATTCTTTTTATCTAACCTTGATGTTAGAAGGCTTTCCAACTGCGGATTAATGAAATTAACATGCAGCGTTAAAATCCAGTGCTTTCCCTACTCTGACAAGCTTTTTAGACAGGAAACGGATGTCAAATTTGTTTCAGCCTTAAGCCTCTAATGCAAATGCTAGTCTTACACATAGGCATGCCTTATGGCATTTTGCTGAGCTTATAATTTAGTGTTCAGTTTTCTTGAGAACTAATCGCTTAATGAAATGCTTCGAGTTGGATGTTTTCATTTAGTTAAGAGATTTGGAGACAAAGCAATTTATCGATTGCTCCCTAAAGAGCTCAAGACTCGCTGTGATTACGGACTCTGGTCCTGGCATCGATCCGGACCCCTCCCGCTTCAAAGATGATCCCTCGAATGATCCTGTCCGTCGAGCCCGATGTTTCCTCGCGATCATCTGCCAGTCTGCTTCTTTGCAAACATTTCTAATCTAATGCTTAGCCCGCCCTACGGGCCTATGAATCTTCCGCTTTTTCTGAAAAAATCAAGTACATAGCAGATTAATTAGGGTAGTAAATACAGAAGAAAACAATAGAAAAAACAGAGTAGTGATTGACGCTTGGATAGTGATATTGAAGAAGAAGACTAAGAAAATATTTTTTATTTTATAAAATTCCACAAAATTCACAGAGTAATTACATTAATGAACGTGTGATAAATAAATCAAATAAGCATAGTGATATGAACGAACTGCGAAAGTAAGAACTACTAACTTACTGCCATGATGAAGAAGTTACGAAGAATTTACCAAGACTTTTCGTGAATATTTAACCACTCGCCAATTTAAAGTTTAGAAAATACAATTCTCAAGCTTTTTCTCAAAACTGCGGTTCTTAAGCAATACAATTTCCTTAATTATATTGCTTATAATTTGAATAAATTGCCGGAACTATTTCTATTATGCAATATCTAAGTAAATAAAATTGTCATTATGGAAGTGTCATTTCAGATCTTTCATAATACTTACGCTACACTATACACAGATCAGTATAGCAGTTGATTCTTGACAAACTGTGATTTAAAATCCATTCATTTAACATACATTGATGTGCTGATATATAAAATATTAAAACGCTATTGTGGTTTACTGTCAACTTGACATTCAAAATCTACGATCACAATTAATTGATGTAGAAAACGAGGATTGACAGCCGTCCTATACTGAAAGACAGTTAATGTACTGACTGATTGACTGACACGACATTTCCCGAAGCCTCTCATTTTCGTGTATGGGCAAAACGATGCTATTGTTATTGCAGAAAGAGAATTCTAAAACCCATGGGATTTATTATTGATCTCTTTAGCCTCACTCTCTCTCTAAACCAATATTCTGTCAAAACTTAGAAAGTCTGTTATTGTCAGATTCACAATAATGCTGAGCTTAAGCAGCCAGTATTAAGAACTGATTTTTAGTGTTTGGTAAACTTACGAAAAATAATTCTTTCTCCATGCAAAATATTAAAATATTACAATTCTTCCTTCATGCTTCCTTCATCTCTCTACGTCGCTCTGTCATCTACACATATTAATAACTACTGCGATAAATTTCTACATGTCAGTATTGATGTGCTGTGGGGACGTTTCTGACATCATCCTTGGATGACGAAACAGGCGTTAAACATTTATAACATTATTATATGTAAATTAAAGTAGTATAGCGATCAAATCCTATTTAGATAGCAATCAAATTACCCAGATTTGATTGCTAGGAGAATTTATTGTCAACTTATAGCGGAGATAATCTTAGCAAAAAGTAATATCCTGCAGCTAAGGATAGTTACGAACGGGAAAACGCTAGTCACAGGATATGCACAATTCATGTCCTACAAGTTCTCAAATAGTCCTAGCAATAGTTAGTCATAGTTAATCATCGCTAGTCATCGCTAGTCATCGCTAGTCATCGCTAGTAATCGCTAACCATCCCAAGTCATCGCTAGACATCGCTAGTCATCATCATATTATGAAAAATTCTCGCTATGAAGTAAAAATAATAGTACGTGCTGCCATTCCGTAAAACACAACCACAACCTATGTGGATATTACGCTTATTAATTAGTTTCATAATGGTTTGTATAATTTTTTGCACGTTGGATGACACAGTAATAGTTACAAGCACACTTACCAGCTAAGCAGAATGCCACGAATTTAGATCTTATCCGGTGCAGTTCTGACTCGTGAGACATAAATTTTCTTTAAATTTAACTCATAACATTACAACAACATTGCACGTTGGTACTCAAGCATAACTCGAACTATTAATAATTCCTTAAAGGATAAAATCATTGAAAACAAAATATTCTAATTTCCTCAAGCTTTAACTATGACTAGCATGTTATGTTTTAATTTAATAAAGTAAGATATTGTTAATGATTGATATTCATTACAAAATAAGGCTCAAAGTGAAATATATTCAGTTCACTTGAGGTTACATGTTTACATTTCTACTTCATGTCTGAGACAGTTTCTCATATCTGCATAAAGATCAGGATCAAAAAAGGAGTCAACAACAGCACGAACTGACAAAAACAGGGCTTTAAGGAAAGACTTGTAATGGAAATTAACTTATAATTAAATCTTATTGTTATTTAACCTTACTCATAGGTAACATAATATCATGCATTATTACATTACATATACTTACAATTATATGCTATGCATATTATATATACATATTTAATATATTTTACACTTCATACATTCTCACTATTCGTCCAATCTTGCTTTCCAACTGTCCTTCTCTCATATCTTTAATCTTTACTTAAATATGTAGAATCTCTTGTTTCATCTCATACTTATTAATCTCATTCTACTCCTACATATTATTGATATATATATATATATATATATATATATATATATATATATATATATATATATATATATATTTATCTCTTACACCCTCGCTCCTCTTGATAACTCTACAGATCCTGTCTTCACTTTATGGGCTTGCCTTTGATATAGGCCTACATGTGCTTAAATAGCTTGTTACCTAACCATCTCCATTCCAAAATCATTCCAAAATCTCCATCCCAAAATCATTCAAAAATCATTCAAAAATCTCGTCATACCTCAATGTAAAAATATCTTTGCCTCTTTCTCGATTTCGTTCTCTCTACGTCTTCAAAAATATCTTTCTCTATCTCTCTCTCTCTCTTTCTTCTTCTTCTCTCTCTCTCTCTCTCTCTCTCTTTCACTCTCTTCCTCTCTCTCACTCTCTTTCTCTCCCTCTCTCTCACTCTCTCTCCCTTTCTCTCGGTTGACTTGCCTCACGTTACAACATGTTGGCTAAGTCCATAAAGTCTCCTCCCATGATTAGAATCGTTACATTCAATTACTCTCAGAGAGCATTAGGACTCAGTGAGGGAGAACTGACTTTTATAGAATCTGGCTACAATCATTTATTTCCTTCTAAATCAAATTGACTGTCTGGAATGATGACGTAAATTGCAAAATATCTTAAATTTAAAAATAAGCCTTTAATTTCTTCAGCTGCCTACTTTACCCTTTCAATGCCACAGCGAATTTATGAAAAATATTTTTGGAATTCCCTACTCCATGATAGTGGTCTTTCTCTCTCTCTCTCTCTCTCTCGCTCTCTCTCTCTCTCTCTCTCTCTCTCTCTCTCTCTCTCTCTCTACGTCGCTCTGTCATCTACACATATTAATAACTACTGCGATAAATTTCTACATGTCAGTATTGATGTGCTGTGGGGACGTTTCTGACATCATCCTTGGATGACGAAACAGGCGTTAAACATTTATAACATTATTATATGTAAATTAAAGTAGTATAGCGATCAAATCCTATTTAGATAGCAATCAAATTACCCAGATTTGATTGCTAGGAGAATTTATTGTCAACTTATAGCGGAGATAATCTTAGCAAAAAGTAATATCCTGCAGCTAAGGATAGTTACGAACGGGAAAACGCTAGTCACAGGATATGCACAATTCATGTCCTACAAGTTCTCAAATAGTCTTAGCAATAGTTAGTCATAGTTAATCATCGCTAGTCATCGCTAGTCATCGCTAGTAATCGCTAACCATCCCAAGTCATCGCTAGACATCGCTAGTCATCATCGCTAGTCATCGCTAGTCATCGCTAGTCATCGTTAGTCATCATAGGCACATAGTCATCGCTAGTCATCGCTAGTCATAGGCACCTAAGTACCGAAGCACTGGTGACATTCACACAACTATCCGTGTGCTCCAACCACTTCTCTCAAATAGCAGAGTAGAAGATTTATTACTGGACAATTGCAAGTTCTTGACAAACAGTTTGTCAAGAGTTTTATATTTAACTATGCATGTTTATATTATAGCACGATAAATGTAAATAATTATATATACTGTATATATATATATATATATATATATATATATATATATATATATATAATATTATATATATATATACATAAATACAAATATATACAAATATATAGCATATATGCAGTATATCTATATCTCCATTTATATAATACATATATATCTATATATATATATATATATATATATATATATATATATATATATATATATATATATATATATATATATCTACTGAGAGTGAGTAAAAAATAGATAAAGTGAGAGAGCTAAATAAGGTAATATTCAGTCTTCGATTGTAATTTGCTATTAAATAATGTCTCTATTTAAGTAATTAATGTGCATAATAAATCATTTTACTTTGAATCTATCTCCCTCTCTCTCTCATAGTGTACTGCCTACTGGCAGATCCATGATATATAACGCCCTCATTCTTCCCTGGATTCCGTTTTCATTTTAATGTCCGCATATTCTTTCTTCCTATTTCTTAGAGTATTTATCAACTGTCTATCTGTATCAACGCTCTACTTTGAATATTGTATGAAAAAACATATCTGTTATATAAATGCCATTGTCCCTTTCTCTATTGTTCCATCAATCAACTGGTCCAAGGTTAGTATTCCTAATTCAATTCTACTAACAGATAAACATTTATACGATATTTTTATTTTATGCAATTATTTCATTTTCTACAGGTTGTGGCTGTTCTATCGGTTTTCTTTATCATCGTGTCTATTCTCTCATTCTGCCTAAAGACTCATCCAAGTATGAGAGTTCCAGTCATAAAGAACGTCACTATACCTGTTTACTCAGATCGCTACAGTAACTCCTACCATCAATCTCGCATTCAATCTATTCCTACAACAACAACTACAACAACGCAAGCGCCTGTTTCATTCAACTCAACCTTAGGCGCCCCAGTTAAGTATTCCTGGATTCTCGAGAAGAAAAGGACAGATCCCCACGCGGCGTTCTTCTACATCGAATGTCTGTGTAACGGTTGGTTTACCTTTGAACTGATAACTCGGTTCATCGTCAGTCCAAATAAATGCACTTTCCTCCTTACACCGGTCAACATCATAGACTTCGTAGCGACTCTGAGCTTCTACTTGGACTTCTTGTTAACTTACTTTAAGAAGGAAAACGACATATTGGAATTCTTCAGTATCATACGCATAATGCGGCTCTTCAAGCTAACTCGTCACTCTCCCGGGCTTAAGATATTAATTCATACGTTCAAGGCGAGCGCCCACGAGCTCATGCTCCTCATCTTCTTCCTCATCATTGGCATCGTCATCTTCGCCTCTCTCGTCTACTACGCCGAGAGGATCCAGTACAACCCCAACAACGACTTCACCTCCATACCTGTTGGACTCTGGTGGGCCATCGTTACCATGACTACAGTGGGTTACGGAGACATGACCCCTAAGACTTACATCGGCATGTTTGTCGGGTCCTTCTGCGCGCTCACTGGTGTGCTCACTATCGCGCTCCCGGTACCAGTCATAGTCTCAAATTTTGCTCTTTTTTACTCTCACACTCAAGCAAGAGCTAAGCTTCCAAAAAAGCGACGGCGAGTTCTGCCTGTAGAGTCGGTTAGGCCTAAAAATATTATCAACCGGGGGGAGGGAGGGCCCTTTAGAGCGGCAGGGGGTCGGCAGGTCAACCTCAGCCACCTTCAGGCTCTCAATACTTCAGAGGTTGCCCCGGGTATCGGTCAGTCTCGGCGGATGCATATGGCGCGGCAGGGACATCAGTTCGCTGAACTGAGAATCGATAGTACAGGTTAGCATCCACAAAAACAAATGTATTTTTCTGTTGTCATGTTTTTTAAAAATTTCATATCGTTTATTCGTGCATCTCAGCAGAGATAATACAAACAATAGAACGTTCAAGCAGACTGATAAAATAGGCAACCATAATATTGCCGCCCAGAGCCAGAGCTCTGGGCGGCAATATCATTATTAGCAGCTATAGCATAGTCTACTTAAGTCTGATATACAAAGAATTACACCACCAAGTAGTCCTACAGCTAAACCGTTGTTAGCCATACAAATGAATATTTTCAAATTAATAATTACATATATATATATATATATATATATATAATTAGTCAAGTGGCCAGATAGTGACAAGTAAAAACTCATAATAAATATGTTGATATGTGACTGCATGAAAGAGTATATAAAAGTATAAGTAAATGTATATAAAACTGTATAAATAAAGTAAAATAAATTCTATAATTCGTAACGTTAATTATGTTTCAAATACCATGCTAATGCAAAAGGAAATATGTAGACGCTTTTCGGTACTTCTGAATTTAGAACTATTTTTATAATACTAGTGTGTGCTAAGTAGGGCTACACCTTCGAACGTCCCATACTCCATGTGTAACGAGTTATTGTCACTTGGATTATAGTATCAAAAAATATCTAGTTATAATTTAATTAACTTGATATTTTTTCTTTTATTATTGTAGAATGGCACAACGCTTTCTAGAAAGTCTGGTTACTTCTTCCTGTAAAGAATAATATTACAGAGATATTACGACTCTACGACAACATAGAGACCTATATATATACATGTATATATATATATATATATATATATATATATGTATATATATATATATATATACTTATAAATATACGATATATATATATATATCGTAGACAACAACATATATGTGACGACGGTAACGAGGAAGGAAACGAGAAACCAACTCAGAAGCCATAGGCCTACTTTTTCCACGCTATGGGCTACATAGGTATGGATAAGGCATTGACTTTGTGAAGGAATTAACTTGTTGATCTAAGGAGTGCTCTTATGGAGCGAGAAAGCAGACTTTGAGTATGAATATGTACCTTAAACCTGCCATTTGGCAGTGCACTGAAGAGATGTGACGACATGCTTGAATGACAAAATGACATATGATAATATGAACACGATAGGATGATAAAATTGCTATAATTATGACTAAATGGTTTCATGGTAGATCTTGCAGAAGAATCTGTGCCGATGTTGTCCTACAACCACTCAGATAAAGAGGATACCCAACAAAGCAACAGCTACACAACAACAGAGCAACAAACAACAGAGGCAACAACAGTTCTAGCAGTTGAAAAAACCCCTACTGTAGCAGCGACACCTGAAGCAACGACAACTACACAAATTGACTCTGAAAGACCATATGTGCAGCATTTCACATCTAACAGATCGGCATATGGTAATTTTAACTAATTCCAGAAAAATTTCAATACTCTTTTTATCAGATTGCACATTACAAAGCGAGTAAAATAAGAAAAAATCGTTAAAAGACGCGTTTTTTAGATTTTCCTTTTATTTTATGCTATCGTTAAAGCGAGTTGAAGACGATAATACTAACATACATGTATATAATATTGACTTTCACAGTAAAATTGCTCCCGTTGCTGAAAATGTTACTATAGTTGTTTGACTCATTAGGCCTCTATAAAAACTAGAGTAAAAACCAATTTTCCGTCGCATTTGTCTTGTCTAATATTAGTAGTTTATTATCGCAAAGCGTTAGGTATATTTTTGTTATACATATATAATTATCCAATATAACTCATATAAGTATAAAATATTGCTTACTGTTGCATAACAATTACGTAGACCTTGATATCCTATAGCTAAACTGTTATACCATGCCAGTTAATTACCTCTAACGCAAACGTACCCCCTCTCTCTTCATGCTAATTTGAAACGAACTTCCGGCCTAGAGTTTACTTGATGAATGGATACACTGAAGGCAGGCGTCCTGGTTGTTATGTAAATGAGCAAATTCTGATGGAAACCGTACCGGACTGAGCAAAGCTCCTTGCTCCATCGATACCTTCATTCTTCTCAATAATGACAAAAATTCGCCTCAAGGAACTAAAACTGTTGCACTTTTGTTTCACGTTTAAACAAAACAGAAATACGTCTATGCGATGCAGCGGAGTTTAATTTGATTAATTACTTAGAAGGCGCATAAAATTAATTTAATAATGTGACCAGAATAGAATCTTGGACATTGCTTTTTCTATTGCAACAGATTTGTTTTATAACGCAACAGGTTTCTCTAGAAAGTAACTCATAAAGTGCTTCATCTGTCATTTGTATTGCCATTTGTTATCTGAAAAATTGTTCGTTATAGTTATTATGTTGCACTTTGTGTCTTTTGCACTCTTTGTGTTCGTGTTTGATGTATACAATTAGGCCTTAGCTAAACTAATAAATAAAACAACTATTAATTATTTTTCAAAATATTAATTATATATATGATATATATATATACATGTAAATATATATATATATATTATTTATATAAATATATATATATATATATATATATATAGAATATATATATATATATTTATATATATACACACACACACACACACACACACACACACACACACACACACACATATATATATATATATATATATATATATATATATATAGTAATAAAGAAGTGAACACTACATGATTTTATATGCGAAAGTACATTTACATTGCGTTTCTTCCTTCGATTGAGTTATTCAGTAAAATGTTAGTAACGTATCTCTCGTAGTAGTGACTGTAACCTATTGACTGGTTCATGGCATATAACGCATCCATTCTTCTCTGTTTTCCGGTTACCTCTTCATAGGTATTCTCTCTAGCATGACACCTCATTTGCTTGTTTAGTCCAACTGCATATTTCAGTCTTCATTTCCCCTAATCTACTATAGTAAGGCCAGAATATTTGAAACTCCTAATCCGTTCCAATCTAGTACCTTTTAGTAAAATATTGACTTAATATCTTTCTTGGAACACTTCCACCACTTTTGGCTTTTTGTTGTTATTTTCGTACCACAATTTCCGCATCGTTCAAACTATCCAATATCTTCAGAAGTCCATTCTCGCTTCTCTGCTACTATTCCTTGATTATCTGAAAATATCACATCTTGCAACAATTTATCTTCTACTGTTCTTCTTTCTTCAATGTCTTCCATGGCCTCCTCCATCATTCTTCACAAGCCGATTCCTATTCTTTTCAAGATATTCAGTATCGTTATCCAATCAATCCTGTCAAAGGTATTCTCAAAGTCCACAAAGAATACAAACACATCTAACATATTCTGAGACCTCGATATCAAAGGGCCCACATCACCCTTAGTGCTGCTCTCTGATGCAGCCATTATTAAAACCAAATTATATTTTACTAAATGTCGTATCCTTTTTCTGTTGAATGCTATTGTTTTATTTATCGGCAATAAGATATTGGATGCATGAGATATTAGGCCCATTGTTCTGTAATCCTAACTATCTCCAGCATTGGCTTTTTTGAGTTTAGATTATCACTGATTTAGCAAAGTCGTCTGACCAAATGCCTATATTGTACAGTTCCAAATATATTTTCACTCACTAGCTAATTGAGTGTTTCTCTTTTCAACATTTTCAGGAATTCTTCTGTAATATCATCCATTCCTGCTGTAATTCTTCATACCATAGATTACAGAGCAAATTCCCACCTGAAATATTAGGAACCATTTCATATTCATCCATTTTCTTCATCGAGTTTAAAACTCTCGTGACCTGACTTCTCAGCCTTATCATAAAATGCGTCTACATAATATTTTAATAATAATTATATTATTATTATATTCTCTTCATCCTTACTTCTTCCAGGTCTATTTTCCATTCCCATCTTTCCCGGAACTGTAGTAGTGTAATAGCTGATAATGCTTACTAGCGATTGATTCTATATCTATTCATTTGCAGAAGCACGACCTTGTACGATGACGGAGAACAACGAAGCAGGAAAGTCAGCCGGAGAGGCAGCGACACCCACAATAGTGCGACAGGTCTCGGGATCGATTCACGCCTCGACTTACAATGGCTCTTCGTCTGACCAGGGCGTTCAAATACCAAACAGTTTAGTCATAGTAAATACGTGACCGCTGCGCTCAAAGTATAACCATATAAGTATAACATTATAATCCTATAACTAATAATCATATTAAGTCACAAAATATAATCATAGAAGTAAAAAGTCATAATCATATAAGTAATGGTCATGTTAAGTCACAAAGTATAGTCATAAAAGTATAAAGTCATAATCATATAATTAATAATTAATCATTTTAAGTCACAAGGTCATAATCATATAAGTATGCTCATGTAAATATAGAGTATAATGATATAATTCTAACAATAGTGTCTTGTTTAACGTTCATTTTGTCATGCGACGGTGCAACAATGGCAGAGGATCGAATCTTTATCTTAAATAGCCAATCGTCATGATAGGCAGGGATGGTTAAACATTAATTTAAACAACTGTAGTAGGCATACTAACACAGAAAATTATTTCATTTGATGGCTAAAGTGAATGCCAATCCTTCTCATATCTAAAATAACTAGTTTTATCTAGCTATAAAATATACTCATATATTATATACATAGATTTACATTGTACATACGTACAGTCGTACACGATACATGTATATATAAAGTATATATAATATATACCGTAAACTATTAGTATGAATATATACCTGCTACTTGTCTGAACACTGTATAAATAGGCCTATACATTCATGTATATACAGTAAATATATATAATTTGCGCAGTGAAATAAGAAGAATGTAGCCTATCTACGGTTTATCAACACTGATAAGACCTAGGAAGTGATTTCCTACGTTTAGAGTAGAGTTAGGAAAAAATTGTGAAAGATTTACTTTCTTTATCGGGTGAAAGTGATGCCTGAGAATTAAATTCGACTAATGCACACAACGAGATCATTAATTATTTATCACTGCATACTAATAGAACAGGACTCTGCATTTATTCTGTTACAATAATTGTCCAATTACAAAGCTATTATTCTATTTTAGTACATTATATCAGTAAACGTACAGTATGCAGTTATTATAAAGTGCGTTGTCATTCAATTTCAATGTATTCGTGAAACTTTCAAATAGTGTGAATATTGAACATTTTTCTCTCTCCCTCTCTCACTCTTTCTCTCTCTCCAGCTCTCTCTCTCTCTCTCTCTCTCTCTCTCTCTCTCTCTCTCTCTCTCTCTAGTGTATATGATGCAAAAACGACAAGTTTATCATTATTACTGTTTTTCTTATTATTTAAAATGTTGCTTAATTAATAAGTTAGAAACAATTGTTTTACCTGTTTGCGACGCAATGTGTTTATAGAGATACAGTCTATTGAATGAAAATATAAACCCATCACCAAGTCTAACCATTACCGCAGATAAAAATGTTTAATTTAGTAAATATGATTTCCGTAGTAATTTCTGTTGGTCTTCTTCTTAATATACTGGCTGAAGCCAGTGGCGAAGTCGGTAAGATATTCGACCGCGGATCAGTAGGTGCGGGTTCAAATCCTGGGCTCGCCCGTCACTGACATCGCTTTCCAGTGAGGAAACTGAAGTTAACCTTAGCTTTAGCTTTACTTTTAAAAGTTGATTTTAACGCTAGTTTCATCACGCCAATATTTCATCGCTGGTGATAAAGTCAAGTATTGGACCCTTTTATTCGCTAATGCTCAAAAGATACTTTATAGCTTATCATATTCAATGCATTAAATTAAAGTGTAATATCCAAATTTAAATCTCATTGGAAGGAAAAGTATTTTATATCTTATTTTTATTTTATAAGTCGGTAAGGCACTAGACCGCGGATCAGTATGTGCGGGGTTCAAATCTTGGCTCGCCCAATGCAGTCAATGACATCGCTTTCGAGTGAGGGAACTGACGTTAACCTTAGCGTTTAGCCTTTTTTAAATTGTCTTGGAAATAATTAAAATTTCTGTACCATTACATACACTTTAGGACTGTCTCAGTACGACTCTCTAGCATGACTCATCAGTACGACTGTCTAGCATAACTCATCAGTACGACTCTCTAGCATGACTCATCAGTATGACTCACTAGCATGACTCATAAGTATGACTCTCTAGCATGACTAATCAGTATAACTCTCTAGCATGCCTCATCAGTATAACTCTCTAGCATGCCTCATCAGTATTACTCTCTAGCATGACTCATCAGTATGACTCTCTAGCATGACTCATCAGTATGACTCTCTAGCATGACTAATCAGTATAACTCTCTAGCATGCCTCATCAGTATAACTCTCTAGCATGCCTCATCAGTATGACTCTCTAGCATGACTCATCAGTATGACTCTCTGGCATGACTCATAAGTATGACTCTCTAGCATGACTCATCAGTATGACTGTCTAGTATGACTCATAAGCAAAATTTTCAGGAGTAGTCTGCAGGAGGTATCTTACTGAAGGTTGATACTATTTAAAAATCGACAATTACATCATTTGCTTCTAAACTGAAATGTTCTGAAATTGTTTTGCTGAAAACTTTTTGTTACAATTGAGGCAAGCTGTTACCAACAATCCTGCCAAACTAGAACTAGGTCGAGCTAAACTTGATCCCCGCATGGTTATCCAATTCCATTAAAGTTGTGTATCTCGCAAATGAAAGAGCAATAAAATCTTGTCCATGGATGGCAGACTGTAAAACTTTGATGACTACGCACGGAAGCAATTTGACTAAATTTCAGTAATCAACGGTAACCAACTGAGAAACATATACGCTATTTTACACTGAGTGTAAACATTGCTGCACACAGATCTTTAAATTCTATTTTGTTCTAAGGATAAGATTAGACTGTTGAGCGACGGTTAGAAGCTGGTGCTGTTTCTGAGTGAAATATAAACAAAGTAATAACTGACGTTACATAGTTGATTACCGTGCTGCGTCCGGAACACTGAAGAATAGACAAACCATTAAATGCACCTGTCCTACGACAAAGCAAACACTGAGGAAGGCAATAGGAAAGCATCTCAGGAGCCATATTTTTCTCAAACTCTAGGCTACATGTGCTAGGTGTAAGACAAAGCCTTTGTGAAGGGATTAACTTGTTGATCTATAGAGTGTTCTGTATGGAGCGTGAAAACAGATTCTGGGTATGAATGAGTACCTTAAGCCCCCTACGTGGCAGAACACTAGAGAGAGAGAGAGAAAGAGAGAGAGAGAGAGAGAGAGAGAGTAGGGTACAGTTCTTTTCGGCAAGTCAACAATATATTCTGCAGCAGGAGAGTAAGGCTCACCTCCTTGAACAACGCTTGCTCGCTTTCTGCAGTGCCTCGCTGTTATGCACTTCCTCCCAAGTCCATCAGTGACAGAACTCTCTGGTTCTTAATTCTTAACCCAAGAAACTAAAATCATCATTACAATAATTATTATCAGCAGTTATTTCAAAACAACATAGCACTGTGTTAACTTAACTATGAGACACTGCATGATAGCACACACTACATGATATCACCCACTGAATGATAGCATCCACTACGTGATAGCGTCCACTACATGATAGCATCTACTACATGGTAGCATCCAGTATATGATAGCACCCACTGAATGATAGCATCCACTACGTGATAGCGTCCACTACATGATAGCATCCACTACATGGTAGCACCCACTGCATGATAGCACACACTACATGATAGCACCCACTACATGATAGCATCCATTACATGATATCATCCACTACATTACAGCACCCACTAAAGGATGGCATCCACTACATGGTAGCATCCATTACATGGTAGCTTCCACTACATGATAGTAGAATGTTAATACCCGGACTAGGACGACCTGGAAATTGACCCCTAAGTGAATCAAGCGCTGACCTAGTTAATCCGCCCACACACATGCTTGCCCGTACTAATTACCCCGAAGTACTAGTGGATGTATGCGTCACGTGTGCACTAAAGTGGATGTTACTAATTAGCCCGAGAAATCATTTGAGCGATTATCCTCACATACTACGTCATGTGACAACCAGATGTTACTAATTAGCCCGATGTGAACACTTATCTGGGTGTTACTAAGTAGCCCCGAAGAGCAATTGTAGGTCAAACTATTCTTTGACAAACTAAGTGATTCATTGTTATTAAGAGGAGCAGGGAGTTCTCACCAGAGGATTCACTCTAAATATAATAAATAATTAAACTATTTCATCCTGACTAATTATTACAAAGTGGTGCATCTCGCTAATTACGTCATGTGAACAAGCATGCCTGAAAAAGTGTGGTGCCTCTTAAAATTGAAATTTTCTAATGTATCTGCTCCATCTAATAATTCTGCATTAAATGTAAAACAAGCATATGATATTCGCAAACAGTGAATTGCAAAGATGTCAATTTCATCGATTGTAGGCTTCGTCCGCGCGTCGGCGGCGAAGTCGGCAGCGGCTTCGGGCAGCGAGGGAATTCGGAGGCGTCTGTGTACATCCAATAAAATTTTAATAACGCAAGTGATGAATTTAATTAATGGCACGGTCTACTTCATTGCAAAGGAAATAACCGCTTGTGAAATACTCTTTTGACTTGTGAAATTTGTACATTCTGATATCTTATAGTTGTTTTGGAAGCTCAATTCTAACATACATGTAATCATTTCATTGTATAGACCAATATATATATATATATATATATATATATATATATATATATATATTATAGTACAATTGTGTTATATTTATCTGTACATTGCAGATATATACAGTTTTATCTCTGTAACATGGCAGCTTTATAACTGCTAAAAGTTTAGTAATTTACATGCATCTTCAGGAAGTTCTGTTAGCTATGGCACAGGGCTGAGCCGACGTTTGATAACTCGAGTCCTTACAACAAGAGGTCGCATCCAGAGGCAATTATCGTAGTAGCACCTAGTAACGTTGACTAAGCTTTAATTTACAATTAAAATATTTTAAATACAATTTTCCCTCTGAGTGCTGCTTTATCAAGCTTCAAAGTAGATACTACTATACAGTCTGCTGGCGTACTCCATAAGGAGCACTGCATCGATCGAGATATCACTTTCCGAACATCATTTCTTGATCTCATATAACTTTGGAAAAATATATAATTCTTTTTAAAGTCAACTTAATCTATGCAGAAGTAGGGCTATGTTTAAACATCGTAATACATCTAACTATCAAGTAAACTCTCTTTCAGAAATTAAATTGGAGATCTTTAAAGCAAACATAAAGTCCGAAATTATGTAGAATTCCTCATGGTACTGAGAGAATATCAAATAGCAATTGTGAACTATCCATATATTAGTATACTTATAGGCTTATTATAAGAGGTGATTGTTTTGCTGAAGGTAGCTGCAATTTAATACATTCTAAAATGTAATATATCCTCTCCAGATATTCAATCGAGATATATATTAAATGTAAATTAAAACATTTGTGCATCATCATTTGGTAAGTAATTGAAATATACTTTTCTGTCATTTTAAACATAGCAATCTGTCATTTAAATGAAGAACTTCATAATGAATATATATGAATATGTTGTACAATGCCAGCTGATAATAGAAGCACAAACTCCTCTCCACTCTCCCACCACTAGGCTTTGTTCATTATGTGAGTAGATCTACAACTTCATTTTATAAAAGTACCATAACTAAAAGCTTCAATGGTTGTTACAAGTTATCATAAAAAGCATAATAAAGTAGACCTACTTAGTAATCAGTGATCACACACACACACACACACACCAGGTAATTAATGATCAGTAAATACTTAGTTTCTACGTTAAATATTTAATCCATAAAGATTAAGTAAAAATAGTGGCAGATTTAAATAGTCTCTGTAACACAACACCTTTATAACTGTCAAAATTTAAATAAAATTTGCATTGAACAATGACAAATGACTGAGCGGACGCTTGACATCAAGACAACTTGAGGTCGTATCTAGACAACTTGAGGTCGTAGTTTAACAACTCTAAGTCGATTCCAGAGAACTCGTGGGAGGCTGCAATTCACTCAGGAAATAAAGATGTCCCCATGACTCACGTCCTTGAGACTTCCTTACTAAGTAAGGTTGATTTTATAAATTATGTTTTAGTTATTTCATAGCTTAGTGGGTTACAGCTGTGTATCTATAATATGTACGATCATAGAGAACTAGAATATTAAACTAAATGCATTTCATAAAAATGCATTTTTATTATATGGTTTTAATAAATAACTTTTTCTTTTATTTCATATGATTTTTACAAATACATTTATTCAACACAATGTTGAATATGTAGCATCTCGAAAACTCGAGACGATGAAATTAAATGAACATACATAAAGCGAATCAATCTCTTCAGTCTCTCTCTCTCTCTCTCTCTCTCTCTCTCTCTCTCTCTCTCTGTTCACGGTTTCAATTATAAGCATGCATCATTTATAGATAAGAGCAAAAGACTTAAGATAAAAAGTCCATGATAAATATTTTAGAATCACGTGACAATATATTTTTACCGTTCTACCATAAATAGATTAATTTTAAATTAAGATCACCAGATATTGAATAAATTTTTTTATTCGACAGAAAATAGAGAACTGGTGAAAATATTATGAAATAAAATACGATTTCAACTGTTATGCACGTGAATCTTTTCCTTTATGACTAGGTATATTCTATTATGCATCTAACTTTGTCATCGGTATATGCTCTTTTAAAAAAGCGTCATAGCGTTGATAAAATATTTGAGTATATATCTAAAATTATTCTCTCCGCTTCAATCGTAAACTACTAGTCTATAAGTGTCAGCTAAGCAAGAACTAAGAATGACAGTTCAAAATATCTTCAAAACACATTACTTTCTCCTGACATTGCATTCGATATGGATAACACAAAGATTAAAGGAATTATCTTTATTAAAGGGATTATCTCGTTGCACTACGGAATGAGTACTATTGAGTCTGAAGGAAGGCTCTGGTTATGAATATGTACCTTGGCTCTTTCACTTGATCGAGCTGCTGGAGAGTTTAAGCGAGTTACATTACGGCCTCTATATCATAGAAGTGAAAGCTAATTGATGAATAGTCTATCATATGATGTCTATCACATATCCCGAAGCTTTCTCATTAGAAATAGCATTGCTTCGTTTCAATGCACTTGTGGTGTTTTATAATTTTTATACAGTATTTGTATTTCCAAAGTACAAATTTTTAGTACTTGTTAACAGACGTTAGACCTTTTGCTGTATTGATAATAGTATTTAGTACGAGTAGATACCGATATTGATATAGAAAATAAACTTAGTTAACAGATCGGAACTCGCTAAATGCATGCAGTGTATGTCTGGCTACAGCTGCTATCACGCGCTGAGAGCCATTAGGATGACTTGTGCAAGGCGAGTGCTCAGCTGCTGTGAGACAATTAGAGCGCAATAGCTTTGTCAATTAAGTACATATAAGCAAGTATTTACGTTGTTTTAAAAGAAATGATTGCTCTTCAAAATAGTATTAGCTGAAATTTTGTGTGACGTGTTCGCTTTCATTTTAATAGAGATAATTTTAGGCTGCATGTAACACGCCCATAATCCTGTATTGGATATTTCTTATCTGACCCCACTCCTATTCGCAAAAACTGTAACTTTCACATTGCTAAAGATATTCAAACGAGATTTATCTATGCATGATAGAATTGGCTGCTGATCAAGTACTGGAAATTTCTACGGTCAACTACTTACGATATTATTGTTTAATATGTGAGGTATCAGTTATAAAAAAACATAGTGTAAATATATATATATCTCTCTTCAGTGCACTGCCAAGTGCCTGGTCCATATTCATACTCAAAGTCTGCTTTCTAGATTCATAAGAGCACTCCTCAGACCAACAAGTTAATCACTTCACAAAGTCTATGTTTTATCCATACCTTAAGTAGCCTATAGCTTGGAAAAAGTATGTCTTCTGAGGTGGCTTCCCGTTGCCATCTTCAGTTAGATGGATTAACTACCATTTAATCCAGGGGGATTAAATATTTCATGGTGATTCTGTTCATGATGTAGAAGGCTCGATATTTTAGCCACAATTTATTTTTCAGACAATCAACTGTTTACTGTTTAAATCAGCTCATAAGGTCATTCTTCCTCAGCTACCCGCACCCGTTATAGACTCATCCGACGTATTGCTCCGCCTTATGGGAGGTAGGGTACAAAGGTAGGGATGTTATAAAAAGTCGCTGCAGCTTAAAGAGGATGTTGGTGGGGGTGTGATTTAATTAGGTAATTTACACTTAGCTTATAATATTTAGCAATCACATGTCTAATAAAAATAATTTCTCTGTGATTTGTCATATGATGTTAAAGATATAAATTCTACAGGCTGTAGAAGCATTGTAAACGAGCAAATAAGACTAGAAATAAATGTAGGCTATTCTGGTTTGACTAATCCTCGAATAATACAAGCGTGTATATAATCTTTAATTCATCATTTCTTGGTAGAAAACCCACACAGATATAATTACATTGCAACGCTTGTCACAACATCATGCATATCAAAAACTGTGTATAAAAGTTTAACAATTTCAATTTTTCACAAACTGTGCAATAGTTAAAGTTTTAAAATTTAGCATTGAAAATTGAGCATTTTTAAATTAGCGCTAACATTTTTAACGCATACTCGATAAGGAGGCATTGCTATATATTGCAAATTTACCTTTAATGTCTAAATAATCAGTGTACTCTGTAGAGTCCAAATTCTGCTTAGCAGTTATCAGTAATTATGCAGGAATGTAAACCTATGGTATTTATATAATAAATCAAATTGCAAAATAAAAGGGCAATACCACTGATAATATAGAATTTTATTTTTATCAAATTACAGAAATATTCTATTTTCATTAAAGTACTTAACTAGCGCAAATACATAGTTCACCAGCCTTTCTCTCCTTCAAGTGGCAGGTCCAAGGCATACACTGCTCAGAGAACTCATTCGATTAACAAGTTAATCTCTTCAGTAAAGGCTATGCGTTAGCCACGTTTTAAATTAACCAGTTTAACAATAATCCATTGCATTCCACAGTCGTCTTTGCCATGCACAGGCGCCTTTAACGAAGCGTGCAGTTTGCGGGTGGTTTGTTCTGCATTTACCCAAACAGGACACAGGGGAGTTCAGTAATATAAAAAGAATTTACTTGTATGCAAAAAATCAAACTTTTATATGAAACTTCTAAATAACACATCTGTAAATTGTACTGACATTTCTTTCATAGATCAATATTACATACATTTGCTATATTTATCATACAAATGTGAAAAATTATATATACATAGACAACCTCGCGTGATAGCCCATCTCAACATATTAATAATACTCTGATGAAAACGGTTATCAGTAGTGTCTAATATACTTATGGATTTATTAAATATACAGTTATGACCTCTATAGTTGTATAGTCATTTGTTAACTAAACCAACCCCCTATGAATTTTTATATACTTTTACGCCCCCTCCCTCTTTGAGAGATATTATGTTTGAACTGTAGTTTCTATTTATTTACAGTTGTCGTCTTTTGCAAAGGAAATCTATCTATCTTTACAGCGCGTGAAAGCACACTGCATGTATGATTATATACCTTGAGTCTACCACTAAGTAGAGTGATCATGAGACTGTGCACAAAAATATTAAGCCGAGTCCAGAAATACAATCGTTTTAAGTAAAACGCATTTAACCTACAGATATGTGAGCCCTAGTCCATGGACTTCTCGCGTAATTTATTTTTACCAATTCGCTTTTGAATTGTAAATTAATTGTTTTTCGAATTCTATTGTACATATTTTTATGTGTTCAGTCAACTGACAAAATTGTTAAGAAATAAAATAGAAGTTATTAAACAATCACTATTCTAGCCCTTATCAATATCCTATCATCTCTCTCTCTCTCTCTCGCTCTCTCTCTCTCTCTCTCTGTCTCTATCGTTCGAAAAATATAAAGCGCTCTGAATTTTATTAATATGTTAAGGTTAGTCATATTTTAATTAAGGGCTATTTTTCTCTCTCTGACTCAATTAATAGTAAACTACACGCGTACTAAGAAGCGCATGAACAAGTTCATGGAAAGCAAACGGGATGTGAAATCAGACGCCTCCTTTCACTAATATCGTTTACGAGAGATGAAACTGATGTTAATATCGGCTTTATAGCATTTTTAGACATTGGGTCCACTACTTTCATGTAAAAACTCATTTAAAAACTAGTAACGAAACCTAAGTGTGGTCTAATCTTTGATGAGAAATTCATATTTAAAGACGAAGAGAAAGGTTAAGGATAGAATTGGTTGGAAGAGTTGTACGTTGTGGACCAGCCGTTAGGTAGCGCATTACAATAAGAAGGCGTGTAATAATGCTGTGTTGATTGATTGATATAAGTCACGCGATGTTTACCAACACAGTAATTTGTAAATTTACAATTGACATGGGTACAGCTGCAAGTAACTAACACAAGTTACACCTAGCAAAAATGCGCAAAGTCAAATGAGAAATAAGGTTTTTTTGATATATCAATTTTCCAAAGTCCAAATTTCTGGTTCTTGATATACCACATTCAGACTCGAAACTTTGAATAAGTGTCTACAATGAGTTGCTATATTTATTGCTTGATTTATATTACAAAATTCAAAAGCTCCCTTAGTAGGCCTATACAATACTTTATCACTACTATCACATGACTTAAGCCTTCGGATATATTTTCAATTAATGTTTAACTCTACTTGTAATAAGAAAAGAAGTAGGCGTGTAATAATGATATAGGCTAATTATAAGTTATTAGGCGTGTAACCCAATATAATAGCTAAGTATAGTAGCCAATATAATAACCTAAGGGAAGCAGTAGGCCCTAATAACCTGGCTTACAGCATCTGCACTTGCTTTGCGCGGAGCGAGCTAACTAATTATTACAATGCTGTATGGATATAACGGGACTTGTGTTAAATAGACCTTACTCTCACTAATATTGCAAAGATTTGAAGATTGTGATTTTGTGCTTCGGCATTTAAAGTTTTTAGTTTTTTAATCGTTGCCATTATGGAATAATGAATTACTTATTCTCTATCTTTGCGGCTATTTGTACACTTTAAAAGATGATAAGCATTTGACTTCATTCATTCAAAATACTATCGAAGCCTCTCTCTCTCTCTCTCTCTCTCTCTCTCTCTCTCTTAGCACACTACCTACTAGCACTTCATGGTATATAGCGCCTCCAAACTTCTCTACCTTAACGCTGTCCTCTCCATGTATGCATATTAGGAGATCTTTAATTCACGTAACATTCATAATCTCTGCCATTATTTCCTTCCATTCTGCCTCTATAGACGATATTACAGTGTGATACAACCCCTTTACAACAACCATTCAATCATGTTGGAGGAATATCTAATGGTGATAGTTTGCATCACATGAGTTAATATTTACCCTCAATCAAGATTTATAAATAATTTTTAGTTAATTACCAGCGAGATGGTATGGCGTAGAGGTTACAAAAATGATTATCTACACATCATTGCAGCCTATATCGTTCGAATAATATGGTTTCTAAAGTGATTTTCCGTTGCATTCCTCAGTTCCATAATGCATTAGCAGCCATTTAATCCTGGGGAAAAAATACGGTGAGGTAGATCCTCTCTGCCTTCCTTATCCACCTCTTACATACAAGTGAAGTCTACGGGTGGTCTATTCTGCTGTGAATTCAACCATACGGGGAATTTTAATTGTAAATTAAAGCTTAGTCAACGTTACTAGGTGCTACTACGATAATTGCCTCTGGATGCGACCTCTTGTTGTAAGGACTCGAGTTATCAGAACGTCGGCTCAGCCCTGTGCCATAGCTAACAGAACTTCCTGAAGATGTATGTAAATTACTAAACTTTTAGCAGTTATAAAGCTGCCATGTTACAGAGATAAAACTGTATATATCTGCAATGTACAGATAAATATAACACAATTGTACTATAATATATATATTGGTCTATACATGGAAATGATTACATGTATGTTAGAAATGAGCTTCCAGAACAGCTATAAGATATCAGAATGTACAAATTTCACAAGTCAAAAGAGTATTTCACAAGCGGTTATTTCCTTTGCAATGAAGTAGACCGTGCTATTAATTAAATTCATCACTTGCGTTATTAAAATTTTATTGGATGTACACAGACACCTCCGAATTCCCTCGCTGCCCGAAGCTGCTGCCGACTTCGCCGCCGACGCGCGGACAAAGCCTACAATCGATGAAATTGACATCTTTGCAATTCACTGTTTGCGAATATCATATGCTTGTTTTACATTTAATGCAGATTATTAGATGGAGCAGATACATTAGAAAATTTCAAATTTAAGAGGCAACACATTTTTCACGCATTTTTTCACTTTTTCACGCATGCTTGTTCACATGACGTAATTAGCGAGATGCACCACGTTGTAATAATTAGTCTGGATGAAATAGTTTAATTATTTATTTTATTTAGAGTGAATCATCTGGTGAGAACCCCCTGCTTCTCTTAATAAAAAATGAATCATTTAGTTTGTCAAAAAAAATGGTTTGACCTACTTACAATTGCTCTTCGGGGCTAATTAGTATCATCCACTTAAGTGCTCACATCGAGCTAATTAGTACTGAGCGAGGTCAATTGCTCCACTCGGGCTAATTTGTAACATCCACTTAAGTGCAAACTCGTGACGCATACATCCACTAGTACTTCGAGCTAATTAGTACGGGCAAGCATGTGTGTGGGCGGATTAACTAGGTCTGTTCTTGATTCACTTAGGGGTCAATTTCCAGGTCGTCCTAGTCCGGGTATATACATTCTACTCATGATAGCATCCATTACATGATAGCACCCACTGAATGTTACGAGGTAAACTCTCGGTGTTTGCGCGATTGCTAACGATTCTCTCGGTGACATCTTGCGAGTGCTCATGTTAGACAATAGTATTTTTTAATTTTATCTTAGAATTCAAATACTAGCATTGAAATATGCCCGCTAGAATTGGTCGGCTGAGCTTCAGACGCCATTCTTTATAATAATCATTCCGGTATTTATCATTTTACTCCATTATTCCTCCGGCATTTCGCAGTGATCTGAGAGACCATTACGAACCCGACTACACTTATCTGAAACATTGTTAGGCCTCCACGGTTCCGACGAACTCGATTTGATTCACCTGAGAGTATCCCATCATGGAATGCTTCGAAACGAAGAGAAATTAGGCTCATAAGTTTCAAGTTCAAAACACGAAAGTAATTTAGCTGATGACTTTGAAATAATTAGGATGTCATTTGCTCATTTTTATAAATGGGCAAAGTTTTAAGTCACAATTTTGTTAGCATGAAGTATAAAATTCATAATAATAATTTGTTTTGTTTCCTACAGCTTTGTCAAGCACTTAATATAAAAATGGCAGTAGTTGAAGGGATCGGGTAATTTTTATTTTGTAGAAATATTTTCAATTTGTGATGGTATTTGTACTAACTTTATAACTTAAACTTGTTGATACTTAAACTTAAATAATTTGGTAATACCATAATATTTTACTGATAGCATAAGATCTTAAATAGGATTAAGACAGTTTTAAAAGTTTATTCATAAAGTTCAAAAATTTCATTTTAATAAGCTATATATAAAAAAGCGACTAAATCATTTTAAAACAGCCTTGTTACGGTCATTCTGCTTATGAGTAGGCCTATGTAAAGAGTAACGACTTCCTATTTTAATTTTTTAAACTATTAAAAGTACTATCTCTCTCTTAGTGCACTGCCTACTGGCAGGTCCATGGTATATAACGCCTTCTCTGACTTCACTATTATAACACTACTAGGCCTATAGGCTGTAAGTATTTGTAGCCAATATCAAAAAGTTTTAAAATCATGTTTTATAATGAATTTTATAATTAGTTAATCAGGCAATGATGGAGGTAGCCATGGAAGACATGGAAGAAGGAACAAAAGTAGGAGGGAATTTGTTACAAGATGTACGATTTGCAGATGACCAAGAAATAGTAGCGGGCAGCGAGACTGGGTTGCAGACGATAATGGATAGGCTGAATGATACGGGTTTAAGATATGGCATGAGGATTAATATAAAAAAGACCAAGGTTATGAGAGTGTCCAATAATAAAGGTGAAGTGAATATCACAATAAATGGTACGAAATTGGAACAGGTAAGGAGTTTCAAATATTTGGGTCATACTATAACCGATGACGGGAAGTGTGAGACAGAAATATGCAGTAGGATTGCACAAGCAACAGCGGCATTTGGTAGTAGAAAAGAACTATTAAAAAAAAATCAAAAGAAATACACAAAGATAAAGATAGTGAAACTTTGGTTTGGACCACGCTATTGTATGGATGTGAAACATGGACCTTAAGGAAGGAAGATATTAGGAAACTGGAGGCATTGAAAATGTGGATTTGGAGAAGAATGGAGAGGATTAGCTGGACCTAAAAGGTTATAAATAAGGAAGTCCTGGAGAGAGTTGGCACAGATAGACAGTTGATAAATGTATTAAGAAATAGGAAGAAGAGACGGATAGGACACATTCTAAGGGGAGAAGGTCTATTAAAAGAGGTCATAGAAGGTAGAGTGGAAGGAAAAAGAAGCAGGGGCAGGCCGAGATTAGGTATGTTAGATGATTTAAAGACCCACTCATATGTGGAAATGAAGAGGAAGGCGGAAGACAGAGAAGAGTGGAGGCGTTATGTACCATGGACTTGCCAGTAGGCAGTGCACTAAGAGAGAGAATTAGTTAATCATCTTAAACTGTGTGCCGGCAAACTTTTTAAAGAGCCCTTTAATATGATTTCTAATTCTTACCGTTATTCTAAGGAGGCCTGGTTGTATTTTAGTCATTATGCGTATAATACATGTATAAATTAGACAAGCTAACTCTGTGGAAGTGTATTACGTTTTAAGTTTCGTCAATTTTCAGGCTTACTCCTAATTTATGTTTCTGCTCTACGTAGTTTTGATTACAAGAGTCCATTTAAATTTTCTATTTCATACAAACAGATAGATATATTTAATCGACATCGGCTAACTGGCTTTATTTAGCCTCTACGTTCAATAAATCGTTTAAAAGTAGTCTTCAAACATATTACAGTTACTTAATAACAAACCATTATATGTAGTACATGATTTGTTAGATTGAGAGAAAAGTGACTCACTAAAAGTTCAAATATTCAGACCAAATCCTATAAACCTCCAAACACTTCAATCCATCTCATAACAGAGTGAATCAGGAGGCAACAGGAACAAATTCTATTGCATAACTAACATCAGAGTTTAGTGACTTTAAACTTTAAAATCGTGCAATGTCTTCAGTGTTATTACCTCCATATTTCTTTAACGATCTATTCTATAGCGTGCATGCTCGAAAGTAGACGTTTAATAGCCAGTCACAGATCAAAGTCAAGACCTGTGTAGTGTGCATTAGAACTTCGCTTTTCGTAGTTACATATTCGAGTGTTCACATTGTCACATTGAGAAATATGAATTTTTTAAAATGCAATGCTATGAAGTTGAGTGTGTTTTGCACTTTTATTGATTAGAAGGTTAGGCCTTTATCTTCTTTTTCGATTTACACTAGACCTAGATTTTATGCTGAACACGTGGACACTTTATATATCTTGAAATTAGCTTCCTGATGCTTATGAAGTGTCTAGATATTTGAGAACATAAATTAGCGAGCATACAAGTTGTTTTTCTGTCATTTTAAGTGTTTGCAAACTAATCTCCCAACCGCTGCTTAAAGCTTCGTTAATGTTTTATCTATCAATCAATCAATCATCAATCAATCAATCAATCAACCAATCAGTCAACGAATAAATCAATCAATTATCAGTTAATTGTTCAAGCAGTCGATCAGTCAATTTTTAATCATTCGATCAAATAAACCAATCAATCATTGAGTCAACCAATCAATTAATTACGCAATCAATCAGAAAGCAATATATCAGCGAAGTACAAGCAATGCCCTTTCTCTATAGCAGACTGTTCTTTATTTTGGTACAGCATCCTACCAGTTAGTGTTCGACGAAGTTGAAGATATCAAGAAGTTAAAGTTTTACAGAACTTATAAAAATATGCCGGGGTTGTATCAATTAGAAACTCGAGAATTGCAATTCGCAATTAAATTCAATAGATATCTAACTTCCCATGAAGCAGAAGTAGTATCAGAAAATGAACAGCGGTCTGACGGACGTGTTTTTAATAACGTCTGTGGAACCTTGCGCATGGTCAACAATTATTTAAATCATTCTCGATTGGCAAGCACCAACTATATATGTTTACTCCGAAGTATTACTTATTGAATAATTTAATAGCCTGTGTTATCACCGTGCTACCGTACTTTACTATTTTAGTCAGGCGTGCAGCATTATGTACGTGCTGTGTATATTGTCTGTTATAGGTAACGTGTTCTGAACCTTTCGAATTGTTTACGCTTGGCATGTTTAACCAAGATTTCTACAATAAGTTACTGCATTGTGAAAAATTGAACACAAAATCCGAATAGTTTTCAGTAGACAAAATAGGGAAGTCAGTTTTAGATAGAAGGAATATCCAGTAAGGTTCAGCTAAATGCGTAAAAATATAAGAGTCCTATGAAATTATGGAATTCTTCTCAGCAAACTTTTCAAATGTACGTTCTATTTTCTAATACCTTCTAAGAGAAACTTTTCCTGTCAACGGCTAAGCTAGCGTAGCTTCATCTAGGCTAGCTTTGACTCAATCTAGCCTAGACTAAGCTACGAAGAGCAGTAATATCCTATTTGGAAACGGGACTTTCAGAATGACGAATAAAGTGGGTTAATAGTAACGAACTAATGCACAGCCAAAGATAGATCAATTGTGTACAATATTTCCAGCTACATTTAACGGTCTTCACTTAATTTATTATTTTTTGCCGCAAGTTACTAGACAAGTCAACTTACAGACAGCTAGTTTCGTCAGCTTAGCGTTGATTTATTATATTATATAAAATTCGCAGTAGGCCACTAGAAGTAACAACTTCCAATTAACGACTTATAGATTTATTTCAAATCTAACTCATAATTTCACTTGCTAATCTACATTGTTAGTTATAGTTCAATGCTCTTTCCAAAGATCTTCCACAGCGAAGTCGTGACAGAGCAGTGCGCACTTTTACAGAGGAAATCATATATTACTAAGTATGCTGAGCCAATGGCTTGTTTGCAAGTAACGTTGTTCGACAGCAGATCAGTAGGTGCAAGGTTCAAATCCTGTGCTCTACCAGTCACTGACAAGCTGTCGAGCAAAAAACTGACGTTTATCTTGACGTTATATTAGCCTTTATCTTTACGTTAGGAACACACTTGTGTTTGAAAAAAGCATATTATATTGAGAAGGGATCAGCTTGTGGTCAATGGTAAGCTCCTTACTATATTTATATAATGTCGACCATTCTCCATAATATCTTAATGAAGACTTTGAAAAATATATGAAAAGAAAAGTGTTCTTTTCTTCTGGAGCTGGCGAAGGAGAAAGGAACTTAAAGAGATCGGCTCGGTTCGGTTTGGACGAAGCCAGGGTTCAGGTTCGGCCAGAGTCTGGGTTCGGGTTCGGTTCGGCCAGAGTCTGGGTTCGGGTTCGGTTCGGTTCGATCAAAATTTCAGATTTTAGGGTTCGGTTCGGGTTCGGTTCGATTCCCATCTCTACTCCTTAGTGAAGTAAAAGTAGTCTTCTTAGCGTATGTCGTCCTCTTTTAACTATCATTTAGACATCACTTGACTGTTAGCTGTGTTACGAGTTGCTGTCAGCATGTAGGAATGGATCATCTGGACCTTTCTGTTGACACATAATAGTTGAGTAAGTTCAACGGCTGAGTTTCGGTATTATTACAATAATTATTGAAAATTATTTTTTGACTATAGAATATTCCGTTGCCTTATTACAACAGCCTTGTTGAAAACTGATTCACCAAGCTACAACACTCTTCTTCTTAATTACACATTAAAACTAAATTCCTGCATAATTGAAAGTTCTAAGTGTTGATGAAATACAATGATTTTGGTTAGTACTGAATACTACTGAAAGTGCTAGCTAATTCATCATGAATTATTTCTCCTCAGATTTTTCTTTTAATAGTACATTCACTTGTTTATAATGTAAATAAATGGGATATATGGGCTTTAATGCCAGAATTAAATAAAAAATAAATTGATCTAAAACAATATACGGGTATATAGTCACACTAGTGTAATGACTGAATTAGACATAACATTATAGCATAGACATAACAGCACAAATATAACAGCGGAGACATTATAGCATAGACATAATATCATAGATATGACAGCATAGACTATCTCTCTTAGTGCACTGCCCAGTGGCAGGTCCATGGTATATAGCGCCTCCACTCTTACCTGTCTTCCGCATTCCTCTACATTTCCACATATGATTGGATCTTTAAATCATCTAACATACCTAATCTCGGCCTGCCCCTGCCTCTTTTTCCTTCCATTCTATCTTCTATAATCTCTCTTAATAGACAGCATAGACATAACATCATAATCATAACACAAGAGAAATAACAGCATGGACAAAATAGCATAGACATAACAGCATAAACATAACACAAGAGAAATAACAGCATGGACATAATAGCATAGACATAACAGCCTAAACATAACAGCACAGACATAACAGCGTAGACATAACATGATAGATATAACAGCATAGACATAACAGCATAGACATAAAAGCATAACTATAACAGTATAGACATAATAGCATGACCTAACAGAAAACACATAGCAGCATAGCCATAACAGCATAGAAATAACAGCATAGACAGAACAGCATACACATAACAGCATAGACATAACAGCACAGACTTATCAGCATACATGTACAATGTACATAGATATAGCAGCAGAATTTTTATCACATATATCAGAAACTATGTTAATAAGAGCCCAGTTGCTTGCCAGCAGTGACACACAGTGCAGAGTTGATAGAGGTAGTCAGCTAGGCTCAGAGCGCTTATTAGGCAACTAGCTAGGTAGTTAGTTGTCTGTAGGCTCGTTTATTTTATTAAACTCAACTTCCTGATTGATCGTAAGTGGTATGGTTTATAGGTAGTACAGTTTGTAGATATTTAATGCTACAATAGCAGTATGAGTAGCAGTCTAGTAGTTATACTGATATAAGATCAGTATAACTACAGTATACTCAGATAATAATATACGCGATACTTAGAATTCTCGGTATTTAGTTTAAAGATATTTGGATCAACAGTTGCATTTTGGAATTCTCTGCCTTTTATTAAGTTGCTTTAATTGCTTTGAATTGACAAGATCAGGCGATTCTTCTTTCGATGGATTTTATTTGACAATTATTTCTAAAATAATTAACATTGGGACAAGATAACGCGTAGAAATATCAGTCAATTTTATATCTGTACAATCTTAATTTATGTTCATTATATATATATGTATATATCTCTTCTCTCTCTTCAGTGCACTGCCAAGTGGCAGATTCAAGGTACATATTCAAACTCAAAGTCTGCTTTCTCGCTTCATAGGAGCACTCCTCAGATCAATAAGTTAATCACTTCACAAAGTCTAGCCTTATGCATACCTTATGTAGCTTATAGCTTGGGAAAATATGGCTTCTGAGGTGGTTGCCCGTTGCCTTCCTCGGTTAGGTGGATTAATTACCATTTAATCCTGGGGGGAAATATTTCATGGTAAGGTGGGTGTTCCCTCTTGACATCCTCAGCTCTTGCCTTTAGTCGCCTCTTACGTACACGCGGCAGATTGTTTGCGGTTGCCATATTCTGCAGTGGTTCAACCACACCCGAGCACAACACGGGGCTCCATAGGTTCATACGAATTCAGTTGTAATTTGGGAGTTTACACTTACTAAGTGTGTCTTATTTGTTTTATGTTTGTTTCTTTGATGTTCGCTGATTAATTTTGTTATGCGTTATGTATTATTTGTGAATTTCAGATAGAAAATTATATACGTATAGTTATAGTAAAGCATACTTATGTAATTCAGGAATCCATAGCCGTTACAGTATATTAGTAAGAATTCATTTCGACGATAATCCGAAAATGGATTTGACTACAAAACTTTCGTTGTCCAATAACTAACAACATAATTATAGCCTATATTATCTAGTTATTGCCTACTTCTATAATAAATATAGGCTAATTATAACCTATTATGCCATCTGTAGCTTCGAAGATGGTTACGTACGACAGCAATAGAATGTGGAACATTAAATTCTTACAAATTGGAATTTTTACTGGAATCTCTTTAGTCAATTATATTACGGTAAGTTTGCCATTTTAAGTCTACTGCAGTTCAATTAACAGAATAAGTTAAATATAATCAAAGGCCAGAATAGAATTTAACGTCTGTATGTCGTTGACAGCGCGAGGACTGAATCTGAACCCTACACCGACTGCATAGTAACAACAAACAGTTGACCCTATTGGCTCAACAAATGAGCACACTTATTTGCTATTCTTAGTAATTTCTACGGATTGTATTACCGCACAAAGCCTAGACTCTTTTGTGGTAACCCTCTTCCTGATTATAATTATTTGCTTAGTTTCTAGGTAAGTATGCTGTATTTCTTGTTATTATGATATGACACAAATATAAAGGCTGCATATAAAACAAAAAATTCTAATTATACGAACATTTTTCATGTATTGTTTAACGAGAAGCATTTAGCATTATACCTGAGTCACTGGCTGATCAATTTGTAATGGTAACCTCAAAACACTACGAAGACAAAGCATTCAAGATTTTAAGAAGTTTTGAGGTTTTGTATGAAAAATGACGCTGAGGTTTTCATTGATAATGAAGTTTGAATTGAAAACGAAGTTTTAAATCAAAATCTCATACCTTTAAAGTTTTTGCAACCGCAAAAGAACGCAGTGGAAAATTATCTCATAATTTCAGATGCCATTTTTATCTTAAGCTAAAGGCTGCATTAAGTTGAAAGTCAAACGTCACCGTCATCGATGAAATGTTCTTGTTGATCGATGGAGTGCTCTATGCTCGTAGATGCAAACACACGTCGACCAAGACTACACATGAACTATGGTAAACATGCACAATGGTAAACGTAAACTATGGCAAACATGCACTATGGTAACGTGCATTATGGCAAACGTGAACTACAGGGTAAACGTGCACTATGGTAAACGTGAACTACAGGGCAAACGTGCACTATGGTAAACGTGAACTACAGGGTAAACGTGCACTATGGTAAACGTGCACTATGGACTGTTCAAAGACAAAATTGAAGTGCTCACTTAATCAAGTCCAATTAATGTTATCCATTAATAAGCCGTGTATAATCGTTTGCCGTGTTAAGTGGATAGTAGTATAATAACACTTACACAGCACGAATTATAGGGTGTTCTTTATTTTCATACGGCAATAAACTTTTCTTGTACACCTGGACGTACCATTGATTCCAGGCGATACTTTCACATTTCTTCTTGCTAGTGGAAAAATAGTTGATGTCAATAATTAATAAATTTAAAATGTAATGGGCACAATCGACACTGGAAATATCCTAAATGTATTACATTTGTAAATCAACACCTGCTTTATGATGCATACTATTTATATACAATTTTACATGTATAATGTATAGATATATACATTATAATAAATATATATATATACAAATTATATAAATGTATATAATTATATAAATGTAAATTATATAAACCATATATATACATACCTGTATAATTATATATATATGTATATATATATATATACACTGTGAGTCATAAAAAAACATGTGCGCAGTATTTCATCCACAACTTTGACATTTGTGAACCGATTTTGAAATTTTTTTTCAGAATTATAAAGTAGAAGAAAAGTATCAATCTTAAATGTAGTTTTTGTGACAATTCCGGTATATTTTAAACAATAACAGACGATTTTACAAACATAGTCTGTCTTTGTTTAAATATTAAAATGGTGTTTACTAAAGCAGATTAAGAGTTCACAAAAACTTGTACCTCTTAAAGGGTTGTAGCTCACATTGGTTGATTGCCGAATTTCCAACAAAAAACTGGATTCTGGGAGGGCCAGATTGCTTATTAAAGAAATTACACCGAAAAGAAGAAAATAAATAACGTGGACGAGTTGAAGCAACGCCTGGTGGACGTTTGGCAAGACATGAAGCAATCTGTCATTGATAAAGCAATAGATGAGTGGCGCAAGCGTCTCCGAGCTTGTATTCCAGCTAAAGGAGGGCACTTTGAGCATAATTAAGCTTTGACAGTTGACAGTAGCAGTATAATACTGCTTGTTTCGTTTTTTGTTAAGCCACGGATTTGTAAACATTCTGTAGCGATTGATTTACTTAAACTGAATATTTTCAGTCGCGCATATTTTCAAGCACTGCTTCAACGCAAAAATAATAATTAACAGAGTCACTTAACGTTATTTTATAGCAAATGTGTTCCTGATTATACCTATGCAAAAATTTAAAAATCGGTTCACTAATACCAAAGTTATGGGCGAAAGACTGCGCACATGTTTATTTTTTGACTCACAGTGTATATATATATATATATATATATATATATATATATATATATATAATGTCACCAATTTAGAATGTTTACATTGCATGTGATGCATGGTACATCCTGGATTTCTCCATCTTTGCGGAAAAGTGTCTGCTGTCATTAATTAAATACTGTAAACGAGTATGTGTACTATTTACATTAGAAATTTGAGCGCATAATATTCTTTACTTTATAACATAGCATTTGCAATTTACTATGTTGTGTAAAAATTATCGTCTTCTTAAATAGGCCCTTATACAATTATGTGAATTTGAATTAAATGGACCTACCAGTAGGCAGTCAGCGAGACTGGACTGCAGAAGATAATGGATAGGCTGAATGATACGGCATTGAGATATGGCATGAAGATTAATATAAAAAAGACCAAGGTCATGAGTGTCCCATAATAAAGGTGAAGTTAATATCACAGTAGATGGTACGAAATTGAAACGGGTAAGGAGTTTCAAATATTTGGGTCATATTATAGCAGATGATGGGAAATGTGAGACTGAAATATACAGTTGGATTGCACAGGCAAAAGATACTTTCGGTAATAGGAAAGATCTTTTAATAATAAAGTCTATAGAAAGACACAAAAATAAAGATAGTGAAAGCCTTGGTTTGGACCACGCTATTATATGGATGTGAAACATGGACCTTAAGGAAGGAAGATATTAGGAAACTAGAGGCATTGGAAGTGTGGATATGGATAAGAATGGAAAGGATAAGCTAGACTCAAAAGGTTACAAAAGAGGAAGATAAAAACACAGATAAACTCACAGATACACTATAGAGAAACACAGGGATGCACGCATATAAACACACAGAGATCAACACAGATAAACGCGCAGATAAACACACAGATATACAACAGATACACATACAGATATACAACAGATACACAGTTTTAGGCCTAAATACAGATATACACTCTAATAAACACGCAGGTACACAACTGATTTACAGACTGATAAGTAAACAAATAAACAATCACATGAACACAAAAATAATCACATAGATAAACGCACGGATAAACACGCAGATAAACACGCAGATAGACGCAATACATGTATAAGTAAATTTGGATATCCAAAAATTGAATCCTCTCCAGCAGTGAACACCTTCAGCTTATTTTAGTATTTTCATTTTTTCAGTATGACCAGAGTCGAGTCATTTTATGCATTTAAATTGGCTTCAGCGGAGACTCGCTACTGATAAATTCCTGTAGATTCGAGCACTACTAACATTACTAATTACATTATTAATTATATTTTTTAATAAAATTACTAATTATTAATTAAATTGCCTGAATTCATTGAGCCAATGATCTATCTATACGTCTGACGAATCTGAACTGAGCTACGTGAATTTTAGATTAAAGCTTTGAGATTATACAGAAACTGAGAATTTAAACTTCAGCATGTAGTATGTCTTGCATCGATAGGCCTCTGCCCTAGTTCAAGCTATTGGACGAGTTATGAAATTATAATTGCAGTAGCATTAATGATGTGATGGATAATTGCAATTTTTGTAACGGGAATTGGTTTTAATTTATGGTAGCCGCTGTGGACAAGTGCCAGATCCTTCGGGCCTATACGTCCATTTTTCACATCGTTCTATGCATAGTGTCATTGTGATTTTCGTGAAAATAGAATATCTATCTATTTATATCTTGTCTGCTGCAGATATATTTTAAGTATAGGAACCAGCGGAATGAGTGCATTAAGCCCAATACTTAAGATTACTTTTGAAGCCTGATAGCTTAGCCCCTCGCAATGGCAACATCTATTCATCCTTGGCGCTTGTTCATTACGCTCATATTAAAACTGTATTGTGGTGAATAATAAAAGCTATGCTCTGCACAAATGGGGATAGCAGTATAGTAGAACCAATGTAAATGACCTGATAATGTTGTATTATCATCTCATGAAAGATTGGCTCAGTCGTGGAAACTAAAGCACTGTCAGTTCTCGGTGCTTGAAAACAATATGTGGAAAGGTTTGAGCGACGTTTTGAATTCAAATACTTCAAGAAATCGTGCACTAATGAACTGATTTGCTACACAATACAAACTTAATTGTGGCTCTTCTTTACAAATAGCTTGTTCGCATACTGATAGCTGTAGCTAAAGAATCAATAATACAATTATTTAACTAGCAACAACGGCAGTGTACAAACTTTATATATATATATATATATATATATATATATATATATATATATATATATAATATATATATATCTTTAAATTGTATATTTTAATATATAATTAATATATTAATATTCAAATTATATATTTATATATAGGATTGCACAAACAAAGGTGGCCTTCGTTAATAGAAAATAAATTTTAACAAAAAAGTCTAAAGAGAGACACAAAGATAAACATAGTAAAAGATTTGGTTTGGACCACGCTGTTGTATGGATTTGAAACATGGACCTCAACGAAGGACGATATTAGGAAAGTAGAGGCATTTGAAATGTAGATTTGGAGAAGAATGAAGAGGATTAGCTGGACTCAAAAGGTTACAAATGTGGAAGTACTGGAGTGAGTTGGTAAAGATAGACAGTTGATAAATGTAATATGAATTAGTAAGAAGAGTTGGGTAGGACGCATTCTAAGGGCGAAAGTCTATTAAAAGAGGTCATAGAAGGTAGAATGGAAGGAAGAAAAGGCAGAGGCAGGCCGAGATTAGGTATGTTAGATGATTTAAAGACCCACTCATATGTGGACTTGAGGAAGAAAGCGGAAGACAGAGAAGAGTGGAGGCGTTATATACCATGGACCTGCTAGTAGCAGTGCTCTAATATATATATATATATATATATATATATATATATATATATATATATATATATATATATATAATATATCTCATATATACATATATATATATTATATTATAAGATATATAATAAACATATACGGAAATTTTCGAGCCCGCCCTATATAACTATATATATACAGTATATATATATATATATATATATATATATATATATATATTATATAGTATATACTGTATATATAAATGTATAGTTAAATTAGATATACATAGATATATACATATTTATATATATAAATTATGTGTATAGATATATATATATATATATACACACATATACATATATATATATATATATATATATATATATATATATATATATATACATGTATACAGGCTGCGCATTAAAAAATATCCCCCTAGCACAATTGCGATAGTTAAGTCAATTATTAATATTACGCCTCTAAATTTTACAGTTCTCTTGAGGAGGACGTTTTTCACAAGTTCACCAAGTTTTGTAAAGACATTTTTAAAGGAACCCGAGTTATCCATGTTTTGCGAAAAATTTGATTTTTTTTCATATAACACGCAACGTAAAACGTTAATAAGAATCAATTCCTTTTTGAAAATGTGATGGCCCCTAAAAGGGCCCTTAGATGATGACGACTCTGAAATTGTGCTATAATGTGTGCTCGAAATGAGCGCCCTGGGCTTTGATGCCTGCCAGAGGTCTTTTCCTACTGAAAAATTGCGTTGCCAATGGACTGCTGTGGTAGGTCTTTCTAGATCTCTCGAAGAACAGCCTTTAATTCCGTTGTTTTTCTGGGTTTTAGTTTGAAAGCGCGATACTTTTCCAACATGGTTCCCCAGGAAGAAGAAAAATCAAGATGGATTAAAACCTGGAGAATTAGGAGGCCAAGCATGCATTTTTATAAAATCTGGGCTATATTATACAAGAAAGTATTGCGCAAGACGTGTAGTGTGAGCCGGCGAGCCATCCTGTTGAAAAATGAAATCATTTGGCTTTAACTTGTTACAGTCTTAAGTCAGTTTCGGCAGAATAGTGTTAGTGTAACACACTGTAGCACAATATCAGAGGCGTCATCATTTAACGGCCTTTTTCAGGGTCAGCACATTTTCCAAAAGGAATTGATTCTAATTGACGTTTTACTTTGCGTGTTAAATGAAAAAAAATCACTTTTTTCGCAAAACGTGAATAACTTCGGTTCTTTTAAAAATATTTTTACAAAAGTTGGTCGGCTTGTGGCTCAATTCCTCCACAAGAGAACCTTAAAATTTCAAGGCGAAATATCAATAATTGGCTAAGATATCATAATTGTTCTAGGTGGACATTTTTTAATGCGCAGCCTGTATATATATATACATGTATATATATATATATATATATATATATATATATATATATATATATATATATATATATATATATATATGTCTAAAACAACTAGGGCCAGATATAAGATTACATAATGCAGGATTATTTATGTTCAACACATCATAGGAATACTTGACTTTTAAGCAAAGTAGTGCAATTTTTGCTGATAATCCCTAAAACAAATATTTTTCCACAACCTCACATAGATCGGTCTATAGGTGCTTATAAAAGTGTGCCATCGACAAGAAGTTGCATTCATCTAATGAAAGAGTAAAATTTCAAGTGCTACATTTCAAGTAGCACTTGAAATTGTTCTAGTTACATGTTTCTGCCATGGCGGTCTCAAAACGTAAGTCAATTTAAAAATTAAATAAGTTAACATAGGAGACCAAAGTTTTCATAATATAAAGTATCGCAAATAAATGTTAGTAAGTCATTAATACATATTTGAGATTTCTAAGAATTTACTAAAACTATGTATTTTTCTTGCTGGCATACTTCCACGCTATTCGAATGCACTCCATCAAACACGTTGAAGGTTATCTTTACAAAACTTTACTTTCCATTTAGTTTGAGTGAAGTATGTCTTTAAGACCTTTTCCTATTGCCTGGCCAGGTCTAAGTCGTGACTAAGAATAGCGTACAGTCAACGGTTGATCGAGTCTACAGTCGAGTGGAATGAACTCGGGTTCAATGAACGAAGATAAATACTTAATCATAGAGTGGGAATATATTAGCAAAAAGCGAAACAGAAAATTAAGATAATAAATTTGATCAACATGCTATGATTTAACTTTCATTGATTATTTGAATGAAATTGTTTAATAAGAATATTTCTCAAATCTGCACTCTCTGTAATAGTTTACAATTTACTAAACAATCATCGTCATCAGCTTCCTTTGAGCCTTAGTTAACTAGGGTGGCAATACTAATTATTAAACAATATTATATTGAAAAAATAGCTTGAGCCGAATATTATGAATAAACGTTTTGCATATTCAACAAGAATCAAACCAAAAATGATATATGCTTCCGGAAAGAGTAACGTCCAGCAATTCAAGTGTTTTTTGAAACTATTTTTGTGCATTTGATGTTACTTGGAATTACCAAGACTGATGTAATTCAACCCACACTTTCAGAACGTCTGCTTACTAATCTCTCATGACGCACGACGAGACTGTCGAGTCCTTTGTAAATTTATTCAGCACTGAAGAACTACAGTCACGCTTGCTTGGCTTACGATACAGCAATGCGGTTGAATATTTGATTATCAATGAGTATGCTTGTGTCAAATTATGCATGTATTAACATAATTATACGGGATTTCCCGTGTACGACGCTTAACTAAGTGTTTACTAAGCTCGTATATGTTAACATTCAATAATTGTCATGCATATTAATGTTATACAATTTTTGGACCAGTCCAGCCATTACAATTTTGATATATATATATATATACTATATATATATATACTATATATATATATACTATATATATATACTATATATATATATATATATATATATATATATATAGTATATATATATAATATATATATATATATATATATATATATATATATATATAGTCTGTAACATGCATGAGCAGTAAACTTTAATGACATCAAAATTGTAATGGCTGGACTGGTCCAAAATGGCTGGACTGGTTCAATCATAATAATTTCGTCTTAGACTAATTTTTAACCAGTTTTCAGTTATTTTGAGTCACTTCGAAGAGAAAGACTTTTTTCAGGCCATAAGTCTCACTCAATCTACGCCTTCTGTCACATGACGCTGCACATTCTTATACAATATATTATTATTATTCTTATATCTATGACTTATTAATGAAACCTAATAAACTATTCTTATACATGAGAAATGAGAAATCTAGACGCAGACATTTTGATCAAGTCACGATGAGTGGTTTACATTTTATAATTCACATTTTAGTTTACATTTTACATTTTATAGTGCAGTATATTTTAGTTGCAATTTTTTATTTAAGAAAATCAAGATAGCTACAGTTTTACATTGATTTTTTCAGTGCCGGTTTAATAGACTCCGTACATCATGTAGAACGTTTAGTGAATGCTCGTGATCCTACACTGACAAATGACGCACAAGCATAATGTTCAACATTGTATAAATCCGCCAAAATATGCTAATTAAACCAGGAACAATATTACAAGTGAAAATAGGCGTAAACTCATTGAATTTATGTATATGTATATATACACACGTAGGGCTATAGAGTTATTTGTATATATATATATATATATATATATATATATATATATATATATATATATATAGGGCTATAGAGTTATTTGTATATATATATATATATATATATATATTATATATATATATATAGTATATACAAATACCTCTATAGCCCTATATATAATATATATATGTATAATATATATATATATATATATATATATAAATATATATATATAGGGCTATAGAGTTATTTGTATATATATATATATATATAAATATATATATATATATATATATGTATATACAAATAACTCTATAGCTATATATAATATATATATGTATATATATATATACATGTACATGTATATATACTCACATATATCTACTGTTTTTATACATATATAGGATTATAGGCATATACATTTATAAATACAGGTGACTTTCAGGCTGTCTTTGAGTTCATCTGAAGATGATGAATGAAGGTTATGGATATAAAGTTTAAATGCAGTATTAGATATTGGCAATAATCCAGAATGAAGGTCCTTTCCATTGCCTCCTCTGCCTATCGTATCACAGATTAAATATTTAATAATGCCATGATTGATTTATATCCCCGTTTTGATTCCAGGACACTGCTGATTAGAGCAACCGTAAACTGCACACGTGTTAATAGTCGACTGAGCAAGAACTTAGCATGGCAACGAGAAACCACCTGAAACGCAATTTTATTCCCAAGCTATAGTTTACATTAAGGTATAGTTAGGGCATAGTCATTTGTGAAGGGATTAACTCGTTAAATCGATGGATTGCTCTTAACGGAGAGTGAAATCAGCATGTGACTAGGAATAAATATCTTGGGCTTGTCATTTAGCAGAAGACTTTGGAGACTGCCGTGATAGCAAAATAAAAGAATTACGTAAATTGTCTCATAGTTGTTGTTGCTGTTGTTACGCTGCAGGCGCAGGCTACTGACACACCCATTGACGTCACCACTACACCTGACACAACCACTAAAGCCCAAACTACTACGTACTCAACAAGAACAACCACAACTGAGCAGGCAACCACAACTGAAGCAGAGACTACCACCGGCACACCTCAGAATGGAAGCTCTTGCAGAGGAGGTTGCGTAGCTGGCATCGTGATTGGCATTGTTTTGGGAATCGTGATTCTAATCCTGGCGGTGCTCTGGATACTACGCTGTAGGAGGAAAAGGACACACTGTTTCTCCAGCGACTCCAGTTCTGACGCTAAGCAAACGATTCAGCTTCCGCGCAGGGAAGAGCTTTCTATCAGAGACTTCACCACGAAGTCGGAAGTGGAGAATTCCGTTCTTCCAGCACCTGCTGTTCTTCCGAGCGTCAGCCCCGCAAGAAGAGAAATCCAAGAGACGACTACACCTCCACCTGTGAGCATTTAAATCTCCATCTCTAAATTTATCATTTTGTTTATGATTATTTGGTTGTTTAAATATGTAATCCAGTTTTACGAACAAGGAAACTTGAATATTCCTATCAGTAATAGTGTAAGTTAGCTCACTAATAACAATGATAATAATCGTTTAACGCCCGTTTCTCCAGCTGTCTTTAAGGGTAAAGTGGTCAATATTAAATATCATAATTATGATAGAATAGATAGCTGTATGCAGTCTTGTATCTATGTTTAATATGTACGGTATACAGTTTCTACGGCATGATTCTATCTTCGATCAAGGTACATGTAAGCCTTATTGAAGATGAGTGGTTATTTGAAAAATACTTCACACTGTCACACGAGCAGATAAGAAAGCCGATAAGTAGTAGTTTCAATGTAGTTTCACCCAAAGTCCAAAGCAAAACATCTATATTTGATCACCAATCGTGTGATCCACCTACCAATATAGTCAAGTAATAGTCAAGGTAAACCTACCAAGATAGTCAAGTAATAGTCAAGGTAAACCTACCAAGATAGTCAAGTAATAGTCAAGGTAAATCTACCAAGATAGTCAAGAATTAAAGCTCCCACAAAGTATATCCAAGTAAATGACTCATACAACTGATCGTAATTACAAATAATTGTTCAAGGAATATTATTATTGCTAGTACGGGTTGCCACTGCTCTCATCAGTAAACGTGCTTCCGAGCTTATCATAGCGCATCAGAAAAATAAATAATAAAAATAAAATAAATCATAGTAAAAGAAGATGGTATAAAATAATGTAATGTTATAAATAATAAAATACTACAAATAAAATATAAAATAAAATAAAAATGACGTATAAAAAGCAGAGTTTTCTTGTAATTTGTTCCGAAAAACTGAGCCTTGTCCAATTATCTTCAATAAATGTATTGCATTACACACTCTGGTAAGTTTTTATCTTGAACAGAAGAATAGTTAATTTATAATTTTCTTATTCTTCAGTATAAAAATACAATGTATAACATAATGAAAAATAGATTCATGAACAATAGTAGGCCCAATAAATTTATTTGTAATAATAATCATAATATCCTCAATAAATTACTGCAGTTATTAATTTTTTCTAAAAAAAGATAGTGATTTCTTTATATGTTGAAGTTAAATATTTATCCATGACAACATAATGGCACATGGATTGCGGCATCTGGTAAAGTTAAGTGCTCTTAAGATATCGTAATGATATAGTGTTATAAATCCGAATATTTTATTGTAACTATATGGCTAAATACGAACATTAGTTCCGTAATTTTAATTTTAATTCGTAACGACCATTGCTCTTAAATGTTTGATTGCGCAATAAGGTAGCCTATTGTCAAACCTAAGCAAAGTTTGCAACACAAAATATCCGTTGTGTAAATCTTTGGAGAAAGCATTTAATACATTTGACAAAATCATGATAGCCATGCTAGCTTTGCACTAAATATATCGTTTAAATAGGATATGCCCAATTTGAATATTGAAAAATATAAAAATGAATATTTAAAGCAGAAAATTTTAGTACAACAAAATTCCAGGTGTAATTCAAGATTTTAGACGTTGGTAGTTTCTTATACCGAAATGCCCAAGTTCTTATTTTTTCAAGCAATTAAATTGGTAATGTCCACTTAACGAGCCCTTAAATTAGTTGATATATTGTATAATGTTTATAGCTTATGTAGAATATTAGAACTGTGATCATTATATTGCGTACATGCTTAAATAGAGTAAAGAGCCAAATACTTCCTGTTGTTTTAGCTTAGAAACATTCTGCAATGAGGAAAATTAAATTACAGAAAATTTTATTGAAATATTCAGAGCATTGAAAGCATTGTTTGTTGAGTTTATTGCACGAAATATTTCACTATAAGTATCAAATCAAGAAATCTATCGAAAAATTTATTGCAAATAATAACATAATAACAATAACAGCTCGGTACAAAAATGGTAATAATAATAACAATATTAAGAAGTAGCAGAAGAAGAAAAATAACAATAATAATAACAATATCAATGACAACAACAATAACAGCCATGGCAATGCAATGACAGAACCAGAGGCAGTGACAGTGGCAGTAGCAGTGGCAGTAGCAGTGGCAGTAGCAGTGGCAGTGGCAGTAGCAGTGGCAGTGGCAGTAGCAGTAGCAATGGCAGTGGCAGTAGCAGTGACAGTGGCAGTAGCAGTGACAGTGGCAGTAGCAGTGACAGTGGCAGTAGCAGTGACGGTGGCAGTAGCAGTGACAGTGGCAGTAGCAGTGACAGTGGCAGTAGCAGTGACAGTGGCAGTAGCAGTGACAGTGGCAGTAGCAGTGACAGTGGCAGTAGCAGTGACAGTGGCAGTAGCAGTGACAGTGGCAGTAGCAGTGGCAGTGGCAGTAGCAGTGGCAGTGGCAGTAGCAGTGGCAGTGGCAGTAGCAGTGACAGTGGCAGTAGCAGTGACAGTGGCAGTAGCAGTAGCAATGGCAGTGGCAGTAGCAGTGACAGTGGCAGTAGCAGTGACAGTGGCAGTAGCAGTGGCAGTGGCAGTAGCAGTAGCAATGGCAGTGGCAGTAGCAGTGACAGTGGCAGTAGCAGTGACAGTGGCAGTAGCAGTGACAGTGGCAGTAGCAGTGACAGTGGCAGTAGCAGTGACAGTGGCAGTAGCAGTGACAGTGGCAGTAGCAGTGACAGTGGCAGTAGCAGTGACAGTGGCAGTGCAGCAGTAGCAGTGGCAGTGGCAGTAGCAGTGGCAGTGGCAGTAGCAGTGGCAGTGGCAGTGGCAGTAGTAGCAGTGACAGTGGCAGTAGCAGTAGCAATGGCAGTGGCAGTAGCAGTGACAGTGGCAGTAGCAGTGACAGTGGCAGTAGCAGTGACAGTGGCAGTAGCAGTGGCACAGTGCAGCAGTAGCAGTGACAGTGGCAGTAGCAGTGACAGTGGCAGTAGCAGTGACAGTGGCAGTAGCAGTGTGACAGTGGCAGTAGCAGTGACAGTAGCAGTGACAGTGGCAGTAGCAGTGGCAGCAGTGACAGTGGCAGTAGCAGTGGCAGTGAGTGGCAGTAGCAGTGACAGTGGCAGTAGCAGTGACAGTGGCAGTAGCAGTGACAGTGGCAGTAGCAGTGACAGTGGCAGTAGCAGTGACAGCAGTAGCAGCAGTAGCAGTGGCAGTAGCACAGTAGCAGTGACAGTGGCAGTAGCAGTGACAGTGGCAGTAGCAGTGACAGTGGCAGTAGCAGTGACAGTGCAAATAATAATTATAATCTTCATCATCTTCCCTTGAATCATATTTTAACTAAGGTCGGGATACGAATAGACAATAATAATAGTAGTACTAATAATAAATAATAAATAAAAGTACTGGTAATAGCAATAATATTAACAATATAATAATAGTAATATTAATAATAGTTATAGTAATAGTATTAGTAATAGTAATAATAATAGTATAGTAGTTATAGTAATAGTAATGGTATTAGTAATAATAGCAATGATAGTAGTAGTAAGAGTAATAGTAATAATAATAATAGTAATAATAATAGTAAAAAATATACGACAATTTCTGTAAGTGTCATGTCCGAAAACTGATCAGCCATGTAAAAAGAGCAAATCTATTTAATACAGCAATCTAAAACAGCAATCTAATTAACAGAGTAATCTATTTTCAAATAGTAATCCAGTTAAAAGAGCAATCTAAGCCGTAGTTTGATTACTGCATTGTTTCGGGTGCATGCACAAGTCATGCTTGCATTCCGACCCAAAGAACACAAAATACTTTGAAGTCTAGATTAATATTCGGCCTATGCCAATTAAATTGTAAAACACTGACATTGCATAGTGTAGTTTAATTAAATAATTAATGTGTCAGATTTTTTAAAGCGAAACAATTTAACAAATTCTGATCATGACTCGAAAATGCAGCTTACTATCAGATAGCTACATTTTCGAAACTCGTAGGTTCAAGCTTTTGTCTAGAGAGGTTAAGATCTTGGTCACTGATCTCTGAGGTGTGAGATTAATATCGAGTTAGTAACCTATTGGTTGAAAGGTTAAGACGAACAGAAGGTAGGATTACGGGTTTAGCAGCATTTTGATTTAGTTTACCATATCATAAACTGAATTATAAAATGAATATAAATAAAAGCATCTTCCAGTTGTGCGGAAAAGTAGTTTCGAATGGGGAAGTAACTTGCAATCAATAACAATAACAATAGTACTATTACTAATACTATCCTTAATAATACCAGCATAACAATCGACAAAGAAATGGAGACATATAATGAAGATTCGAAACAAATGAAATATAAATCGACATAAGATCGCAACATGAATACGGGTAGCATAATACATGTATATAACATATGGCTAGTATAATCAGTCAAATTACAAAGTATTATATTTAAATTTCATCGCTTCGTCATATTTATGTAGAATATAAGTTTCTGGCGAGTATCTTTTTAATTTCATCCTTATTTCGTCGTATTTCTAATTCATAAAAATTAACTCTAATTGCAGTTCTGTCATTTGTCGACTATTAATTTATAGCGAGTATAATTTTCATCGCATCGTCATATATGTAATTTTTAATTATAACAATTTTTTCATATTAGAAATTTCTCTATACTGAGTTCTTGCGAGTCGTATGGTACATTGCGAGAACGTCCGCCTTAGGATTGAGAAGTTCGGGTTCAAATCCAGGTTTAGTTAAAAGTGCTCGTTTTTGTAGACGTGCATGTTTCAAATTGGTACATTAGTATACAATGTAAACGCAATTTATAGAAGATTATAAGATAGTTGATATATTTACCGGGTAAGGTACAATGTCATTTTTAAAAAAAAAAAAAAAAACCGTAACTCTTGATTTATTGTACAGTTTTATAATCATTATTGTTTTCTTTGATGTTTCAGAACGAATTATATGAGAATACAAGAGTGCCGCCAATACGAAATGGAGGATTAAGACCAGATTTACAGATCGACAATGGGCATCAAGAAGCTGTATATGTGAACAATCAGGAACTTGAACAGGAACTATATTGTAATCAAGAAGCTATTAATTGTCAAAATAGTATAAGAGGCAATGATATCAGAAACCCATGCAGTGCACAAGTTGAGTCTCCCTCACCGTCTATCCGTTCCCACAAAGGGCCCAAGTCTCATTATGTTAACATTCCGAATGACATCAGCCCGCCCGCACACGTGCAAGAAAACTATATGTGTATGGACGGAAAGGCTAAGAGAAAGCCCGTCGCGCCTCCAGTTGCTGCAAAATCTAAAACTACTGCTTCTGGAAAACACGATTATAAAAATATAGATGAGTTTCTGAATGAATAGCCGTTATTTAGAGGTCTTTATAAACGGGTAGAGATACTACATATAATTCTATTCGTGAACGCAGGCTCATTACTCTGAAGTTCTGCCAAAAGTTCATTTCACTAAGAGAAGATCTGACTAGAACGTCAGAACCTACGCAACAGAAGAAATGTAGCCTTTGCTTAGCAATCATATGGCGTCGTATCAGGGTGTCACTAATTTTTCTTAGTTTCTTCTTTAGTCGATTCCTACAAATCATGTGCAATCATCAGTTGGCTAATTCTTATCGGTTTCTATAGACACTAACGCGAAAAATTGTAGATGGTAAATAGCAATTATAGATCAAGTGTAAGACTCTGAAATGACGCTTCTTCTATATAGAGATAGTAAGCAATTTGATCTCTTGTACATGTAAAAGCAAATCCTGTTAAGCCTGTGCGTATACTTAGCTTGTTATTTAAGGTCACCTTTCGTAATTTGTTGGAGATTGCAATATGATTGAAATTGTATTAGGAAGATCACAAGCGGCTGGAAGTTTCTACACACCTGCCCAAATAAATGTGAACATCTAGATTATTTATTTTTAAAAAATAGCAATGGGATCAGAAAAACTTCATCTTCCATCTGGATTCTAAATTCAATTAGTTGGTATCTATAATGTCAGACTTTAGAGTATGCTGTTCTCAAAGGGTTAAGCCTATCCTTGTTGTCATTGGCAGGTTTACCTCCTGTCATTGATCTTCTGAAATCGTCGAATATGTTAAATATAGGGAACCTCGCATCCTCTTTTCACGTGTGAAAAGAGGATGCGACATCTGCGTGTGATATTCAATTCTTCTGTTATTATTTCCAGTTAAACTTGTGCGTACACTTAGATTGCGATATAAGGTCGTTGTTTTTACCTTTGGAAGATCTTTTGCAAAGTAAAAAGTAAAAAAAAGTAAACACGCATTATAGTGAAATGCTCAACTATGTTGATATATATCTCTGTTTAATTCCACATGTTTAAACCGTTAGGCAATTTATTCAATTTTCCGTATAACCAGTCCAGTGAATGTCCGAGATCTTACTCTCAGATCAGCGCAGCTGGGATTCGAACCCACGAGGGTTCAATTCAACTCAGGATCTGACATTTAAATCTGCATGACCTTTCCTCTACGCTGTTAAGACATTCTGAATGCATCTCGAATATTCTGCAGTTCTCTGGTTGCAGCTTTCCATCACGTGATCGAGAAACTCAGCAGAAATTTGTGGGTTGTACCTAAATAGATTACATCTACAGTTCTGTAGATAAAGTTCAGTAGATTACATATACAGTTCTGTAGATTACATCTTGAGTTCTGTAGATACGGTTCAGTAGATTACATCTACTGTTCTTTAGATTACACTTAGAGTTGCCTTAGGTCTACCCTTGACTTTGCATTGCATGTTACCATTTACGATTCTATTGTGCAAGTTGAAAATTAAATAAATAATTAGAATTGTTGCGGTTCACAAAGTTATTCCTTTAAAATTCATTGAATTTCAAACTAACCTGCCAAAAGTATATTTATAAATCATAATCTTCCTTCACGCTATCTAATATGCCGCTATGTATCATCCGATTTATATCTTCAAAAACATGACGCCACAAGACTCTAGTATAGGATGGGCGGTTACATACGGTCAGACCAGTTATTTGAGGGCAGCCATCATATGCATCGTATTTGAGTTTTTGCCACAAGACAGTTTTTTTAATCAAACTTCAGTTTAGTCTTTAGCGCGAAAATCTACAGTGTCTGTAATGCAAGTTATTTCTGTGGATTTATTCTCCTGTACATAGCGCAGCTCTTGGTTAGTCGCCTTGTACTGAATCTACATTATGGGTTTAGTCTATTCTTGAGTGGTTTAGACAGAGAACGAACGCTGTTATTAGTGTTTTAATTATATGTGTTATTTAAAATTAATTACTGTTAGTGGTTAGGCGGCAGCATTAAGAAACCATTTTGTTTGGAAATAATTTTAATGCATTATAAAAATACTTTATGAATGTCTAAATATACTAACAGAGTTCAGTAAATTTACAAGTTTATGATATTTGTATAAAGTAATGATGTATTATGTTCATTGTGTATGCTTGTAAATTAATTTTAAACTTAATGCAGAATTAATGCTGATGAAATTCGAAAGTGATCCACTTTAGGATCTATTCGTGATCTCATTCATGATATTTCTTATTTTAATTGCAATACAATAGCAGCAATATGAGGGTGATGGTATTATTTATCCGACGGACAGACGACGGCCTATTGATTTAAATATAACATAATGTAAAAATACACACATACGCAGAATGTTATAAAAATACTCAAAAATGAAAATAAATTACTAAACGTCATTTATACTCTACCAACATTCTTCGTATGCCATAGCAGTAGAGATACTCCACTTCGAGTACTTTTACAGATATTAAACTTTTGTGCTTGGCAAGGCTTATAAAATTTCATCAGTTATCCGTTTACTGGTCCAGCGTATGCCCGTGAAAACACTTTCACAGTGGTACGCTCGAGACTCGGCGGACATTACTCATCCTCTGGATCTGATCAGTCATAAAATGTTTAAATCAACGTTCCTGTATCTGCATCTATTTATGTATCTACATGTATTTATGTATCTACATGTATTTATGTATCTACATGTATTTATGTATCTACATGTATTTATGTATCTACATGTATTTATGCATCTACATGTATTTATGTATCTACATGTATTTATGTATCTACATGTGATTATGTTTCTCTATGTATTTATGTATCTACATGTATTTATGTATCTACATGTATTTATGTATCTACATGTATTTATGTATCTATATGTATTTATGTATCTACATGTATTTATGTATCTACATGTATTTATGTATCCATATGTATTAATGTATCTACATGTATTTATGTATCTACATGTATTTATACCTGTTTTTATTATTGTAATTCGTATTATGCAATATTCCAGATATTTTAATATGATAGGACTCGGCGATGTAATTGCAGCGCAATGATGTATGAATTGCGAATATCATGTTCTTTAGTATAAAATTGTTTGAGAACGTAAAGACTTTTATCATAATACATGTAATTATTGTTTTATTAGTACATTCAATCTACGTATTTCTATGAAATAATTGAGATATGCACTTGTGTGAAAGTGATAATAAATCTTGCATAAAATAATATATGCTTTCATTTTGCAATCACAGTGGCATATCACTCACTGATATCGCTCGTATTCTGTCGTCACGTGATATCGTAAAATACATAAAAAATACATGTAAATATAGAATATGATATCGTTTTGAGATGCAATTATTTAAAATAGAAATTCGATATAGTAATATAATATCGCAATCACACAGACAAATTTTGATAATGCGCCGCTCAATGCAAAATTTCACATTGATCCTGAAGCAAAGTACTGGCTTTTGAAATAGCACTAATCACGTAGTTGTTCTTTTTTTAACAATTGTAAGTTTTCTTTTGCAGTGTAAGTTAATTTTAGATGGATTTTTAGGTAAATAGTGCATTGTTAACAAATAATTAATTTATTTCGAAACAATAGTCATTAGCATGATATCGGCGGGTTTTCATTCGCAAGATATATTCAAATGTTGTAAATACCTAGGTATTACGTTAAAAGCTGGCTAAGGGATTCAATGAAAAGGAACTTTGAATTATTGTGCCCAACTACTGATCAGAGGTTTAGCATATTTATACAGTGTCCCTATAAGTTAGATATAAGGTCCTTATAAGTGCCATGCGCATTAAATTAAACTGGTATTGCAATATATTTTATCTATTCATTACCTGTACTAAACTGTAAGAATAAATAAAATAAATATTGTAGGTGCTTCGAAGCCTGCTGCAATAGACAGCATGTCAATGAAAAGGTGTAACTAACAAATGCAGTTAGAAATGATTACAAGGTAGATATTGTGATTATACAATTAAATTGTGCAATTTCACACTATGTTCACAGTTTTGTGAGAATTGTACAGTAAGTTCGTATGAAATTGATTCACAAAAAACTAACACAACTTTTCGAGTAAATATATACTGGAAAGCAGTATATTTCAAAACAAAAATTAATAAATATGTATCAGTTACCCAGGTAACAAACAAAATCTCAGTCTCAAAACTAAATTACTAACTTATAATAGTTACATTTTTCACTTTAAATAGTAATATCTATTTGCCATATTGTGTAACATAAATTCGAGATAATCAATTCACTAGGCATTTCATATCTTAAGAAATGCTATTATAACTAACAAATTTGAAATAAATGCGAATTTAAATAGCCATATGGCTATTCCTGATAAACTTCTCTCGTTCAGAAAAGCCATAACTAATATCACACATAGGTATTTCAGGAAAACATCCTGCTGGCGAAAAGCCGTGAAATTAAAATAAGAGACTTCATCCCCTAATCAATGGTTTCAAGTAAAAGCTACAACAGCAACTTTTCAACATAAAAACGCTTCATGAAAGCCTACAATACTAAAATGTCAACAATCCACAAGAAGATGTATTTAACTAAAATTAAACTAATCCGAGCAATTCAATAAAAGATCTATATAGAGTTGTCTAATTCAATGCGTAGTTGTGTGAGCCAAATAGGCCTCTAAGGTAATTTTACACAATCCATTTACAAGCCAACGAAACTGATTAATTAAAATTAGATAAAGAAAACAAAATCAATAAAAAAATTATTTGCCTGTATCCGACAGACGCAGATAGATCTTTCCAAATATAAAATATCAGATAGAAAAAAATTACTCTGCAGCAAGTTTTTAATGTATTTCAAGAGCTTTCCTTGTAAGTAGCTCTGTTCAGTCTATTTCTTATAAACATATAGTAACATTAAAAGCATATTGCTAGCCAGTATCAGCAGTTTTCATACCTAATGATACTGTCAAGACGGCCGGGGTTAGATAAATCACTGCGTTCGGATTTTTTACAAAAATGCGCAATCAACTAATCCAACCAAATTAGAAATATAAATGTCGTACGCTGAGTGTTCTACTGTGTATATACTGTAGCTTACGGTTGAAATATTCAGTCACACCCATCAGACAGATCATCCTACATCTTGATGGAATTCCGTCGGTCCCTTTACTTATGCAACAGAAAAGTAAATTAAAACTCCTGGGAATAAATTTCGTTTCGCGATTTTTTACAGCAATATTTGTAAAAGGATCCAAAGATATCTATCCAACCATATTTCTTATTTTCCTCTACGATGGCAGCGCTTAGTGATAAATAACTGCTATTAATAATTACTAAAATTACAAATCGCCGGTAAGTTAAAATTTTAGAGAGTTATAGTTATAATTATGTCAACAATTATGGCTCGTAATCTTCGAAGTCTGTGCAGTCCATGAAGAGGAAGAGTATTCCAGAGATTAGGGTGAGTCCACCCCCAGCCACGGTCATCCAAAAGCTCCAGCCCAGGTAGGTGAACTCCCTCACGTATGGTGTCGCCGCGTAGTCCTTGTTGGCGAACCCTCCAAACACGGCTATAGCCGCCGCTTGTATTACAACTGCAATACAATATAAAGAAATAAATTTTTCTATTTAATTACTGGTACAACAAATATATAAATAAATATATAAATAACTACATATATTTTAGAGAGTTATAGCCGCCGCTTGTATTACAACTGCAATACAATACAATATATATATATATATATATATATATATATATATATATATATATATATGGACTTAAAATCTAAGTATTTGTCCGCAATTTGTGAATTAGAGTCTATTCCGAGTCCCAGTCCTCACATCTCTGAAAATGCTTGACTCAAGCTAGAGAGATCTGCTTTTATTAAATTCAAATTATGAAATTTGACTAATTCTAGGGTGCCATTTTAATATTATTGCAGCCAGATTTACAAATAATTATATATGGCATTTTACATGTGTTACGGCTATCTGGAGTAAATAATTTTGCACCAAAGCAATGCAGTAATTTTCTTAACTATTATCGTAACTTCATAATTGACCTGAGAGTTTCAAATTTGAAACCCTAAGGTAAATTACGAAGTTTATTACTGATTCAGTTGATAGCAAACGATATATATTATAATTATTTTTCTGTGGAAGTACACATGTTTACCAAATCGTCCTTATTTGACATTTTTATGATTATAAATTGCACTTTGTCTCTGAAATATTGCATCAAATTTAAGCCAAGACATTTCCACTTAATGTTTCTAATAGGCCTAGTGACAAAATTTATTTTTAAATTGATGAAGTATTTGCTGGTTGTAATGAAGGAGAATATTTCAGATACCGTAATTAAGCTAAATATCTATTTTCTGAACATTTGCTGGTCAACTTACAATATTTTAAGAAATGTAAACGAATATATACCACTTCTCTAAATTTTCATTGACATATTTTTACTCAGGTAAAAATGTGACAGTTATTATGACTTCATGTATTTTTTTAAGCACATTTACCATAAACCATTTTAGACATGTTTATCATAACTTTGATTATTATAAGCAATGTTAAAAAATTGCAACATTATCCAAACCAAACCATTTCGAACTCTAATCGAACTCTTACGAGGTGGAATGCAAGCCGAACCCGAACCGAACCCGAACTCTAGTTCTAACCGAACCCGAACCGAACTTTCATTTTCAACGAACCGAACCGAACTTTCATTTTCAACGAACCGAACCGAACTCTGGAAATTCATAAAATTCCCATCTCTAAGATATATATATATATATATATATATATATATATATATATATATATATATATATCTTAGTGCACTGCCTACTGGCAGGTCCATGGTATATAACGCCTCCACTCGTCTCTGTCTTCCGTTTTCTTCTACATTTCCACATATGCGCGAGTCTTTAAATCATCTAACATACCTAATATCGACCTGCCCCGACCTTTTCCCTTCCATTCTACCTTATATGACCTCTAATAAACCTTCTCCCCTTAGGATGTGTCCTATTCAACCAACTCTTCTTCCTATTTCTTAATATATCTATATATTTTTATACATTTATATATATATAATTATATTTATATAATTATATATATGTATATATATAAATGTATGAAAATATATAAATATATATATATAAATATATATATATATATATATATATATATATATATATATATATATATATATATATATATATATATATATATACAATATCTCTATCCCTCTCTCTCTCTCGTTCTCTTGGGTTTTCTGCCAAGCGGCCGGAATGAGGTCTATACCAAAAATATACACTTCTTATAATTGGTTCAAAACTAAAATAAATGAAATCATGTCGTAATTACGCTAATATTAGAATTACGGATGATGCTTGCTCTTTCAATCCTAGCCTACGCTGTACCACAGCAGTGGGATCCACTGTCAGCAGAAAGCTTGCTTGAAGAACTTGTGATTCCGAAATCCAGATCCGCTAGATCACCTCTTATGGAATATTTGAGATAAGGAGAGGAAATTCATTAAGCATTACACTATAATACACTTCATTACAATTCACTTCACTAATTCATATTAAATCATTAATAATATTTACTAATAAGTATTAATAAACATAAAAATTTATTAATAAATAATAATTCATAATAATTCATATAATTCATTTCACTATAACGTTTCTTTACTTCTTAAATTTTAAATTCTCTTTAAGAGACAATATAAACCTTACTGTATATCGCTACGCCCATCTGACACTCCTTAAGTTTTTAAACCTGACAACACCTTCGAATGAGATACATCCTTTGAATACTAAATAATTGATGACTGATGGATAGTATAGAAATAAACGTTAAGCAAAGCAATTCCTAGACCGCTTCTGGAGATATTATATTCGCCTATGAAAAACGTTAAAAAAGTTTTCTATGTGTACTAATTTTAGTTATATATTTACTAAGGCTTTCACTCGGTCCATACTAGCGACCAAAGCTCCTCCTCTAACCAGTCTGGTGTTAAATTATGTATTATGAATCCTAAAGAGCCGAGTCTTGTGCTAAATGCGATATGACTGTAAAAATGCTGGTAAAGCTAATGTTAACGTCCTTTTCCTTACTCGAAAGCGATGTCAGTGACGGGTGAGCCAAGGATTTGAACCCTGCACATTCTGATCCGCTGTCGAGAACTTGGACAAACGAAATTTATGCAGACATTCGGTAATGTTACTAGTGGATTTGCTAAATATCAAACATAGTAGAGATCCTCGAATATTAGTGTCATGCCTCTGTTCCTTATGGCTTTAGATCCTGTACATTGAACAAACAATGTTTCAACGATGAGGTCAACTCACTACATCATAATCATCGTGTTGAGAATTTGTGAATCGTGTAGGTAGAGTCAATGCTGAGCACTCTTTGCGAGTCTATTGTAACAGACTAAAGTACTAGTCAACGAATGCATTCAGCAAACTGAAATCAGCGCAGCCATTTACAATGATAATCTGAGCGATTAAATTATCAGTAAAATATCTGACAGTATTCTTACAGAGATGTGAAGCAGAAATAAAATGTTGAATTTCACGAGGACGTGAGGCTTTCAGCAACAGTGGAAAGAATTAATAACAGAAATTTGAGAAATCCACGAAGTTAAAAATTGTAAGAACATTAGTGTTGACCACGCCCCTGTGAGGCACATTGCGAAAACTGGATT
>CAJHZI010000734.1:97500-115169 GCA_905160935.1 Enchytraeus crypticus | reverse complement strand
TAGCAGTAGCAGTAGCAGTAGCAGTAGCAATAGCAGTAGCAGTAGTAGTAGCAGTAGCAGTAGAAGTAGCAGTAGCAGTAGCAGCAGCAGCAGCAGCAGTAGCAGTAGTAGTAGTAGTACATATGTTTATTTAGAAATTCATCAAACATCGACAAATAATTGTGAAAACAGATAAATCAGCAGACAAAAGTGAGAATCAACATATGTAACAGAAACATCAGACAGAAACTAAAATTTGCTCACCACGGTCACCAGAGAGGGTATTGAAGTACCCTATCGAGCTGATCACCGCAGCAAACAAAGAAAGAAGGAGATCGAAGAAACACTAAAGTTTGGTCTAAAACATGACAACAGTAATATGTTACGTGTATGTCACTAGGATTGTAAATAGATTACCCAAAATAATATATGATACGATTATCTAATATGTATCAGATTTTAAATAGTAATTCAATAATTATCAAGATTTCATAAGAAAAAGTCTGTATGACACCTAAAAAGAATTAAAAGAGTTTAAGTTACAAATTGCAATAGGTATAGCATTCCATATTGAGCATCCTTCAAATACATTAGATGAGAAGTTAGAACGTTTCGCAGGTAAAGAAAGATAATTGGATACCGAAACTTAGTCTGATAGCCGCTATTTAAAAGATTAGATATAAACATATCTTTTATAACTTTAGACATGAATCCTTCGTGATATAAGCACTTATAAATAATATTGGCAGTCATAGACTTATACAACAGATGTATCGGCAAGGTACTGTAGTTCTCATAAAGGAGCTTGGTTTTATAACGTCTGTCTTGAACCTGGAGAATCTTAAGGGCTCTATTATTCGCTACATGCAGAGGATGAAGTGCTTTTTTCGAATTATTTCCATAAATTATAAGGCCGTATGAAATTCTACTGAACACCAGAGAAAAATATAAATTTTACGACATATTGCAGGCAATTTCTCTCTGCGTCTGTATAACATACTACAGATGCCATTGATTTTAGAGGTTATACAGTTGATATGTTCACAAAAAGTTAAATTATCATCAATCTTTACACCAAGAAACTTAACCAGTTTAGCTCTTGACAGAGCATTTCCATTAACAGTAACAGCAAGGTTATTTGCTAATATATAATCCTCATTGCATTGGGATGGGTAGAAGAGCATGTGCACAGATTTGGAACAGTTAATAATTAGTTCATTAGCCTTACTTCATTCGTTAATTCGCGTACATTCAATGTTAGCCTTTTTGTAGAGGTCTGTTAGATTATTGGCATTAACAAAAGTATTTGAATCATCTACAAATAATTTGAGACATCTTTCAATAGAGGCATTTTGAATATCATTAATATACATGTATATTAAAAATAAGATAGGACCCAAGATTGATCCTTGGGGTACACCAATTTTCATCGGTAAAATAGTAAAATAAAGGTTTAACGTCCGTTTCCTCATCCAGGGATGATGTCAGGGAAAAGCAGTAGTAGTAGTAGTTGATGCACTTCATCCTCTAGCTGATTAATTAGAAGTAGATTTAACATTATCAACGACTACATATTGGGAACGGTCTGAAAGATATGATTTAAACCAAGTATGAGTAATACCGCGTATCCCATAATGCCAAAGTTTATCGAGTAAAATACTGTGATCGACTGTGTCGAATGCTTTTGTAAAATCAAAGAATAACCCCATAACCAAGTTCATATTAGCCTTTTCCATACGTAACATATTGACACAACTATAGAGTGCATCGATTGTTGAATGACCCGGTCTAAATCCAAATTGATTTTCATGCAAAATTCCATTTTTATCTAGAATTCCAACTAGTTTCTTGTACATAATTTTTTCGAAAACCTTACTCAAATTGCTCAAAAGGGAAATTGGTCTGCAATTTTCTTTTTTATCAGGACTTCCATTTTTGTATATTGGGATAACTTTTGCGATTTTAAAATTGACAGGGAAGTGACCTGTGCTAAGTGAAAGATTTATAATGTGACTTAACGGCTATATTTCCATATATTATATTCTATATTTCCGGATATATTTCATCATCATAATCATCATCTTCCCTTTAATCCTGATTTAGCTAATGTCGGAATACGAATAGGAATTGTCCATTCCTCTCTGTCTCATGTCATATCATGCCATCAGCCAATTCCATAATTTTCCATTCGTTTTGGATTTTTTTAAATCAATTTCTGGAGCTTAGGCGCTCACCAACCGAATGCCCTTTTTGGAAGTTGATTTGGAACTTCGTGCTTTAGTCGCCTTCTACGACACGTGCAGTCACCGGTTGGTCTATTCTTCAAATTAGACGGACATGACAAAGGGATAAGATATATTTCATGCGCTGAAATAAAGAAATAACGTTTTGAGCCATTATACCTCAGCCATTAATCAGAGGGCATACCCTCGTCTTTCAATCGAAGGATCGTATATAATATATATATATATATATATATATATATATATATATATATATATATATATATATATATATATAAAATTATATTCTTAATTTTTGAATTTCAGAAATACAGCCGTATTGTCTTCAAATCTGGAAGAATCATCGCTTCCAGAAGCCGGTTCTTCACTCAATCCACGCACTGTTCTCTTTAGGTCTGGCTGTGGGACCATTCATTGTCACCCCATTTCTTGCTGATCTCAGCTCGATGCAAGAAGACATCTCAAATACAACGTGTATTAACCAATCTTCATGGATGCATCAAGTAAACAGTTCTTTAGAAGTTCAGCAACTCGAGATAGATGCATTTGAAAGTACAACTCATGAAGTTAGTACAGTGAACAGCATGACCGAATACACTGGCAATGTAAAATATGCTTTTGTCACAGTCGGAATGCCGTTATTCATTCCGGGAGTGCTCTTCCTAATTGTTTCTCTCAAAACTGGAACACCAATATGGCGGACTAGCAGAATGTCAAAACGCTCTTCAAATACAAAATCAGAACATGTTAAAGTGACAACCACTAGCATTTTACATAGAAACATTCTTCTTTCAATTACATTTCTATTCTACTTTTGTATTGCAATTACAGAAATAGTTCCACTCACCTACTTCACGCTGTATGTGACCAGAGTATTGAACTGGAAGACACCTCAGAGAACGTTGATAAACAGCGCATTGAACGGGACTCTCTGCTTTGGTCGCGTCCTAGCAATCTTTGTCTCTCGTTATTTAAAACAACGGACAATCCTTGCTTGCAATGTCTCGCTTATTTTATCCGCAGCTTTTCTACTGCTATTATCTCCATATCAGGATGCTATAATGTGGACATCAGCAGCATTGTTAGGGTTAGGGACTTCAACACTGTACGGCGCCTTGCTACTCTGGCTATCAGAAACTATTAACGTTACCAGTCGTATAATGAGCGCCGTTGTTATTAGTTTATCAGTGGGTTCAATGCTGGGACCGTTCATCGCTGGTCAGCTCTTCGCAGCTGTTTCTCCGATGTCGATTGTTTACATGGTTTTGGGAGCGGCAGTTATGGATGCATTGCTGTTTTTAACTCTACTCGCATTAGAAAGAAGACGACAAGGAGTAATTAAGAGGGCTGCGCAAGAAATTGGTTCATGCGCAAAAACTGATATAGAGCTGTGAAAGAAGTGTGTTTATTGCGCAGTAAACTTGAAGCATATACTATGTCTATACACTTCTGCAAATATATGTTGATTTTTAAAAAATATTCATTCTGCAAGGACTTAAATGAAGTTTGATATTCCTCTTTTTCAGATATACAACAACAATGAAGCAAAATTTAGCCCACAATGGCTTAGTATACTTGTCTTATGGTAGAGAAATTAACTTCTAAATGATCGCTTCTCTGGAGAAACTTAAACACTCTCTGGTTCGACTCCCGGTCAGAAATTAACTTATCTGACACACACAGAATCATTAAATTGAAAACGAGCTGAAGTATCCAGATTTGTTGAGATTTTTTCTGATCCCGATCTGCTTTCAAAATATCGAGTTAATAAAGATAAAGCTACACGTAAGAAAAATACCTTTTTAAACAACAGATATACATGTCATGTACATGAATCGAACTGCACTGATACTTGCTGGCCTTGGATCTTGGACTTGCACTGTTTTGATCTCGCTTTCTCTTGTGGTCTCTGTGTACTCAGTCATCATCGTCTGGTGGTTTGGCGCCTGTTTGTGTAAAGTCGGTAAGAGACGTCCCTGACATTGCGTTAAGGCGAGGAACCGGAAGTTAAATTCTTATTGATTGATTGATACTCTGCAAACTAAATCAGAAAGATTGAACTTATATTTAAAATTACTATATATTTAAATTAAATTACATGTAATTTCATGAAATTCTCCATAATCCACTAAACAATATACAACAATCCAAAACAAACAGTTGATTTATACCAGGCTCAGAGCTAACAAGTATGGACGTTTCACAGTATTATAACCGCAATAAGTCATCAAGTGGCCAGCGAGCGGTAGATTGTGTCCAGTCATAATTCCTCCATCCACTCTGGGACCTCTCCGGACTCGTCACGGGATCTTGGCTTCCTTAAGCCTCCGGGAACATCGACTGTCCCAGTTCCGCCGTTATCCTAAACAGTCAGTTAACCGTTCGGCTTACCTCGCTATCCGGGGCGTCCTGAACAAACTCGTTGTGTGATAAATGATAGGATGCGCGGAGACCAGAGAGAGAGAGAGAGAGAGAGAGAGAGAGAGACAGGGAGAGAGTGAGAAAGAGAGAAGAACAGAGAGAGAGAGAGAAATAAAGTGAGAAGAACAGAGAGAGACACAGAGAGAGAGAGAGAGAAAAAAAAGAGTGAGAGAAAGAGTTAAATAGAGAAGGCGCGAGAAAGATGAACATTATGCGAGAGATATATATGAACACAAACCGAGAGAGAAAGAGAGAGAGAGAGAATTATGACGATGGAATGCAGAAGATAGATAGATATATAGAAGACTACATATAGGAGGTGCAGAGATTAAATCCAGAGCTCTCTCCCTCACTTACGTGATCTAGATAAGGAAACTGTCTTTAAAATTAAAATTAATCATAGTTTCTTTAATTATTTATTTTCAATTTAATAATAAAATCAATTTGTGTTCGCGAAATGCTGTCTACAATGGCTGCCTAATATTTACTTAGATAATAGCTCTTATGAACTAAATTAGTCTACCGAACTTCGGAAGAAGCTAAAAGACTTTTTATCATTTTGCATAAACCTTCACCGAGACTTTCTGAATAATTTATTTTATTGGAACTTTGCAGAAACAACCCTTCAGGGATTCTGTTTGCCTCTATAAAGTTTGTATTGCCCTTCAATTCAAAGCTGATGACTCTGTCTGTTCTAGAACAATCTTAGAGACGACTTAATGATACTGCAGTAAATTTCTATTTCAGTTTACGAAAAGTCTAGAAATCCTGTTTTTTAAATGTAAAATTAGTAGGTCTAACTCGTAATAGATTAACCAATAAGATTGATTGACACAGAATTCAATTTATATTGAGTAGTCCATGAGTTTGATTAATCGATCAGCTTATCAGGTAATTACAATCACATTAGTCTAAATTTAGTATATTTAACTTAAACGTTAGCGATATACTATTTTTTATTAATAATGAAATACAATTTTAGTGCTACTTGCAAACATTACAGCATCGAATACATCAAAATTGCAATAAATCCATTCTATTTTATAATTGTGTAATTTATATTTTTCCATGTACACGTTCTTCTACTTCAGCTCTCTCTCTCTCTCTCTCTCTCTCTCTCTCTCTCTCTCTCTCTCTCTGTCTTAGTGCACTGCATACTGGCAGGTCCATGGTACATAACGCCTCCACTCTTCTCTGTCTTCCGTCTTCCTCTTCACTTCCACATGTGAGTGGGCCTTTAAATCATCTAACATACCTAATCTCGGCCTGCCCCTGCCTCTTTTTCCTTCCATTCTACCTTCTATGACCTCTTTTAATAGACCTCCTCCCCTTAGAATGTGTCCTATCCAACTCTTCTTCCTATTTCTTAATACAGTTATCAACTGTCTATCTGTGTCAACTCTCTCCAGAATTTCCTCATTTGTAACATTTTGAGTCCAGCTAATCCTCTCAATTCTTCTCCAAATCGACATTTCCAATGCCTCCAGTTTCCTAATATCATCCTTTCTTAAGGTCCATGTTCACATCCATACAATAGCGTGGTACAAACCAAAGTTTTCACTATCTTTATCTTTGTGTCTTTCTTTAGACTTGTTGTTAATAGTTCTTTTCTACTACCAAATTCAGCTTTTGCTTATGCAATCCTACTGCATATTTCCGTCTAACATTTCCCGTCATCGGTTATAGTATGACCCAAATATTTGAAACTCCATACCTTACCTGTTCCAATTTCGTACCATTTATTGTGATATTAACTTCACCTTTATTATTGGACACTCTCATAACCTTCGTCTTTTGAATATTAATCTTCATGCCAGATCTCCAAGCCGTATCATTCAGCCTATCCATTATCTTCTGCAATCCAATCTCGCTGCCAGCTACCGTTCCTTGGTCATCTGCTAATCGTATATCTTGTAACAATTTCCCTCCTACTTTTATTCATTCTCCCATGTCTTCCATGGCTTCCTCCATCATTGCCTCAGCGTAAATGTTAAATAGCAGCGGCGAAATGCTACAACCTTGTCTTACTCCACGTCCTATTTCACCTTCTGAGTATTCTTGTTGGATTTTGATTACTGCTCTTTGATTCATGTACATTGTACAAGTTCAAAATTAGTCTTCTATCTCTCCAGTCAATTCCTATTCTTGTTAAGATATTCATCATCGTTATCCAATCAATCCTGTCAAAGGCCTTCTCAAAGTCTACAAAGTATACAAAAACGTCATTTCCATATTCTAGGCTTCTTTCGCAAAGAACCCGCATTACCCCTATTGCTTCTCTTGTGTCACATCCTTTCCCAAAACCAAATTGTGTCTTGCTCAGTATCATCTCTGCTTTCGACTGAATGCGATTATTTACTATCTTTAATAAGATCTTCGATGCATGAGGTATTAAGCTGATTGTTCTGTAATCCGAACAATCCACAGCATTGGCTTTTCGGGAATTGGGATCATCACTGACTTGGTAAAGTCGTCTGGCCAAATACCTGTATTGTGCACTTCGATACATACCTCCATTAACTTATAGAGTGTTTCTCCTACTAACATTTTCACGAATTCTGCTGGGATTTCATCTATTCCATCAGATCTCTATATTTTAAAATTGCGCAGAAATCATTAAAAATTACTTTTTAAATCATAGTCACTAAAGATGGATACCTGCTCTGCCTAGCTTCGCCTTGATCTCCTGGTGGACGCAGCTATTCTCTCGTCCTTGCTTTTAACAAAACATTTTCCAATTCGTAATGAATGAATTATTCTAAATTAATTATTTTAAATTATTCTAAATTAATAAATGGAAAATGGAAAAGTCTCAAATAGGGATGATATGGTGTAGGACAGAGAGAATTTGAGACATTCTGTTCGTATCCCGACCCTGGTTGAACTGGGATTCAAGGTGATGATGATGATGATTCTAAATTAATAAATTATATATTATCTCATTATACGTTTTAAGCATTTGCTAATTTCTATTGAATTAATCATTTGTTTTTAGTGTCCATTCCTGGCTTCCAATATTCCATAAATTACATGAACCTCTTTTAATAAACCATCCTTTCACAAAACATTAGTATTACGACCACATGACTGGATAAAGCTAAAAGCTAAAGCGAAGGCAGTTACCTCACTCGAAAGCGATGTCAGTGACGGGCGAGCTCAGGATTTGAACCCCGCATATATTGATCCGCGGTCGATTATCTTACCGACTTCGCCACTGGTTCCAACCAGGATAAATAGGTAAGGATCCAAGATTGCAAGAATCAAAATCATAAATTTTTACTCGTGTGAGAAGAATGTAATGGTTGGAGACATTTTGCTTAAAGTGAGTCCAAAGAGTAGTGAAGTCTGATTTGCAGTCTTATCCATATCTATTGCTGTATGAAAATATAATACAGTTTAACTAAAACCTACGTTTGTCCATTCATCTTGCGCGTAAATTATCTGAACGGCTAGAAAACGCTGCTAGTTACTGTTGATCATCAGCACACTTGTTACATGTTACATGCGATTCTGTGTGGCTATGCTCTTTGCATAATGATAGTTTACTTATTACATATACATGTATATGTTTGTTTACACATTTCTTTCTTTCCGCGAACGCTTGTCAGCAAAAATCGGATGCATATCAGTAGAACTTCAAACTGGTTCCTGCTCATAACAGCTCTGAAGAAAGGCCTTGAATATGGTCCGCCAATCCATAGATCACGAACGCTTTCGTTACGGCCTTTTGTTGTGCCAATGTTGATAAGCAAGCCAAACAAAACCTACATGTCAATGAGCTCAGTGTACTACCTTACCAGTAACTTTCTCCTTGTATGTGTCTTTTTTCATGCCTATGTTTCTATATTTATTGGTATGTGTAACGCACGATCTGTTCAATCATGTCATTTGTAGTGTACAAACTAAGACAGTCCTCAACTGAGTTTACAAGCTGGATCACTTCCGCTGTTGGTCCCTCTTTCTCTGTCACTATGTTCTGCGCAGCTGTCCTGCCCTGCCTCGATGCATATCGACTTCATCTTATCCCTGATCTGCTGACAGGAAAGTTATTCCGTTCTTCCTCAACTTCTTCTTCTTCTTCCCTCTCCACATCAGGATCCTGATCCGTATCCATCCCAAATTCACTCGCTGTATCGTGATCCGATTCTTCTATCTCTTCTTCAGGCAGATCTGATGCGGTATCAAAAAGATGTGTCGTCTGTAAGATCTTCATCATCATCAGATTCTTATTGTTGCTCAGAAGGACTTTTTCGTCCATAAAAGTTAGTCACCGTAAAGGTTGCCATCCTAAATAACTATCTGATGAACAATTGGTATATATATATATATATATATATATATATATATATATATATGTGTGTGTGTGTGTTATATTTATATTTTAACAACCGAACAACACAATTGAATGCTATTGAGCTGCTTCCATACAAGTTACAATTACTTACATAAGTTGCATTCAACTCAATCCATTCACTCAATACACTCGGTCTAAGGCACCTGCACTGCTGTACAGTCTTTAGTGGAGAGTATGACAACATAACTGTAATCTAAGCTCATCTAATTGTGATCATCCGTGGCAAAGCCTAGCGCGAATCGTGAACTTTGCACTGTTTATCTTCTCCGGTCTTACCCATATTCCACATCCCCTCCCCCCCTCCCCCCTCCGAGTGGCCAAATCAATGGCCGCTGTAGAAGCATATTGTACATGCACATACCAACAAAGTCATGGACGCACAGCAACTGATCACTTGCATTGATGCTATTATAATAAAAATGGATCATTGGGGTCCGCAGGGACCCCCACCTGGGCACTCTAGGGTTAAAGTGAAACCATACAAAAATACAGTAGATATCATAACAGTGTGATATTCATGCAATTCTTATCACCAGCCGATCGATCAATTAGCTAGTCGATCGATTAACCTTTGAGATTTTGACCTTTTAGCCAAAAGAGAGATACTACCGTCATAATCGTTTGGCTATTCCCTGATTTGTGGCCCATGCTTTTCGCCCAAAACATTACGATGAAAAATTTCAAAAATTTCGAAAAGAAAGAAGAAACTATTTATGGTAGAGCTTCTTGTCTATATTTTATAGGGTCTTCCCAGGACGTCGTTTAGCTCTAATGGGGCAAGTCGAGTGGCGAGAAAATCATGACTTGTGTATGAATATGGTCAATCACCCGGGCAATCAAATTCCTACCCCTCCTAAACGTCCCTCCCTTACCTTACGGATTGTCCCTGTCGTTCTCATCAATGGTTCTCTTCCCCTGATCAGAAATATTGTGGAGAGTTTTTAAGAAATCTTGTGAATATTTTGCAACTCTAGACTAAATTAGATATTTGGTCTAAACTGAATCGGAAGTTAACGAAAGTTTTTAAATTGGTGTCAGTGTTAAATTTCATGAGTGGAGAAATAATTTTTATGGTGCCGCTCTTCTTTGCTCGATCCTTTGCGTCCTCGTGAAAAACTTAGCAATGCTAAATGTAGATTTAAATTTTTTCTATTTTCATTCAATTAAATAAATGTATTAACCGGGTTACATTTAAATTATTAAATGATAATATTATTTATTAATCTTGTCCTCCATTTGACTCCGCACAAGATAGAGAGATGGCCCTATTTTACAATCCAGATTCTCTGTAAGTGGATCTGTCAGAAGTTTTGAAGATTTTCTGTTTAGTAACGCAATCAATCGATCCGTAAACTTTGAAGCGAACGATCAGCCTTCAGCTGATTGATTTCTCTTCCAACAGACCCCTAGTTATCGTTTTCAAAATTCTACTCAAGTAAAGCGAAATGGAATATGCAACCCATTGAGTTGTATTGAAGCGTTATTCACAAACTTTTGATTTAAACGTGTCTGTTGCCTCTGATAAATATGAAAATATTGCAGTATTTGCTGATTTCATACTCGGTTTAAGATTTACACGGCTTCAATCATCGAAGAGTAAAACTACCTTTTTATTTGCTAACTTTCAATATTGACTCAGAAAATTCACTCTCCTGCGCATCTTGTCCTTTGCTCTTGAAGTCAAACAGCAATGAGCAATCAGATGAGGTTTCGATAATGATAAAAATGACGACCATTGCCGACTGACATAGGGAATGGGTGGCCTATCTCGTTGTTATTATTGATTCTTATACGATTTTAGCCTTTATGTTTCTCACTTTTTATTACGCAAATTTATACTTGTAAATTTTATTTCATTTTTCATTAATATTTTATTGCAATTTAAAAGTATGAATGTAATTAATACCCCTTTCTACATTTTTCATTCTTCTTTATGCATTCTCTTTCATTGGTATTTCTTATCTATTGGAATTAGTCCGCCAAAAAATAATGTTATTTCCATTTCTATTATTTAAAGCAAACAAATTACATATTATTAGCAGTTCCAGAGCAAATCTTCGCAGATTGGCACTCGATATTAAAATATAAGTGATCTCATATTTAAACCAGCTTAATTTCATTCTTATTTAATTATTTGTGAAGTTTAAATTAAAGATTAGCCAATCGTGAGATACCTGGCAGAACAAGTTTAGCAGATAAGATAGAACTGCGGAAAACTGACAGCCACGTCCATCAGACTCGATCATTCGTCAAATCAATTGAATATATTATATATATATATATATATAATATTATATATATATATATATATATATATTGAATATATTCGAAATATTTAGCTACATATAACTACATATAACTACATATAACTACATATAACTACATATAACTACATATAACCACATATAACTACATATAACTACATATAACTACATATATCCTTGCCCAGTAAATGTTAGTCGAAGCTTATTAAGACATAGGGGGCCTACCGTTTCATAAGCAGAATCCCCCAAGAATTATGGTATATTATGCTAGATGATTTAAAGATCCACTCGTATGTGGACATGAAGAGAAAAATGAAGTCAGATGATAGTTGAGCAGTTATATATATATACCGTGGACCTGCTAGTTGGCAATGCACGAAGAGAGCGAGATTTAACAAAAACTACAATTGTGTGACGCACGAATTATTGTCACCTAAATTTAACGACTTAGATTTTTGCTCAACCGGCTTTTATTTATTTCTATAGTGTTAGATGTTGTCATGGACGACACTAGCCGTAACATATCAATGTAATGGAGATGCATAGACTTATACAGTACAAAAAGTTTATATTCAGTGCACACAGGTTTTATACTGTGCATAAAAGAGCATTGTCAATATGTACTATCCTAACGTCCGCATGTCCAGGTATACAGTACATACATATCTACATGTCTATTACATACTTGATTATATGTACAGTACATACATGTCTACAGTATATTCATAGTACATGTTTGCATGCATAATACATGTTTATATGCATAGTACATTTTATATGCATAGTACATGTTTACATGCATAGTACACGTTTGTATGCATAGTACATGTTTATATGTATACAACACGCATGCTTATGTGAACGGTGCATGCTTGTATACATGTCTGTATATGTTTGATGCATATTTTGCATACATGTCGAGTAAATACTTGTTTATATACAGTACAAGCATATCTAGGCCTATAAACTGCCTCTTCTTTGGCCACCTCAGATTTTTGCACAAGAATCGCCACTTGACTGAAGGATGATGATGTTGATGAAGACGATGAGGTGAGTGGAGTGAAATCATTTTACAGAATCTCTTCCATAAAGCCCTATATTGTGACCACTAATTTTCTTCCCCCCACCCCCATCCACCCCCTCCAGAGCCTCTTGCTCTTCTTTCCTCTCATATTCCATTTGGAAGCTCAGCATTTACAGGTTAGATTATTACTTTTCTGCCGAATATTTTGTCAAATTCCTATTTAGTTATCTGCGAATTGGCAGATATGTACATGTGCGTAGTCCTATTCATTGGCTGTTTTCAAGCCGTGTACAGAACTAATGTCCAATAAGCTCATTCAAACTCTGTACTAAACTATATGCACTATTTTAATTAGCAAAGTGTTATTCATGAAGTACACACATTTCACTGTCTATGCTCTTGAAGCTGCTCTTCTTACATATTGATAATTTTACTCTTTACGGTGTTGGTTAGGAGGCCCCTATATTGTGATAGGGTCTCGAAGATGCAATAAGCAAATCGAAAAAGAACTACAATAACATCTGACCGAAAACTACTAAAATGCAATAAAACAATTGTTAAACGTCAAGTAGAAATTAGCTTTAAACTATTAGTGCACAAAAATTACTACATTTATCAGGACAATTGGTAATTGATCAGTGATTAAGTTTACAGAAATCGAACTGATGCCATGTTATTTATAAGAACGATAATATAACGTCAAATCTAATAGCTTTTTTTCTGCGATTTTACAAGCACTTAAGTATTTCCTTGGCCAGAAAAGTAAAATGAATGGGAAGAAATTCAGAAGTCAGTTAACATTTTCTGCTGGCAATCTCTCGTCTAGCGATTAAATTCTTCTTTATAGTTCTTCAATGAGACTTGATGGCAAGATGGAATGATTTATTTCCTGTTTAGTCGCTCAGCTGGGAGTTATGATAGGTTGAAGCAGCTGATTTGGTGTCAGCCATATTTGAATAATTGAAAACAGCCATAATTTAGATGTTAGCATCTGAGACACCGAGGATTAGACCAAATGGGACAGATCTACAGCGTGAGCGTTAGAAATAGGCCACTAACAGTATTGTAATAGTTTAATAGAATTTTGTGTTTTTTCACTTAAAATTAATAGTATTTTTAATGCTTGTTCACCAAATATTACTGATATAATTTGAATACTAGTAAAATTCTAAAGTTTAAAGCTTCTTTGAAACGTTAGTTCGTATAACTAACCTGGACTGAAAAGAGTACAAAATGTCTTAGAAAATATTTTGTACACTCAGTGCAAATTCAAGAGACACTAAATGAAGATTCACAGATATTGAGATTTCATAAAAAACTGAATTATATAATAGCAGCTATGAAGGTACACCAGGAATAAATAATAACAAATGATTAACGCCCGTTTCCTCTTACAAGGATGATGTCAGGAACGTCATGCAAAAAATAACGGGTTCATCTGGTCTATATAATTTCATCGGATCTGACAGAGATATTGCGAGAGACATCTACCAGTTGATTTCTATATCTGCGGACGATGAAAGTGTGCATCGTTTGAATTGTTAACTTTAGAGTCAGAGATACTAGGTTCGACTTTACAGACAGCGCCGACTCCTCTGACGGGTTAATTAACATTTAACAGTGAGAAACTATGCAAAAAGATTAGTATTATGTTTAGAACAAAACGTTATATATTTGTTTAATTTTAAATCTGTCAGTCCTAACTCGAGCCAGATGAGAAACAGTAGGCCTATTCTATATACAGCTTATGTTCCAATGCCAGTGTTTTATATAAGCATTTAGTTATACCAAAAGTAAAAACCAAAAGTTTCCAATTTCGAATAAAATGAGCTCGCATATGTACCATGTTATTTTTCCTTCGTTTCCAATTTTGTTTGACATTTTATTTCAGCCTTTATTAGTCCTTTACTCCGTCTTTTACGCTTTTGAATCGCCAACTCTTCTACTCTATAAAACAACGTCTTCACTATTGCAAAAGTGTGAACCTAGATGAAGACTTTTGCTATTACAGACAATTGCTGCATCTATAAATTAAGTGGCATTCTGTTTGGCCGCATAATATTCTTCCGCATTCTGTTTAGCCAAAAATGGCTACTTTTTATTTCATCGCATTTATTAAACCAAACTATATTCAGTCGAATTCAGTAAATCCGCATTCAGTTTAGTCGCATTCAGTTTAGAGGCATTCAGTACAGCCTCATTCAGTTTAGCCGCATTCAGTTTAGCCGCATTCAGTTTAGCCGCATTCAGTTTAGCAGCATTCAGTTTAGCAGCATTCAGTTTAGCAGCATTCAGTTTAGCCGCATTTAGTTTAGCAGCATTCAGTTTAGCAGCATTCAGTTTAGCAGCATTCAGTTTATTTATATACTTTATACACTCGTTTATATTATATTTATTCAGTTTATGTATTCGTTGTATAATCTCAAGTCGGGGCATTACGTCACGGTCACTCTCAATCCTGCCTCAGCAGTGAAGCAGAGAACCAATCAGTGGCTGGTAGCGGTCATCTCGTATAGAGATCAAGTGAAATGAGATTATTAATATCAGAATGTCTTATATTACTTAATTAAATGACTTACAGCGAACCACTTGAAGTTCTTATACTATACTTGATTAAATCACTTATAGCGAGCGTTGTTGAAGAAGGCAACGGGAAACCACCACAGAATCCCTACTTTTCCCAAGATATAGGCTGCATAAGGTATGGATAAAGCATAGACTTTGTGAAGGGATTAACTTGTTAATCTAAGGAGTGCTCATATGGAGCGAGAAAGCAGACTTTATATATATATTCATATATATATATACTCATATACATATATATTCATATATATATATATATATATATATATATATATATATATATATATATATATATATATATATATATATGAACCTGCTACTTACTTGGCAGTACACTAAATAAGAGAGAACATAGTTGCGTGGGTATAGTAGAAGTAGAGAGACTGAGAATACGGATAATAGTGAGAAATGTACGAATCCGAAATGGTTTGTAAAGCAGATAGGCTAGTGAAGAGGTTGAGTAGAAATATAATTAATGAAAGTTAATTTAAACCGTCACTGGTGTCATATTGGATGTAAAACAGTAATTTAAATCTTAATATGCTCTCTAATCAACACGAATATGTATATACATGTAGGCCCTATGTATATATCTTTTAGTGCATTCTGACGCAAAATTTAGTAATAATTTTAATTCGTTAATTTGTCCCAGTTCTTAAGTCGTAGTGTAAATTCTACCTCACACTAATTTGAAAATTTAAAATCGACTCCGGATCGAGACCGAGCTAGTTAGAAATAACGGCCTATACACTCTTATTCCGCGTGTTGCACTCGGATGTGGTTGGCCCACTGCAGAATTCGGGGAACCGCAAAATATCTGCTGCGTGTACGTAAGAGGCGACTATGGCAGGAGATGCGGATGGCAAGAGGGGACCCCCTTCACCATAACATATTTTCCCCCAGGATTAAATGGTAATTAATCTAACTGAGGAAGACAACGGTAAACCACCTCAGAGGTCATACTTTTCCAAAGCTATAGGCTACATAAGGTATGAATAAGTCATAGACTTTGTGAAGGAATTGACTTGTAGATCTAAGGAGTGCTCTTATTGAGCGAGAAAGCAGACTTTAACTATGAACCATTGACCCAGAACCATGCCACTTGGCAGTGCACTGAAGAGTGAGAGAGAGAGAGACTCTCATCGTATAGCACGGTGTAAGAAGATTCATCACAAGTCTGCTCTAGACGCCACGTTTATTCTCAAGCACAAAACATAAATATGCACAAAACAGAAACATGCAAAAAACATTAACATTAACAAAGCAGAAACATGCACAAAAGAAAAACATGCACAAAACATAAACAATCTCAAAACAGAAGCATGCTTGAAACAGAAATACGCACAAAAACAGAAACATAAAACAGAAACATGCACAAATCGGAAATATGCACAGAACATAAACATGTACAAAACAGGGACATGCTCGAAACAGAAACAAGCACAAAAGAGAACGTGACTCTCTAACGAAGTCAACGAGCAGCTCAGTAAACTATGAGCTACTCGTAAACTATGAACTCGTAGCTTGCAAGCGATATTTAATTCTGACGAAAGTTTGAGTTACTTCCCGCTTGACGTTTTGTTACCAAAAGTATTGTCATACATTATTCTAAAAATAACTAGCACTGATAAATGATTTCTATATTTACTTTAATTTAGACAACAGCTGAATATGAGTCCGTTTTAAATTAAATAAATATATTAGATATTTCCATTTTAAATTAAATGTTTAATATTATTGTATATCTGCACTTTTACTAGAAATTAAAAACAGCAATGTTAATTACAATTTAGAAAGGGCTATTGAGTAGATGTTGAGTATACATTAGGTGTGAGGAACTAACTAAAGCATGCACTGTGTGCCAAAAACAAACGAGAGCATACACTGTATGCAATTTAAAATTGCTTTCATAATAATGTACACTGTTTATTTTATAGATAAATATAAAAAAGGTATTTAAAGCTTGCATATTTATTGTATTCTAGATATTGTCATTAAAAAAAGATCAACTATAACAATATTATCTAGCCTATAAACAATTTAATTCATATAGTTGCAAAAAAAATTAGAAAAATAATTTGTGAATAGGGATATCACTATATGAGATATTACGATCAGATCCTAGTAGCCGCTAATATTTCTAAAAATGGATATTACAGAAAAAATCATTCTTTATTTGAACGTGTTCATTTTGCATATCGAGAAAGGTAAGCAACTATTCTTATAATTTCAGTCAATAAAACAAAGTTTCAATTTATAAAGCAGCTGAATTCAAATATACACATTTCTGTTAATTAATGAATTATAACAGAAAATTAGGTAAAATAGTTTATTTTTAAATTTTAGCTGTCAGGATATAAAGTTATGACAATTTAGAAAGTTCAGAACTTCGGCGACACACAGCTTTTTTTCCAGACTGCTCCACACACTCGAGCTACCGTCATATTTTCACCAATTTGACCAGTTGCTTATTCCAATATTAAGAGTGCTTTTAATGGATTTACATTTTGTCAATGACTTAGTGGATATGGTTATCGGTCATTTGGCACTGACTTCTATAAGTGATGTACAAGTTTGGTCTACGAATCTAAAAAAAACTGCTACACATGCAATGTCAGGAATATTTATCTTAGATCGGCTATTTAGCATGACAAGAGATGTATATTTACACATACACATGTATTGTATACAGTGTATTGTATATTAGCCCATCATAAGCATAAAGGTTTACTGTATTTACTTTCAACTGCCGTTGATATTATATTTTGTTGGTACATGTATTTCTGACTACGACTTTGAAG
>CAJHZI010000734.1:22500-92500 GCA_905160935.1 Enchytraeus crypticus | reverse complement strand
ATGTTGGAAGTGCGGTCGTTGCTTTTCAAACTGATGCAAAAATCGTTCTAATATGTTCTTAATTGGCAAATTTATTGCACTTTTGATGCATGCAGTGCATGCTGAGAATCAAATAGTTTGTAATTTTGCCTGCGCGCTAACATTGCAGAATTGCAGCTGATTCGCCTAGCTCGCGGAGGCCTTATCATGATGCATTAAAAGTTCACTATCTTTGTCAATTATGAACATATCAGCGTATATTTTACTTTGTTTTGAAAATAAATGTTTGCACTTCGAGATAAAATTAGCAGAAAATACCTAGGTATATAAGTTCTCTCTAATATTTCGATGATAAAATATATGTGACGTATTCTCTATTGTTCTAAAAGGTAACATATTACGTTGCATGTAACTTACGCGTATTAGAAAACTGTAAAGTATTATTTGGTCTTACTCGTATTCGTATATCTATACCTTTCCCGTTTTTAAAGATAGTCAAACGACATTTATCTATGTTTGGAAGAATTGGCTGCTTGTCAAGTCCCTTAAATTGCAAGAACATCGGTCAACTAGTTGTGACTCTAATTTTAAAACAATTTTGGGTATTATTTGTAAAAGACACAGTGTAGATGAATTTCATCAGTGTACATATACCTTCTGCGAAGGTATTTTAAATAATAGATGGAATGAGATGGAATGAGTTAATAGATGATGTGCTAATTATCGTGAAAACGCACAAAAAGCTGCCAAATGGAGCTGATATTTGCCTGAGCACTAAAGAGCGATACAGAAGACTTTACGATCACACCAGAGTCGTAACAATGAGCAAGGGTTAATGGAATCCGTGATTCGACAATAGCGAAACTTCTGCAGAATTGACCGCTAGGTCAACTGCCCAGGGCTAAGTTATTCCTGATGATTCGCTGTTGTCTACCCATAAAAATCTGGGTATTAGTTCTTAAACTTAATTTTCTTCAGAACTGTGATTAATATTATTTGTTTATTTGTTAAATAGTCAGCATTATTGGATGACAATAATACTGGCTAACTGGGGATAGCTAATATCAGTTTCTGCCAGACAGTAGGTTTGATCAATTGATTAATTGACTTGCTTACATTATGAATAAGTTTAATATATATATATATATATATAAAACTGAGGAAGGCAACGGGAAACCACCTCAGAAGCCGTACTTTTCCCAAGCTATAGGCTACATAAGGTATGGATAGAGTATAGACTTTGTGAATGGATTAACTTGTTGATCTAAGGAGCGCTCTTATGGAACGAGAAAGTAGACTTGAGTATTAATATATACCTTGAACCTGCCACTTGGCAGTGCGCTTAAGAGAAGAGATATATAACTTCATCTAGTGTACATTATTGCATGATTTATTCACTACTCCATTTGACTCCGATTATTCCAATCACAGCTGTTCGGCCGAATATTCTTTTCTACCTATTGTTAATTATTCATATAAAATTTGAAATTAATTAAATACGAGTAATTAATACTCGTAATTAGTTAGTTAATAGATTTATTCATTCATTCATTTAATAATTAATTCATTTATTCGTTCATTCATTCAATCACTCATTCAATATTAGTTCAGTGCCACATATATCAATTATTAACTTAATGCGTTCATTAAGTTATTTATTTAACATATTAATTAGTTAATTAATTAGTTTATGCGTAGGACTATATTTATTTATTTTTCTATGTATTTAGTTATCTCTTTTCTTATCTATTTATTTATTTATAGTATGCATTTGCTAAAATATGGAAATTTTCAACGATTGAACAATGTATAAAATAAACTACAAGGCGGCATAAAGATTGACTATATTAAACAATCAGCAGTAGAGTCTGCAGTTACTGATTTAGAGCCTTGAATTATATATACTGAATTTGCTTCTCTTCATGTTAACTGGAAACACTAAACACATAAAATTAGGTTAACAGCAAAATTAACTATTCATAGGCTTATAGCAACTGCAACAACTTAATCTCAAGCTACGGATGAATGCTTGCAGTTCATATGATGAAAAGTATTTATACAAAAATTCCACTCATATTATGGGTGTGTTTGTTGTTTTTGTATGCATTAAAGAAAGTTAGAGTTAAAATGTTTATACCCCTTTCATCTTTTAAAATTATACTGTAATGTCGTCATTGTTCTTCGACGTTAAAGGAAATCGTGTATTAACTGCTCAGTTGAGCTGGTATGTTATTGCTGATATGATGTTGATGATAAGTGCTCAATTGTGCTGGTACGATATTGTCTTATATGTTGTTGATGATAACTGCTCAGTTGTGCTGATATGATATTGTCTGATATGATGTTGATGAAAAGTGCTCAGTTGAGTTGATATGATATTGTCTGATATGATGTTGATGATGAGTGCTCAGTTGTGCTGATATGATATTGTCTGGATCGTGCTAATGCCGTGGCTTACATAACTTGCTCTGCCATATTTGAGATTCTCTCTCTCCCTCTCTCGCTCTCTCTCTCCTCTCTCTCTCTCTCTCTCTTTCTTTCTCTCTCTTTCTCTTTCTCTCTTAATGTATTGCCTAACGGCAGTTCCATACTCAGCTTTCCTTTTCATCTCTACAGGAGTTTTTATTAATCTGTCTAACATTCTTTGTCTCGGTCTCCCTCTAACTCTTTTACCTTGCATTACTCCTTCCGTTACATCTTTCAAAAAACAATCCCTCCTTATAGTATGGTTTATCCAGCTTCTCTTTTTATTTATTATCACATTATGAGTGGTTTATCTGAATTACCACTCTCAGAAATTTCTTCATTTACAATTGCTTGAGTGCAACTAACCGTTTCCACCTTTCTCCATTGTTACAGCAATTTCAATGCTGCCAGTTTCCTGATAGCCTCTTTCTTTAACGTTAGTTCTCTCATCCGTATAGGAAAGTCGTCCTCTAAAACGTTTTCTCAATCTTTATCTTTGTATTTGTAAATTAACGTTCGGAGTTATTTCCTCTTCTTACGTTCTCATTTGCTTGAGCAATTACACTATCTCACTTTCAATCATCTCTGATGGTAAGACCCAAAAATATTAGCTTCTTACCTGACCAAACGTGTATTCTTCAAGGTATATTATTATCACTGTAATCCATAAATAATCTCGTTATATCTTCATCTATTGTAATATCTTACCGACTTCGAAATCGGTAAGATATTCGACCGCGGATTAGTAGGACTGTGCGGGTTCAAATCCTGAACTCGCCCGCCACTGACATCGCTTTCGAGTGAGGAAACTGGCATTAACTTTAGCTTTTTTAGCTTTCGCTTTTTTATTGTATATTAATCTTTAATGTCATGCCTTAATGCTGTGTCATTCGAACGATACCGTAACACGTTGCAATTCAAATCCAGTTTCTGAAAACTTACCTTTATCATCTAAAAACCTCACTTCTTTCAGTAATTTACCTCCAATTATTGTAATTATTCCTTCCTCAGTACATTCTTTAGCCTTAATCAAAACCACCTCGACATAGAGGTTTAATAGTAGAGGTGCAATGCTGGACTAATCACTAGAATAATATCCTGCTAGAATAATATACCGACCGACAGACCTACCGACCTACCTACCTTCCTATTTACCTACCTACTTACCTATCTACTTACCTATCTACCTATCTACCTACCGTGGCCTACAATTTCGTCACCAGAAAGATACTGAGGAAGATGAAATTCTTTGGGAGTCGTTACATATTACAGCTAACTCTTACCAATATTAGAGAGCTGTTTATTACATGAAACTTTAACTAGCAGAAGAGAGCTGTTTATTACATGTAACTTTAACTAGTAGTAGAGAGCTGTTTATTACATGTAACTCTTACTAGTATTACAGAACTGGCTATATGTAACTCTTACTGGTATTAGAGAAGTATTTATTACAGAGAACTCTTACCATTATTAGAGAACATTTTATTACATGTAACTCTTACCAATATCAGAGAGCTGTTTAATACTTGTAACTCTTACTAGTATTACAGAACTGTTTATTACAGATAACTCCTACCAATATTACAGAGCTGTTTTACATGTAACTCTGACTACTTTCAGAGAGCTATTTAATGCAGACAACTCTTACCAAAATTAGAGAGCTATTTAGTACATGTAACTCCTACTAGTATTAGAGAGATGTTTATTACATGTAACTCTTACTAGTATTACAGAACTTTTTATTACATGTAACTTTTACAAGTATTAGAGACCTACTTATTACATGAAACTCATACAAGTATTAGAGAACTGTTTATTACATGTAACTCAATAGAGAGTTATTTATTACATGTAACTCTTACTAGTATTACAGAACTGTCTATTACATGTAACTCTTACCAATATCAGAGAGCTGTTTAATACTTGCAACTCTTACTAGTATTACAGAACTGTTTATTACAGATAACTCCTACCAATATTACAGAGCTGTTTTACATGTAACTCTGACTACTTTCAGAGAGCTATTTAATGCAGACAACTCTTACCAAAATTAGAGAGCTATTTAGTACATGTAACTCCTACTAGTATTAGAGAGATGTTTATTACATGTAACTCTTACTAGTATTACAGAACTTTTTATTACATGTAACTTTTACAAGTATTAGAGACCTACTTATTACATGAAACTCATACAAGTATTAGAGAACTGTTTATTACATGTAACTCCTACCAATAATAGAGAGTTATTTATTACATGTAACTCTTACTAGTATTACAGAACTGTCTATTACATGTAACTCTAACCAATATTAGAGAGCTATTTATTACATGTAACTCTTACAAGTAATACTAAGCTGTTTATTACAGGTCACAGTCTTACCATGCTCTCTCAGTCCAGACCCAGACTGGTCGACTACGGAGAGTCCATCACGCTGGAGTGCAGCTTCCGATCCATGGACTACAACATGTTCGACTATCCGGTGATCTGGAGGAAGCAACAGCTGGGTGAGGAGACGCAGATGAATGTGATGGGAAGTATCAATGAACCGTTTGTCTCTAACAGCAGGATTGACGTGACCTTCACTTCCTTCGCTCCTGTCTACCTTGTGGAACTCTCAATACTAGGTATGAGCTACCACAGAACTCTCTATTTACCTTAGTGTTTGTTTTATAATAATAATAATAATAATAATCTCTCTCTTAGTGCATTGCCTACTGGTAGGTCCATGGTATATAATGCCTCCACGCTTCTCTGCCTTCCGCCTTCCTCTTCATTTCCACATATGAGTTGGTCTTTAAATCATCTAGCATACCTAATCTCGGCCTGCCCCTGCCTCTTTTTCCTTCCATTCTACCTTCTATGACCTCTTTTAATAGACCTTCCCCCCTTAGAATGTCTATAGAATAATATTAATAATAAAGATTTAGCGTCCGTTTCATCATCCAAGGATAATGGCAGGGGCGTCCTCACAGCACACATCACTACAGATCAATTCACCCAAACCAATCTGCAAAAGAAATGTGCTGAGGAGAAGTAAGATCCTCAGTGAGAGCCGGTCTGGTGATCAAAAATGGTCAGTGTAGTTCGATTATGTCTACGGTGGTAAATCTAATCTGCATAATCTCTTTGTCTTTTCAGTAGTTGTTTGTTTACCTTATAGGATATCAACTAGATGGGATACTCTGCGTTATCTTTGACGCATTTATGCCTGCATTTTTGTTTATGTATTGTGTGAATTATTGAAATTGACAAATTCTAAAACACATGTAACAAGAGAATTACCTACTACGCAACCATATTGTCATCTGCAGATTGCAGTATGACTTAATAATACTATTTATGTGTTGTAGGATTTATATAATTTCTTAGATAGATTTGTATAATATTTGTGTAAGTATATTTTCAGAATTTCAGTCTAGTTTTTCACAAAATGACAGGTCTAAGTTACATATTTCTAATCACAGCCTTCTTACAGGCAACTTATTAACTTATTCAAGGCAATTGTATAAACCAATCTCTTAATTCAATTAATAACTCGACGTCTTTAAAAATTATTTCATGTAGCCTTCAACTTGAGAAAAATATGGCTTCTAAGGTGGTTTCATATTTTCAACAACATTATTGGAGGCACGATTTAATCACTTAGTGGAGATTCTCGTCAACGATAGTAGTTAGCTACATCGTGTCCGGTTGCTCTAGGATGGGTAATTATCTTGGAAGACTGACTGCTGCTATCTTTGAACGCAGAAATCTCCAGGGTGTTGGAAGGTTATTCTTAAATCGGCGCCAGCTCCAATCAATGCGCTATCAATGCGCTATCAATGGACAACGACCACAATAACATAGCAAGGAAGGGAAATTAACGAAAATTACAAAAACAGTAACCAAGCGGGACAACTTTGTAAACACTTTCAGTATAGTGAAAAAATAAATAAATTAAAATTAATATAATAATTACTTTGCCGTCTTTAACGAGGCACAAAGAGAACTCTAAAGTGAACACAAGGGTAACTGCAGTATAGTGTGGTATATTAAACCATAGTCAACAATTGAAATAAGCCTGGGAAAAACTGGTTTAAAAGTTTGCATTTCTAGATATTCTATGCGTTATTTCTGAATAGTCGATTTTTAATTAATTAATTAAATGAGATTTCTTTACTGTAATTTTTGAAAGGTTGCTTTTTTGGGGGGAGGGTTTACTGCCATAATTAGGAGATTGCATTTAATGTTTGATAAAGCAAATGTCTCTCCTACACTTTATCCCTTTCCTTCATGCTTTCTTTCTTTCGTTATTTCTTTCTCTCTCTCTCTCTCTCTCTTTCTCTCTCTTTCTCTCTCTCTCTCTCTCTCTCTCTCTCTCTCTCTTTCCTTACTTCTTTAAGGATTAGAGAGCTCTATTTGCTTGAGAGCAGTAATCCAAGAACATTTCCGAGTTGAATGTTTAAACAAATCCGCTCCATAAAGAGTAAATGAAAAGAGTTTTGGCGTATTTTATGTCATCTTCCATTGAGACTTTCAGATAGCTTCTCAGAAATCTCTCTTTCCTTCATTCTCTCTCTCTCTCTCTCTCTATCATCTTTCTATCTATCTATCAATCTAATCTATCTATCTATCTATCTACCTACCTACCTACCTACCTACCTACCTATCTATCTATCTATCTATCTATCTATCTATCTATCTATCTATCTATCTATCTATCTATCTATCTATCTATCTATCTATCTATCTATCTATCTATCTATCTATCTATCTATCTATCTATCTATTTATCTATCTATCTATCTATCTATCTACCTACCTACCTACCTACCTACCTACCTACCTACATGTACCTACCTACCAACATGTACCTACCTATCTACCTGCCTACCTACCAACATGTACCTACCTATCTACCTGCCTACCTGCCTACCTGCCAACCTACCTATCTACCTACCTATCTACCGACCGACCTACGTCGGGTCAGTATGTCCTATGTTCTGATCCTTGGCTCTCCTATCACTGACTTCGCTTTCGAGTGAGGAAACTGACGTTAACATTACCTTTTTAGCTTTGTTTACCGTTTACCAATCTATCTATATTAGCAAAATTTGCTTAAGACTTGTTGATAATTATTTATATTTACTAAAAATTTAATTTGCTAACTACTGCCAGTCAATGAAAAGTAGGTAATTAAGTTAAGTAGATGTTTACGAAAAATGGTTGTTTAGAAATAATGCATTTTATTAAGAGATGACCTGTCCAAATACATGGTATTATGACTACGCAGCAGACGGCATAGTAAAAATCTTAGGGTTTTTTTTGGCATAGCTAGTGCGGGCTGTTTCGTACCAATTAAAATTAAAAATTAATTTTACGTTGTCATTAATGAATGAAGAAATACAGGAGTGTGTTTCTGGTGTCCTTACACTGTCACAAAAAATTACTGAATTTCCATGTCAACCTTCTTCAAGGAAAATGAGGGTTGCGCTATAAGTTTAGGGGATAGGCTCCAATATCAGCTGATAAATCTGAAATAATTAAATTTTAGCTTAAGGACTGATACGAATAACTCATTTAATAAAGGTTATTAATTTTGTAAATAAAGCCAATATTGGGGAAGACTTTATGTACGTAGGCCCCCCTCTACTCCCCTATTTCGCAGGAATTTTAATCTACAGTGTATGTTGAACATGTGTTACAGCAGTGACCTATGAGGATAGCGCTAACTACACATGTGATGTGAGAGGTCCTCTATCTGTTCTACTAGGCTCTGTCAGACATCAACTGCTCGTTAGAGGTTAATTCTCTCTCTCTCTCTCTCTCTCTCTCTCCTAGTGCACTGCCCACTGGCAGGTCCATGGTATATAACGCCTCCACTCTTCTCTGACTTGTCTTTCGTTTTCTCTTCATGTCCACATACGAGTGAATCTTTAAATCATCTAAAATGATATACATGTACCATTATTCGTGGGGGTTATGCTTTTGACGAGGTGGGCCCCCTATGCCTTACTCAGCTTCGCTAAACATTTACTTAGCAGGGGCGTCATTCCATGAGAAAACTATCCTGTTTACCCATACTATCCTGTCTACCCATAATGTTAATCATGCTTTACTTTATCGTATTTACAAGTTTAGATTATGTTGTGTATTAGCTTACGTTTTATTTCGCTGTGCACTTTTTTGCACATATTATCTTTTAGCTTATGGTATCGTCTAGGTTATGTTTGATTTATACTAATACAATAAGCAATACTTAAGCTCATTTATCCGTGCTTGGTCCGGGTTGCTGAAGAATAGAGCAACCGTGCACTGTACGAGTCGGCAAAGGTGATAGAGCTTCAAGATTTAAGCAACGTCAGACACGGCATTCGGTTGGGGAGAGCCCTGAGTTAAATTTGGATTCAAGGTTAGATTATTATGATGTTACATCGTAGTTTATTTTACACTATACTATGCTACTTTGGCTTGGGTTATTTTAGATTATGCTCTATATATAAATGACAGTAGGAGTATCCATTATTTTTCAGAATACTTAAGTTGAAAACTAATGACTTCATTAAATGAAGATATGAAGAATTAAACGTAAAGCGTCTCGACAAATAGTGATTGAATTAAAAATAGTGATTGTCTTGACACTAGAAATAAAAAAACATCAAGCGTGGTGTGGTCCTTTTAAGAATTCCGTTCTCTTAGATTTATGTCCTTAAATGAACTGATACAATTCTGATTTTTTTCTGATTTATCAAAAATACTTCGTGTCGCTTCTGAAAATATTTTATTAAATGATTAATTAAGTGACAATAAGTAAGAATCACGAGAAACAATTAAATCCACTTTAATGTGGCACTTCTTACCACGGCGTCTTTGCTATTTTGAGGTTTTACATCTTGGCCATCTTTGCATAGGCCCTATTTATTTGGTATCGATTTGACTATTTATTATGGCAAAAGCTGAACCATAAAATGGCTAATATCGGTAATAAAGAATTTAGATGTTCTAGTATTTTTGTTTTAAATGATATTTAAAATTCTAGAGAATCGTTCCATATACATGACGAAAGAATTAGTAATACAATAAAGCTTTCTATTTGCACATATTTTTATAATTTATAAATGTTAAAACTTAAAATGCCCTTATTTCTAGACTAGATTTATAATAGCGTGATATCAACATTTTATTGAGTCGTGCAATGGTATTAAAAGCATAAGCTATTCGAAATGGAGAAGCCACATTCGTATATTTCTTGCCGATGTTCTTCCTTTGCGTCTAAATATGAATTGATCATAAGTATAACTTATATTTAAATATCATAAATATAGAAGTAAAAGTAAAATGTAAACACGCATTATAGTGAAATGATCAACAATGTTTATATCTATCACTTTTCATATCACATGTTTATTACGTTTATATATTTACTATGTATGTTTATCATATCACATGTTTACAATGTACATGAACACTAAGAAGTATATAGTATTTAATTACATGGTATATATTTAATTACATGGTATATATTTAATTACATGGTATATATTTAATTACATGGTATATATTTAATTACATGGTATATATTTAATTACATGGTATATATTTAATTACATGGTATATATTTAATTACATGGTATATATTTAATTACATGGTATATATTTAATTGCAGGCTCACAATTCTACAGCAAGAACTAAGTAATCCTTAATTGTTCTTCCTTTAGCGTTCGTAGAACTCTTTCAATCATCGTATAGCAACCCATCCCATCAGCAGTGCATAGATGAGCCAACTTCTTAAATGAAAATTATTAAAAAAATAACAATTCGCAACCTGTATAAATACTGGTAAAATGCTAATGTTAACGTCAGTTTCCTCACTCGAAAAGCGATATCAGACGGCGGGCGGACGAACCCAGAATTTTAACCCGGCACATACTGATCCGTGGTCGAATATCTTATCGACATCATCACTGTCTCCAGCCAGTGGCGATGCCGGTAAGATAATATGAAAGATGTCGGTAAGATAAATTATATCGCTAATTCATTGAACAAAAACGTAAATTGTAATAAGTAAATTTGTTATTTAATAAGGCAACAAAACCGAATACTCTATAACATAGAATATTAAAAAGTAAAAGTAAACACGCATTATAGTGAAATGATCAACTATGTTGATATCTATCACTTTTTAATACCACATGTTTAAACCGTTAGGCAATTTATTACATTTTCCGTATAACCAGTCCAGTGAATGTCCGAGATTTTACTCTCAGATCAGCGTGGCTGGGATTCGAACCCACGAGGATTCAATTCACCTCAGAATTTGTCATCTAAAGCTTCATGACGTTACCCCTAAGCTATTTAGACATTTTAATTAATAATACTGATAAATTCTAATTAATAATAATCATATTAATCCACTGTATCAGCCCCAGTTCAGCGTATGATGCTATTGGAGGGAGAGAGACGTGACTCCACAAATCTCTTCACGCCCTCCACTATACGACTGATTGAGAACCAGCCTAGTAGACTAAGCTGCCTCACACTGGGGGGCTACCCCCCTCCATCTCTAGAGCTCTACATGGGGGTGCGTGACGTCACGCGTATGATGACGTCACACTGGGATGCCTCGGTGACGGGGGAGAAGGGAATGAGGAGGCTGACGTATAGGACGGAGAGCTGGATAGATGGATTCGTAGCTGGAGTGCAGGATAATGGAGCACTGGTGAAGTGCATAGCGTCCGTGGACGGGCTTAGACCAGCCGTAGAGATGACCAAGCTTAGCGTCGACTGTATGTTCTTATTCCGTTATTTAAGTTATTTACCGTTCCTTTTTTCTTTTTTTTTCTGTATAGTAATACACATGACATACCGAATTTGCTATAATATATTATAGTAAATATATATATATATATATATATATATATATATATCATAGATGAAAAAAACCTTCTAACCAAAACTAAAAAACGTTAAAAAACGCGTTTTTTCCCCAAAAAATAAAAAAACCGTTGAAAAAACGTTAGTAGTGTTCACGTAGGCTTGCATATATATTACCATGCCTTCATTCCATAACACTAAACAACTTTATTAAAATTAGACTTGATCTAAAGTTATAAATTTCTTAAGTATGTCCATAGACTCCATACAAATATAAACAAATACTTTCAGGTCACATACAGCCACATAAAATGTTTTTACAATTTCCTGTTTTGGCTCACAGTTGAAATAATTAGTGGTGAGATCGCAGTGTTTATCTTAATTTTTACGTTTGACGTTACGGTTTACGTTTTTTTACGTTTTTTATTTAATAAAAAATAAAAATGAAAAAAACACGTTTTTTAACAGATATAAAAAACGTAAAAAAACGTTTTTTCATCTATGATATATATATATATATATATATATATATATATATATATATATATATATATATATATATACTGTATATAGCTGCATTTTATATGTATACAGTATATCTAATTATATATATAAATATATAACTATATTATATATGGCTATATATATATATATATATATATATATATATATATATATATATAACGGCATATATATATACATGTATATACATTTATATATATACATATATATATATATATATATATATATATATATATATAACTATATTATATGTAGTTTCCTTTCTTTTAGTTGATGTTTTGTATTAATCGTTCTACTATTAACTAAATGCTAATATTAGGCTTGTTTGCTGTCAGAACCTTACTGTTACTGACTCAAATCGAACTCATTGATTCGTTAATTAAAGGACTTGAGTCATGGTGATGGAATATGTCTGGCAACAATTTAACCTAAAAATATAATTGCTATTTGTAAATCTAGATTCTGAACATCTGGTCCCTGTACAATTGAGTTCTAAAAAGTAAGATTTTGTAAAGTAGGAACTAAAATAAAATAAGAACTTGTCAAGGGTAAGACAAATATAAATATTGACGTGAAGAGAACAATTAATGCCTTTTGTCATTAATTTTAAATTATGAATAAGAAACTTTGCCTTTGAAAAAAGGATTACAAAATATTGGAATATTATCTTAATAGTGCAATCTGTCAAATTTAGAAATACCCTATTAGATAATTAATTTTCGCCTAAGAAATAATTAAAGAAACCAATTAAGTCCTCTCCCATAAAGATATTAGTATATCCAAAAATTAAGACCTTAAAGCGTTTTCAATTTTAAGGGCTAAATTTTGGCTATGAAAGGCTATAATCGTGTGATCTTAAACTCTTTTACGTGTTGGTTTTATCTAAATATTACTATCATTCATTATTAAAATGCAGGCCTTTTAAAAAGCGGAAAAGTCTTATGCTGCTAAAGAAAGAATTCAAATTCATTAAGCAGAAAATTTCCTTCAAGATGACTTCGTTTCGTGCATATCTGTAAGACTTTTGACAAGGAAATAACTTGCTATGCTGGAGAGCACTCTTTGATCCAAATAAAGGAATTCTCTCTCTTAGTGCACTGCCTACTGGCAGGTCCATTGCATATAGCGCCTCCACTTTTCTCTGTCTTCCGCTTTCTTCTTCATTTCCACATATGAGTGGGTCCTTAAATCATCAAGCATTCCTAACCTCAGCTTGCCTCTGCCTCTTTTTCCTTCCATTCTACCTACTATGACCTATTCTAATAGACTTTCCCCCCTTAGAATGTGGCCTGTCCAACTTCTTCCTATTTCGAAATACATTTATCAACTGTCTATCTGTACCAACTCTATCCAGAACTTCCTTATTAATATCGAAATTATAGAATTAATAATTAATTCCTTTAACCTGCCCTCTTCTCAGGACTATGAAACTATTTTCTGTTTTCATCCTAGATTCTCCTAAGATAACCTGCACGCCGGCTCACGCCTCCATCGGTGACAGTGACGTCACGATACGCTGTGACGTCAGCGCCAGACCCCCGCATAGCGCGCTCTTCTGGATCATAAATGATAACGGCACGACGCTCAGCGATGGCGATGTCTTCTATGATTATCATGCTCGAACATCTGTAAGTATTTGTACCTTATTTTATACAACATCATCATCTGCTTCCCTCTAATTCCAGTTTGACTAGGGTCGTAATACGAATGGACCTTCTCCATTCCTCTTTGTCCCATACCATATCAAAATCCCTTCCATTCGTTTTCGAAAATTTTGTGGCAATTTCTGGAGCCTAGGCGCTCACCAACCGAATGCTCTTTCTGATGATGGTTTGAATCTTAGTGCTTTAGTCGCCTTCTTCGATACGTGCAATCACCGGTTGGTCTATTCTTCCAACAATCGGGACACAACACAGAGAAATATCTCTTATTTTATACAAATGATTTAAAATAAAACGGCGTATTATTCGTGACATAGAAAACTATTGCAGCTTATCCATAGGCCTACTCTTCTAAGCAGATATTCTAAAACACTGCAGAGGATGAAAGTTGGAATGAGATTATAAAGTATATGTATATTTTTTAATTAAATTCTCAACATGAAATATCGATGAAAAATCAACAGCTCATTAGCCACCAGGTATGATTAATATTTTATAATTTATTTATAAATTTATTGTGTACATAAGAATTAAAATATTGGTGTTTAGATTTCTGGTCAAAGTTTCATATATAGCGTTAAAATATTTCTTGATCGCGTCTCAGTTCTTAACACTAGACACATTGATCAAAACTATTCAACTGATACAAATTTCATAAAGCGGTAATATGTAGTAAGCAGAAAAGACAACCTATAGGCCTATACAGCTGTTTTAAAAATTGCACTAACTATTGTTAACTATTGGCTGGAGCCAGTGGCGATGTCGGTAAGATATTCGACCGCGGATCAGAATGTGCAGAGTTAAAATCCTGGGCTCTCTCGTCACTGACATCGCTTTTGAGTAAGGAAACTGACGTTAACACTAGCTTTACCAGCTTTTTAACGAACTTTTCCACCTGTCGCAGACTTTGAACATTCGACATTACTATTGTCAAGGACCTAACAGCCGGATTCTTCGTGCACCGCGTTTAATGTATTCATAATTAGACACTTATGGAAGACTGCAAATAATCTTGAGAGCTAATGGGATCCTTCAACACAGGAACTAGCGTTCAATCCAAATGGTCGTTAGGTCCAGCCATTAAAGCTTAGTTCCATTCCAAACAGTCTCAATAACAATAGCTTTAGACCTTCCGCTGTGGCTTACGTAGTCCTGTAAACTTTATCAGAGAGGCTGACTGATTTGTAAAATATTAAAGCAAAAACATTTTTTTCTAAATAAATGCGTATCACAGTTACGAATGGGATCACAATCTTACGATGAATGTTATTTTTATGGTTTACTGGCTGGAGCCAGTGGCGATGTCGGTAAGATACTCGACCGCGGATCAGTATGTGCGGGGTTCAAATCCTGGCTCGCCCGTCACTGTCATCGCTTTCGAGTGCGGAAACTGACGTTAACATTAGCTTTATTAAAATTTTAAATGTACCTATCCAAGTGAACCGTAATAAGTAGTGGCATAGTAATGTATATTGTAATTACATCACCACGGCTTACGACGTGATATCACAGCTCTGCCGTTTTTAATATTTACACAAGTGAAGTCATAGCTTATGAAAATAATAATTTCAGATTTTCACCTGAAACAAGTTTAATCTGTAAAAATAATAATTTCAGATTTTCACCTGAAACAAGTTTAGCTTTCTAAAGCTGAAGTTCACCTTGGTCGCAATTTTTTGTCATTAGGCAAAATTTGGCCTAATGATACAAACAATTGCACAGTAGTTTGACAATAGCAAAGTAGTTGTGTGTAATTCGCTTTAATCTAATGGCGAGAAGGTAGTCGATATGATAGCGTATTTGTAAACCAAGGAGTCAGATTTTAGTCTATTAATCTACTGTCGCTCTAATGTTTCGCCTAAAGGCCACGTCAAGACATACAGTATATTCCTATCCATAGTCTACTCTCACGTTCCATAGAGAACACTCTATCGATCAACAAAGTAATTCCTCACAAAAGCCTATTCCTTATCCACACTTGAATGTTAACTATAGCTTTAAATAATATATACGACTCCTCAGTTCTTGCTTTGTCGGCTCCTGCGACACATGCTGCTTTTTCGTTTACTTTTCAGCGACCCCGACATAGCACGAGAAAATCTATTGTAATTTAATGAAATAAATGGTAGATAATATAAATAATATATAATGTTTGGTAATGCCGATTTTAATCCATAATTTCAATTTCGTGTCTACAGTTCGCTCAATTCCTTCTAGAAAATGACATTTACAGTTTCTGAGGTAAAGACTAGTACAATGTACCGGATCTTAGGACACTCTGTAGCTAATGGTTGGGTAGTACAATATAATGTACCGGATCTTAGGACACTCTGTAGCTAGTGGTTGGGTAGTACATTGTATCGGTTCTTAGGATACTCTATAGCTAATGATTGAGGAATACAATACAATGTACCGGATCTTAGGACACTTTATAGATAACGGTTGAGTAAAACAATGTACCGGATCTTAGGATACTCTACAGCTAATGGTTGAGTCACCACTCCACTCAAGTGTAAACGATTCACTTACGACAATGCGTCGCCATTATACAGAGAAATAAATGTCGGCATTCCTCCTGTCAACGCGCAGTTTAGGCACTTCCAGAGGTCATTGAGTGTAGCAGCATCACTTGAGAGGCATTCAGTTACTATGGATTTGAATTTGTCGGCAATAGCATTGCTTACTTAAAATTAGATTTGTATTAATTTATGATATTATTATTATTATTAATATTTTATTATTACTATTTTATTATTATTATTAGTAGTAGTAGTAGTAGTAGTAGTATTTATTATTATTATTAGTAGTAATGTATTAAATTGTTATTGGATGTGTGACTACCTTGGAAAACTGTGTGGTGACAGATTCGGATTAAAAATCTCTTAGGTCATCAGAGTAGAGGTTCAACATTCAAAACTCAAGTCGTTCTCAGCCGAACATTTCACTTCACAAACATGAATATTGTCGACAGAATATAACCTACCAGTCGACCAAATTCCATTTAAAATAATCTCGGTCTTACTCTTTTCAACAACAACAATTAAAATTCTAATAGCTTTCTTTTAAATTACTAGTTTCATAACTATCATTTTCTTATAGATTGTTCGAAATTCTAATGCAAAATTGAAATTAGTCATTAAAATCAAAACTTTACTGTCATTATATTATGTTACAAAACATTTTCTGTAGTAGGCCTATAGGAGTTCTACATTTTGATTTGAAACAGTAAAAATTAAGTAGGCCTATGATATTTATAAAAGTAGAGAAGAAGCAACTGACGTCAAAGAATCAGCGAAGACTACTACCTGTGCCTATATTATTACATCGCATGATCTATTGCATCCTATGATTTAGTCTGGTAATGCAACACATGATTTACTGCTTCCAGTGCGTTATCTGCTACTGCATCCTGCAGAGAAGACATACAGTGTAGATCTATCGTCAGTAGCCACTAGTACCAGTTGTAGCTGCAGCTTAATCATGTCAGCAGTTTCACAACTCAGTGAAATACTCGTGATCGAATTAATGGAGTTAGTAGTGAATTTAACATGATCGATATATATTCTACATGTTGGCCTACTCCTACACTATATATATATATATATATATATATATATATATATATATATATATATATATATATATATAGCAAAACTTTCGTGTGTAGCGGAGTAATAAACTATATAGAGCACTTAATTTGAGTATATGACAATATACCGCCTTCACAAGTCATACACCTTATTATAGGAAACAATTTTGATTAATAAATATTAAAGGAATATATTGATGCATATTGATTAAGCTTACCTCATGCTATTTGCTGCCCAATAAATGAATGAGTTTTCCACGTTCTGCTTCTGTTTGCATAGAAACGTGGTGGGGTGACTGACGTTGAGGCGACGCTGTATATCTCTAAAGTGCGACCCCAGGACTTCAGGTCGTACACCCTCGTGGCTGAGAATAGTGTCGCCATTACGGCCAGGGATGTCACCCTCGAACAAGGTAGGTCGCATTGATCATGGGTAGGTCGCCTTGAACATAAAATAGGTCGCCTACAAGGTAGGTAGACTTGAACATGGGTAGGTCCCCTTGAACATGGGAAGGTACCCTTGAACATGGGTAGGTCGCCTTTCAAGAGGTACATGTACATGAAGGTCTCCTTGAACGAGGTAGGTTGTCTTGAACATGGATAGGCCGCCTTGAACATGGGAAGGTCCCCTTGAACATGGGTAGGTCCCCTTGAACGAGGTAGATCGCGTTGAACATGGGTAGGTCGCGTTGAACATGGGTAGGTTGCAAGCTTGAACGAGGTAGGTCGCGTTGAACATGGGTAGGTTGCAAGCTTGAACGAGGTAAGTCGCGTTGAATATGGGTAGGTTGCAAGCTTGAACATGGGTAGGTCGCGTTGAATATGGGTAGGTTGCAAACTTGAACATGGGTAGGTCGCCTTGAATATGGTATGTCGCCTTGAACGATATAGGTCGCGTTAACATTGGTAGGTTGCAAGCTTGAACATGGGTAGGTCGCCGTGAATATGGTATGTCGCCTTGAACAAGGTAGGTCGTCTTGATATGTAAAACCTATCAACCAGCCTAATTTATGCACTTATTTTGTTAAAAATAAGTGGTTAGTTCCCCGTGTTGTGCTCGGGTTAAGGTTGGACCACTGCAGAATAGGTCAACCGCAAGCAATCTGCCGCGTGTACGCAAGAGGCGACTAAAGGCAGGAGCTGAGGATGGCAAGAGGGGACCCACCTCACCATGAAATATTTTCCCCAGGATTAAATGGTAATTAATCCACGTAACTGAGGAAGGCAACGGGAAACCACATCAGAAGCCAACTTTTCCCAAGCTATAGGCTACATAAGGTATGAATAAGGCATAGACTTTGTGAAGGGATTAACTTGTTGAACAGACTTAGAGTATGAATATTTACCTTGCTGACACATAAAACTAGATTCATTTTCATGTGTTCTTGTAGGAGATAAAGAGATTGCGAAATACTTCAGCCTTTTCATACCTATACTCCTGAACTCAAACCGCCAACAACGTTTAAAAATTAATATAGGGCCTACTATTGGATCTAGTAGGACCAGTTACTGCTTCAGAATCAGTTTTTGCATATAGGCCTACACTGCAGCGGCATCAGAAGACCTTGCAGCGGATGAAAAATCGCAAACTTGACTTCGAAGCTGACATCCATAATAAAAATTAAACAGAGATTAATTCGGATTTCTCGTTTAACGCACATTAAATTCCTATTGATTGATATTAACGTTGTTACATTTAAATATTATCATTTTCAGATTTACGTAAAATACCGATTCGTTCTTCGATTTCAGTCATCAGCAAACAAAATGGCGGAAAAGATGGCGGCCGACGCTTTACAGCCAACCACGAATCAGCCGTTTCTCATAAGCAGAGGACTAGAGAGGAGAGCTTTGCTCTGAGCACAAATAGTGCAGCTTCAAATCATAAATTTTTAACGATATTGCATTTAATAACATATCTTTCTGCTTATGTTAGCGCTCTCCTGGCCTTCAGAATTTCTATTAGTAATGCAATGTTTGACCAGGTTTTACTGCTAACACTTAGTTAACAGACTGATTCAAATTTGTAAATAATTATCTAAACGCATTTTATTTTCTTACTGTTGAAGCATACGCTCACAGAGTTTAATGCAGATGAAGGTCAATTATTGAGATGCCTTAATCTACATCTAGGCCTGTTTCATTCGTCTGGCAACTAGGCTTGGAATTAAATATAAATCAATTTATCTCATAGCAACGCTTATTAATTTTACACAAGTAGTCACACTGTTCAAGAGACTCGATATTTCGAAAGGGGGCCAAATCGAAGTGGAGAGGATAAAGTGGGGGAGGAAAATTGGAATTTCTTACAGAATTACCTATGACTCTACAACTGCTGTATAGGCTAGTTTTTAGAAAAGACTTTTCTGGAAACTTTTTTTGAAAAGACTTTTCTGCAAACTGGATTACTTTTTAACTGTATACTTTTTTTATTCTATTACTGCTGTATCGGCTAGTTTTCAAAAAAGACTTTTCTGGAAACTAGCCAATACAGCAGTTATAGAGTCAGAAAGTATACAGTTAACAAGTAGCCACTTTTCCTATATTTTTGGCTTCTTAATTTGCACATGAGCCGAAAATTAAATTTGCAGGCGCATCTAATCGGATGGGTCTATAGAAATGGAGAATCGAACCCTATGCCAATTGTTCGCTTTCTTAAGACGTGACTAGAGCAGCCGATACATTTTATATATACTGAGACAGACTGGAGAGCAATGTGATATCTTAACATTGGTTAAAATGTCCAGCTGGTTAAAATGTCCAGCTGATAAAGGTGCAGCTCAATTCAAATATTCTACACTCATGGATTAATATTAATTTGTTGCATTAACAGTTACATTAATAGCATACGACAATTAACATTATTTGATTTTCAATCTGGAATTATTCTTTTAAGTATGAGAGGCCTCACACCTCATCTAGCTTCAATAAATATCACATCAATCAATATTTCTGGATAAACTCAAACGTGTAAGTGGTAGACATCCAAAAAACTAATGGATAAAGTGAGGAATATAAACTTATAAAATCCATTTCTATATATCGACAGTAAATCACAACCTCTTCACATCTTAATCAAGATCGGAATATCACATAATCTCTCTCTCTCTCTCTCTCTCTCTCTCTCTCTCTCTCTCTCTCTCTCTCTCTCTCTCTTTCAATTTCATTTTCTATTAATATATATATTAATGCTAATATCATTCAACAACAATTATTTCAATAGGTACTTCGCCCTGCAATAAGTCCATATAATTCTTCATTAAAATTTATATTTGATATTTTCCCGCGCTTCTCACATATATACAGATGTCCTGAGTGAAAAGCTATCCAGCACGGTTCTGAGAGAGGCTCTGAAGTTCTCACCACTCCCAGACATCTCAGACTGAAATCTAACGTCACGATTCTATTGTTTCCACAATCAGCAACAAATATTAATTCAGCAGACAGGTTAACTGCCAGTGAATAAGGACCACAAAGTTGACTTTCACCTCCTCCTCTCTCTCTACCATAAGCTCTGATGATCTGACCCTCAGAGTCGACGAGACAGACTCTGTTTAGAGGAGACTCTTCATCCCCATGACTGACGATGAGTCGATCAGACGACAACTGAACCGTGTGCCACGAGTAGTCAATGCTCTTGTCAAATCTTATCTCTCGCATCAGCTCTCCCTCACTCGTGTACTCTACCACTTCGCTCTCTCCTCCAGATCCTTTCTTCACGACAGTTACAAGCAGCGTGTGATCCGCTGTCAGTGAAAGTCCCATTGGCCAGTGAGCGCCACTCAGCGGCCAACGAGAGACACGTTTTGCTACACTTGAGTTAATCAAAGCATCCTGCAGTATGTGAGATGATGTTTCAACGAGTTCTACTCTGTGAATGCATGAGAGCATCCAGTCACTAATGTACACCACCCTGTTGTGATCACAGCCAATCAGACGTAGAGATGACCATTTCAAACCAGCTATGTAGATATCCGTAGCTCTGTTGTAGCCTCTGAGTTCTTTTAAAAAGACCTTGAGTCTTAAGCGTGTGTCAGGTTCTTTAGGATCTCTCCATCTTTCCCCTGCAAAACGTGGATCCTCTATCCCAATCGTAAAGATGTTTTCATCAACCATTGCAAACCCGGATGTCAGAAAGTAAAATTTTTTTAACCTGGAGATTGATCGAGAATCACAAGCTGAAATATACATGTACATTGTACAATAATAAATCGTTACTACGTTTATTTAGATATCAATATGTTATAATATCAAAAACCTCTCTTTTATATTTTGTATTTCATCTATGTCTGAAGCTAAGTTTACTTAAGCCTAGTCTCTTTCAATGTAAATAAGATCTTTCATAAGAGAATAGAATCGACACAGAATGAATTGATGGCATCCACTTATATTTTGCAACCACGCTATCAGTGCTAACACTTTAATAAGAAATTAACTTCTACTATTGCAGCAAAATACAGTCTATTATATAAACCCACCGATATTCAAAAATTGGCTTTAGAATTTGACTTTAGATCGGTGGATATGTTGATGAATGTATTGTGGAAAGTTTAGGAGGTATAAGAGACAAATAATTATAAGCTATTGGCAGTACGCTTCGTAGAAACAACCTACTAATAATGCATTACTGTAACCGAATATATATGTAAAGCCACAAAAACTCTAAATGACAAAACATTTCCACACACGATAAAAATTTCTGAACATTACAATTTTCAAAATGTAGCAATTGCATAGATATACCATAACCCAACTCATGGTGAGCAAAAGTTTAAATCAAGAATTTAACTTGACTAATTCAATCACGCCTAGTTTAGACACACATGCATATGCATAAAGAAATGCAATGTATTTATAAAAATGCAATATATATATATATATATATATATATATATATATATATATATATATATATATATATATATATATATATATATATATATAGACTGTATATACATATATATATATATATATACGTATATATATATATATATATATATATAAATATACACTGTATATACATATATATACATGTGTACATACATATATACACACTAAATTATATATATATATATATATATAATTATATATATATATAATTATATATATATATATATATACATACATATATACACACTAAATTATATATATATATATATAATTTATATATATATAAATATATATATATATTTATATTTATACAGTTATATATAAAGAAATGTAAGATTTAAGGTTAAGAAATTTAAGAAGGTTAAGAAATTTATCCAGGAGACATAACTAGACGGTCACTTACCTTTAAAGAACTCATTAACCTTCAAAGCATATCTCAAAATTTCACGGCCGTAGGAAAAGAATGAAGTTTCTCTACAGTCTTTGAGACCATGATGTTCATATTCCAAGATATATTTTGCATAGTCGTGACTTGATTCTCCTTCGAGATAAAAACAAGCTTTTAGATAGAGAGCATACTGTATGGGACAGACAGGAAGATGAACAGATCGATTGTCAGACCCATGTATGATAAACCTACAGAGAGCTGCTAAACCAAGCACCAGTTGTATCTTTCTGTCATACATATCTATCCACTCTGTGGAGAGAATGGGAGGAATGTAAAGCTCAGCAAAGCGTCTATTGGCTTCTGACAAATTGTAGGCATGAATTATTTCATCGCAGAGCTTAACTGTAGAGCTATAATCTGAGAAGAACGTATAGAAAAGATTAGCTGTGTAGATTTTCTTAATAAAATAGAAAATCGGAACAGTCGGACTACAATCATAATCGAATCTGAAACGTTTTTCATTGTACTTCAAAGTTTCAGTCCGGTTTTTTATGATGGGTGTAAATACAGTTATAGATGTATTCTTCAGAGCTTCTCTCCATTCCGAATTTCTTTTTTCTGTATGAGTTTCAGAATCTTGTTTCAAAGATGCTGAAGCGAAATTCTCTGATAACAAACGGTCATGCCTTGTATAAAGAACTATTTTAGTAGGCCTAGACCTTTTAGATTTATTTGACATCTTGCTCAAGCTTGGATGTTCTGAAAAACCGTTGTAAAAATTAGCTATAATTTTGTACAATTGCATACTGCACCTATATAAGACAGAAAAGGAGAGTATTGGTAAATTTGTTTCACACTGCATAAAGTCGCATTCATGGTTAGCTTCTAATGCAGCTTTTTCACTAATTTTCTCAATGGAAGAATTTTCAATTAACATATGAATTTCTTTCAGTTCCGATATAAGATAATTACGACAATTATTCGGATTAAAACGGCTGAACAAGTCAGAATAGGAGTCCTCTTCATTTCTTAGTTTTGTTGCCACTTCAAGATTGCTGTGAATTATGTGAGGCATTGACACAAACTGTTTCGAATTTTCCAATATTTCTTCTTCTTCATGACAAAAATGTAATATAGCGCACAGCTTAGAAGCAATACGTATCTTTTCGCAGACACGATTCAAACTTTGAATATCGTAGTTAAGCTCCTCACTGCCTATATGGTCCAAAAGATTAACCTCAGGTATAAAATATTGAGGTAAATTTTTAATCTTTGCGAAATACAGCAAATCCATTAATATTTCCAAAACTGATTCTAGCAAAACATTAGTATTCCAGAAAAGTTTTGGTTTCTTTTCAACCGCCCAAAGCATCACGGTTTTATAATGATAAGTCTGAAGCTTATGATGTACGTACGATGTATCGATTACTGTTAGATATTTTTTCATTACCCTAATGGTTCTAAACACAGCTCTCTGCTGTTTGGACCAGTTCTTGATCAATATCAGTTCTGCCATAGAGAATGAGAATCTCCATTCGTGGTCCTTTTGTTTACCAATATATCCCTTATGTGGAGAGCAGACAAAGTCACACCCGTAACTCACCACACGTCTGATGACGTCTATGGAAGGAGACCCATGTGGTCGTTGTCTGGTAATCCATTCAGCGGCTTCATGCGGCCAGTAGGGGCTGTGGAGGGCTAATACATGATCTGTATAGGTTACATCTGGCTCCTTTAATTCGTTAAAATAACTTGTCGTCAATAGGTTATTCGTCACTAACATACTTGAAAAACTGGAGATTGCTGGGCGGCCTCTAGAAAGATTATGACCTTTTTTAGAAGAAAAATCAATTTCGCTTGGATTGTTTTCTACAAGATGTTCAATATCAGCAAATACTTGTTCACTATCGTCACATTTCAACAATCGGAAATAGCCGCTGTGGGCATCATGAGTTATGTATCTTAACACTAGACCTCGGTAGTTTGATGGAACTTCATCGTAATCCTTGAAGACATAGGCGTCTCTACGGTACATCATGTAGTCCACGTCCATTGTGTTTTCCTTACAGAACTCTTTAATGCTCTTCTCATTTCCTCGAACCTCTGCCTGACTTCCAGATATGAACACTCTATTTACACGAAACCACTGCGTGTCCAAAATCAGCTGGCAGAAGTTGTTGAATTCCGTATTATCACTCATATTCATTTCTTTCAAAAATCAAACAATTTATTTTACAAATTTATTTGAATAGCGGACAAAAACTGAGAGAAATAAAATATGGAACTTATATACAAAAAAGTAAGGAATAATAAAAATTCAGGAAAAGTCAAAGCTATTTAAGAGTAATATTTCTTAATCTAAAACTAATGTCATTATTTAAAAGAAAAGGAAAATAAATTATTCAGCATATAGCTTTCATCAATAAAATTTATTAATAATGATAGAGACCTACATAGTATCATTGTGCTAAATATTACATATGAATAAATATTATAGTAAAATGAACTTTATATTGTTGATTTGAAATATTACATCTACTAAAATAACTTCTAATAGCAACAACAGCAACGATAATGTACTATAGAGAGGCTTGGAGTTATACACATTGAATACTAATGCTATATGAGGTGATGTTTGGCTACATTAGTTATTGGCTCATGTGATGTAATACATCGGACGATATCTATTATTAGTATGTTATGCAAAGTTAAATCCACAGAATTGGTTGCTGCAGATAATAAAATGCTGAAAAGTTATTCAGCTATATAACCTTAGTGCAGACTTGGTCTGAAGTGCACCTGAACAAGGAAATGGAAGAAGTAGTTTCGTGGTACATTGTGGCCGTTTTGAGAAGGAAAGCATTTGAGCTTAAAGCAGCAATGGTGCCTTTGGGAAGATGCACCATGCTGGGTGATGAGGCAAAAATTAACTCTCAGTGTGTAATTATTTTACAATCATGTAAATTAATATAAATTAATTTGAAAGTAATAAAATAAAAAACAATAAAATAAATAACAATAATATAATAAAGTATTTCTCGCGTCAAGTGTGTTACTTTCACGTCTCTCACATTGTCAGCGGCCTATCTGGCTTTAATGGCAAATGATCACGTACCTGACATCTACTGTTAGTTTTCCCCAACATCATTATCGTCCGCAGAGACCTACGTTAAACTATAACGTCACTGTATTCATTACAATAAGGACACGGGTGATACAAGAAAAAAACCAGTAGTAAGGCAATGGAAAAACTACAACATGGATACCAGAGCATCCAATTACAACAGAAACAGCAAGAATAAAAAACAGTAATAGAATATATAGTAATAACAAAAAAAGCAACAAAACAAAATAAATCAAAGTTTGAGATAACAGCCAAAAAAGTAAACACTCATTATATTGAATAATCAACTATGTTGATATCTATCACTTTTTAAAACCACATGTTTAATCCGTTCGGCAATTTAGACCATTTTCCGTATAACCAGTCCAGTGAATGTCCGAGATTTTACTTTCAGATCAGCGCGATAGAACTAATAGAAATACTTGCAATAATAGTAACAGAAATGATAATAATTTTTATAATATTTAATTCATGTAGTTATGCAGGTCATATAAGAATTCCTCATGATTATATAGATGGTGTAAATCACTGACTATTAATCGCTGATTAAAAGCCTTAAGAATAGAATATAACGAAGCGGTGCGAAAGAACGTGTAAGCCCATGCATTAATTTATAAACCTCAATAAGATCACCTCTAATTCTCCTGCTTTCTAGGGTTGTCAGTTGAACTACCATTAGCCTCTCCTCATAACTTAATGCCTTGAATATCCTAAGAGTTCTTAAAGCTCTTCTTTGCACTGCTTCAATTAGTTCAATATCCTCCTTGTAGTGTGGTCTCCACACTGACATAAGAGGTCGAATCAAAGATTTATACAATCTTAAAACAATGCCTTTATCTCTACTTTTGAATGTTCTCTTTATTAGTCCTAAGGTCCTATTGTCATTTGTCATTAAATAACAGCATTGTCATTAAATAACGGCAGCCGGTAAACTCTTGTAACATTTTTATTTCAAAACATAAACAAAATAATTTCTTGTTTATATTGTGTTGTGCTAACGGCAGATATTTACAATTTTGCTGATAAATAGCCTGTGGAATGACCCAATAATGCCTATGGAATGACCGTCTTGCCCCCAGGTCCTGCAAGCCCCGCCTATCCCTATTTGTGGTCTAAACTTTTCCCTGAAATATTAAATATCAAATGAAACTCAATGAAATGTTATTGTAGAATGATATATGAATTGAAATAGAATTGGAAAGCTGAGCTTCAATCGAACGATGTAAAGCAACTTTGCGCTAGGGTATAGTACTTTGTGAGCAAACATTTTGGAAGGCCGAGTACCGTCCGCTTTGAATGTAAATAATCGATCCCGGGGTGTTGGGGGTTATTCTTAAATCCGCGCCATGGCGCTGCTATAGCTAGGAGCGCATCAAAAGACTACGATTATTAATAACCATGGAGAGGAAAAGCCGGAGGAAACACTGAAAACTACAAAAACAGTAGGCTAACTATAAGAAAGGAAACTACCGCACATGTGTATGACATGTGTTTAAATATACGGAATAAAAAATAGCACACGTAAGTACGTAGGGCTAATTATGCAGAGATTATAATTAATATATTGTGAGATTGCATTTAGCAGGATCGCCGATTTGTATAAATATTTTCAAAAATTATAATAGTTCAATAATTATTAAACTTCCAACTTTTTAATGCAGCATACGTGTTTAATAAATTTAAATTATAATTAATTAAAATTAATTATTAATATTTTATGTCACAATTTTAAATTGATCTTAATTTAGAATGTCTAAATAGCGTAGGGGTAACGTCATGAAGTTCTAAATGAGAGAGAGAGAACTATGTTTATTGAAGTACATATACAAGTATACATACAATCACAAGGTCATCAAAGAGGGCATATATACCCTATCTAGTTGACAGCCAGCAAACACGCAAAAAACAGTCAAACATACATGTACATTTAAAATTAGCAAAAGTTACTAGCGAAAAAGCAGTAACGACTAACCGGCGTGCAAGTTCGAAAAACTGTTGTACAACAATTGATGGCATAAAAATGAAATCACAATTATTGAAGCAAGCAACCTAAGTAAAGACAGAAATAGCACGATAATTGTCAACATTAAGATATATTTATCATTACAAAATACTAATTAAATGGCTTTTGCATCTCTTATTGAATAAATTCAAAGATTTACTATTACGAATTTCTAAGGGAACATTATTCCAAATCATCACACAATTAAAAATATAAGATTTGAAGAAAAGCTTGCTATTATTAGAAAATATATAATTAGTGCTTGACAGTCTAGTATTGTAATAACGATTTTGATGGAGAGAATTAATGATGTCACGAATTGCCGTAGACATAATACCGTCAAAATTAATACACTTATAAATTAATTTACTTATAGAGAGTATATAGAGTTGAGATACAGGTAAAGTATTGAAATTAGCATATAATTCTTTGACATTACAAAACCTGGATTTATTTTGTAGAGTTCGTAAAATTCTATTACAGGAATAGTGCAGAGGCTGTAATAACTTAGAGGTTGTTTTTCCATAAATTTCTATACCATATTGAATGCGCGAATAAACAAGAGAAAAATACAGATTTTTACGGCATCCCTGAGGTATGTAGTCCCTTCGTCTGTAAAACATACCATTTAAGCTATTAACCTTGCTTATTAAAGCATCGATATGATTGTTAAAAGTAAGGTTCTCATCAATTAGAATGCCCAGAAATTTAGTGATTGAAACTTTACCAATTGAACAATTATTTAATTTAACACACATATCATTTGCCGTAATGTTTGCACTATCGTCATCTGTAGGAAAAAATAATATATATGCCGACTTGGAACAATTAATTGTTAAACGATTGCAGATAAACCAACGACTAACTTGTGAGCAAGCCTGGTTAGCTGCCTGGTACAGTTCTTCAAGGTTGCTACCGTGCACAAAAAGATTGGAATCATCAGCAAAAAGTTTTAATGTGGCATTGGTGCAGGCAAATTGTAAGTCATTAACGTAAATTAAAAACAACAATGGTCCTAATATTGAGCCCTGGGGCACGCCCATTCTGATATATTTTATATCAGATGGTATATCTCCTATTACAGTATATTGCTGTCTGTCGGACAAATATGATTTTAACCAATTATAAGCTATACCACGAATACCATAATTAGATAATTTAAAGAGCAAGATACCATGGTCGACTGTATCAAAAGCTTTACATAAATCTAAAAACATGCCCATAGTTTTACTTTTCTCGGCATTTTTATTTGTCAGTAAATTGATACAGCTGAAAAGTGCATCAATTGTGGAATGGCCTTCTCTAAAACCAAACTGGCTGTCAGATAAAGTATTGTTAAAATTAAAGAAATCAACCAGGCGTTTGTAGATCACTTTCTCAAAAATTTTGCTCAAGTTATTAAGTAGAGAAATGGGTCTATAATTAGATACATCATGATTACAACCCTTTTTAAAAATAGGAATTACTTTAGCTAGTTTAAAGCTTGTAGGAAAGAAGCCTTGCTCTAGAGATTTATTCATAATAAAAGTAATTGGGTTGATAATGTATTCAGCACCGAGCTGAAGTATTTTACTAGTTATTTTATCATGTCCGGTGGCATTACTTTTATTTAGGCTTTGAATGATATTGAAGATTTCATTATTGATGGCTGGGTATATGAATATAGAATTTGGGAAATTTTCAGGAAGGTAAGACTGGTAATCATTAGAATTATTTGATATTTCATTTGCTAAGTTAATACCGACATTGATAAAGTAGTTGTTAAATTCATTCGCCATTTGATATTTATCATAAATAAAACCATTTTTAGAGTAAACTCTATCAATAAAATTGTTAGCTATTTTATTTTTGTGGCTAGTGATGTCGTTAAGATTTTTCCATATATTTTTAGCGGAATTAAATCTTATATTTAATTTATCGCTGAAATATATCTTTCTATAATTTTCTAATTCCTTTTCCACTGATTTCCGATAGGCACGATATTTATCTTCATCTTCAATACTTTTAGTTTTTTTGAAAAGTAGGTAGAGAGAATTTTTTATTTTGATACGTTTTTTCAATTCCTTTGATATCCATGGTTTGTCCTTAAAACTTTTTCGAGACAGTAGAACTAACGGAAAATTGTTATCAATGGCGTTAGTTAAGGTATCAGTTAGGTAGGCGACCGACGTGTCTATCTGATCAGAACTATAAATGGGTGTCCAATCGGTAAAAGAAAGTTGATTTTTAAAAGAATTTATAGCCTTTTTAGAGAAAATTCGTGTCGTGGGTCGATCACAGTAATTTACCCTTTTCTTGTTTGCAGTTATAGCAACAATGTTGGCATAGTGGTCACTAACATCACTTGCCACTGTTAATGACTTAATTCTACAGCCTTCTACAGCCTTAAATGACAAATCCTGCGGTGAATTGAACCCTCGTGGGTTCGAATCCCGGTCGCGCTGATCTGAGAGTAAAATCTCGGACATTCACTGGACTGGTTATACGGAAAATGGTCTAAATTGCCTAACGGATTAAACATGTGGTTTAAAAGTGATAGATATCAACATAGTTGACTCTTCACTATAATGCGTTTTTTTCCCTTAAAACAACTGCAAGATCTTTTTATTTTTCTTGAATGAAGCCTTTTGGGGACGGTTCAATATTGCTATGTTTCGTGTTGCTATGTTTCGTTATTGCCAATTTCAATATTACTCACAGAGAGACTAGTCTTTCAAAGACTCTCCACCTATCTTAAGTCCAACGACCTCTTCAACAATCACCATCTGCTTACACCCAACATCGCTCTACTGAAACTGTTCTTCTTTCTGTCTGTAACACTATTACTAACGCCATGTGCACTCAACGTGTCACTGGACTTTGTACTCTCGATCTGTCTGCTGCTGTCGACACCATCGATCACCAAATCCTCCTACAACGTCTTTCCTCGTGGTTTGGTATCCACGGCAATGCATTTGCTTGGTTTACTTCATATCTCACCGACCGTACTCTAAGCGTCAAAGTTCAAGAGTATTCCTCTCCTCGATCTCTTCGCATTCATTAGACTATCAACTTTTCGCTGATGACACTCAGCTGTACACATGCTTCACTCCCCACCCCTATCCTGATGCTACGGCTTGTCTACAGCAATCCTTTCAGCAGATATCTTCTTAGATGTCTGCCAATTTCTTGGCACTTAATCCATCCATGACTGAGTTCGTGCTATTTGGAACACCTCAGCAACTTTCAAAACTGAACGAGGTGTCCCTGGCTCTCTCTTCCGATGTTTCAGTAACACCAGTTTCTTCTGTGAAGAATCTTGGTGTTGTCCTTGACCGTCACCTCTCATTCCACGAACATATCACTAAAACGTCACAGGCATGTTTCTTTCATATTCGTGATCTTCGTCGAATAAGACCATTTCTTTCTCTCGAGACTGCCACTACAATTGGCTCTGCTCTCGTGCAATCGAAACTAGATTACTGTAACTCCCTATTTCTAAATCTTCCCAGTTGCGATATTGATAGGTTACAGTTCATCCAGAATTTCCTTGCACGTGCAGTCTTTCTTAGCTCCAAATATTCTCATGTTACTCCAATTCTCAAGTGCTTACACTGGCTCAAAGTTAGAGAACGCATTTTATACAAGACAGTTTCTCTAACTTATAAGTCTATTACCACTCCTGGTAATAGTTGCATGTCCCACTTACTACAAGTGGGACAACCTACCTCCAGGCCCACCAGGTCCTCTAAGTTAGTTACTCTTGAGAGGCCGAGCCTTCCTGGTGTAAACATGTTAGTAATGGCAGTGGTTGGGGGGGGGGCGGGGGGGAGGGTAAGACAGGTTATATTTTCATTGTTCCTGCGGCAATTTCGATGTGTAAACATGTTAGTAATGGCATTGGTTAGGGGGGGGAGGCCCGTGGGAGGGTAAGACAGGGTATATATTCATTGTTTTTTATGCAATTACGATGTGTAGACATGTTAGTAATGGCAGTGGTTAGGGGGGCCCGGGGGGAGGGTAAGACAGGGAATGCAGTCCCAAAAGCTCGATTTTTTTCTAGGATATACTAAGATCCCTGTATAATGGACGGGGCCTAAAAAATGTTGACCGTTTCACTAGCTCTCAATTTTCATTGGCACCAATGCATAACCAAATTGGAGGAAAAAAGGGTGTAAGTAAAAAATGTGAACTCTGTCCCGTAGCAGTGGTGCAAACAGCCATGGCTGGGAGGGGCATAATCCCCCCTCCGCCAAAATTAGGTCACTTTTGCAATTCGTAGAAATCCGCAGTTTCTCCAGAGTTGAAAAAATTAACCTACTTTTTCCAAAATACCTGTAGAACTTTAGGTTTTCCCCTGACTTTAGTACGGGTATGAGCGGGGGGGAGGGGGGGGGGGGTAAGGTACGGGGATACACTCACTCTATGAGTTGAACGTAGTAGTGAACAAATTTTGAGCTCCCCTCCCAAAAAAATTTGTCTGGTTGTGTCACATGTCCCGAAGAAGGTGCAAGCTAAAAAATGTACACTCTCAAAAAAATTTCGGGCCCCCCTTAAAAAATTCCTTGATCCGCTCCTGCTTTTAAAACATAGTAATAGATAGGCCTACACGTATTATTCCAATAACTGCTTACTAAACTCAACTCAACTTATTAACTCGCTAAGCATTAAAGATCTTTACTAGGAATTTCTAACTGCAGATCGTAAAAACACAATTAGTTTGTCGAGAACTTCATCTGACATTTTCGAGCGTTTATTTGTTAAAATTTTAGATGCATCATGCAGCAGAGAAAAGCCTGAATTTATACAGGAACGGAAATCGGTAACGTCGAGCTACTCTTTCTGAAAGCTTCATAATTAATTTATTTGTAATATTTTAATATTATTAATTTATTACGAATGAGATTGAAAGTAGTTACTAGTTACATAGTAACTATTTAAAAGTAATTAGCAACTATAGTTAGTTTTTAACTTTAAAAAGTAGTTAAACTAGTAGTTAAAATTGTTAACTAAGTATTTGTCGCAACTACTTTCTAACTAAGAAAGTTGTTTAACTAGCACTTACTAACTACTCAACCAGTTTGTGCCCATCACTACAACGTTCCCTTCCAACTTTATGATCAGGTATGTTACTATTCATTCACATGAAATTGATCTTTAGCATTAATTAAAACTCTCCAATATATGTAATTAGTTTAGTTGCTTTCAGCAAAATTATCAGTTATGTGTAATTTAAAATTAATTTTTTCAAGGAGGTTTACGGTTTGTTTACGACTAGCCAGGGAACAAAATAAAAATTTGGGTTGAGCTAGTGTAATACGCCTAATGCCTAGTATGCCTGAATGTCTCAATAGCGCTATGGTTAAGGGTGCAGATAACGTCATGAAGTTTTAAATGACAGACCCTGAGGTGAATCGAACTCTCGTGGGTTCGAATCCCAGCCGCGCTGATCTGAGAGTAAAATCTCGGACATTCACTGGACTGGCAACATGGAAAATGGACTAAATTGCCTAATGGATATAACATGTGGTATTAAAAGTGATAGATATCAACACAGTTGATCATTTCACTATAATATGTGCTATAATTATTATACGCCGTGAAAAGGGCGATATTAAATTTCTACTCCAGCAACTGCTGGCCACACGCCTCTAGCTGCTGCCTGGGCTACTCAGCTCAGCAGCTGTTTACTTCCTGGGTGTTTCCATTCTCAGCTGCTGTGTTTACATTATCAGCTGATGTCTAGAATGTTGTGGAAATTGAGCTGAGCTATATTCGGTAATTAAGTTTATAAAATCAGCGAATGCTATCAAATTGTAGGATGTCGGTTTTGTAATTGATATTTTAGTGAGAAATGTCTCATTCATCTGAGTTCTCAATGCTGTCATACGGATTTAATTACTCGTAAAATAGTAGAATTATTAAATTAGACACTTTCGATAGTTACTTAACTGCATGTTCAAACATCCTATGATAATTAATTTAACATTTACTAATTGGGCCCATTTAGGGCAGACACGTTAGAATTATGATTAGCATAAATTGGTATCATTAATTGAATGAGTACCTTGAAACTCTGTGCTATTTGTGATAAATTTTACAATTTAAAATTCGATTTAAATCCCAGGCGAATCGATCTTCTATTATCTTAACTTAACTTAACATAATTATACTGGTTAAGGAGGTCACAAAGACCTGTAACACCAGTATTAGTTGTAATTTCATACCTCTAAACATAGAGACCAGACCGTAAAGGGGAAAAAAGATACAAACCTTGACAAGTTGATAGGCTTCAAAAGAAGAACATTAGAAAAAAATCTAAACACTCACCAACAAACCACACACACACATAACCAGCTCAAGTATAAACTTACACACAGGTATACAACTGTGCAAAAATACACATACATACATGCACCCATGCATGTTCACTACATGTACATGCATACACACCAACACACACATTTGCACATATACACATACAAAAATACATACAAACTCTCAAATACTTACATGCATACATATACATACATACATATATCCAAACATACCCCACATCCATATATATATACAGATACACACATAAATATGCACATATATACATACGTATACATACGCATGCATGCACATACATACATACACACATATACATATATATACACACACACATATACACACATACATACACACATATACACACATACATTCACATATGTACATATATACACATATACACATATATATATATATATACATGTACACACATATATACACACATACACATATACATATATACATACACATAAATATATACACATACACAATTGCACATACACCTACATATATAAATATAGAATACACTCACTTTTATATACACACATCGACCTTACAGACAAAAATATGCAAGCATGCATATAACTACATACTAGGCATATCAACAATTCGCAAAATATAGTCATACATTACATTACATACACGCATATATGCAGAAGCATACATAGACATACATGTGTACAGGCATACCCACACCTATACATACACACACATACAAGCCTTACCCACACTCATGAATACCTAGCAACCAAATACCCTCATGTGGTCTGCAACTAATCAGCCTATATACACAAAACAAACAAACAATTTATCAATTCAATGTATTTCTTTCCAATACTTATCTAGCCTATTCTTAAAAGCATTCACTGACTCTGCCTCTACTACATACTGAGGTAAAACGTTCCATAAATTGACAACTCTCTGACTGAAAAAGTTTCTTCTAACCTCTAATCTGGATCTAACCTTTATTATTTTGAATCTATGTCCTCTAGTTCTAGCATAAGCTGATAATTTGAAAAATTCTCCACATTCGATATTGTTAAAACCTTTAATTACTTTAAACACTTGAATTAAATCCCCTCTGGTATGTCATCTTCTAAACTAATTAGACCTAATACATGTAATCTAGACTCATAGCTTTGACCTCTACATTCAGCAATCATTCTAGTTGCTCTCCTTTGAACTCTTTCCATACATTCTACATCCTTCCTTAAAAACGGTCTTCACGCTTGTACGCAATATTCTAATCTAGGTCTTACTAATGCTTTATATAATTTAACTATTACATCCTTATTATAGTTCTCCTAATTAAACCTAAAGTGCGATTAGCACAATTTACTGCTGATTTACACTGCTCTGAAAATTTTAGGGTATTCTCAATAATGACACCTAGATCTTTTTCTTTAATAGATGATTTTAGTTCTTCATTGCCAAGTTTGTAATGATTACAACTATTGTTGTGACCTACATGCATAACTGTACATTTATCAACATTGGAGCCCATCTGCCAAGTAGTTGCCCTATTATGCAAACTGTCTAAATCTCTCTGAAGTGATAACATATCCTCTAGATTACCTATATTTTTACATAATTTGGTATCATCAGCAAACTTACTCATTTTGGATATTACGCTGTTGCCTAAGTCATTAATGTATACCAAAAGTAAAATTGGACCCAACACTGAACCTTGTGGAACCCCACTAGTGACACTGCGCCAAGCCGAATCGTGATTTGAAATGAAAACGTTTTGTCTCTTGGAGGTTAACCAACTTCTAATCCAATTCAGGACAGAGCCAGTAACTCCATGAGCTTCAAGTTTACAAAACAATCTCTCGTATGGGACTTTATCAAACGCCTTTGCCAAATCCAAATAGACAATGTCCACTGGATTACCGTTATCAACATGCATTGTGACGGATTCCATAAAGCTCAAGATGTTTGTTAGACAAGATCTATTTTTGGTAAATCCATGCTGACTATTTCTAATTAATCCATTATCCATTAGCCATTATTAAAATTTAAAATAATCATTATCCCTTACGGTACTGAGCTGACGTTAAACTAACTTTATAGCATTTATAAAGTTTTATATTAAAAGAAAATTTACATTTTATTATACAGTATATATATATATATATATATATATATATATATATATATATATATATATATATGTATATATGCATGTATATAGTGATTGTAAAAACCTAAAATACAGCAGTTGAACGTAAATTATTGAAAGATCTCCATATAAGGGTTGTGGATTGTCAAGGTATACTTGTTTGGAATAGAGGCAGGAGAGAATTAAATAGATGATCTGAATACAGTTTTTAAGGCACGTTTGTAGTATGATGGATATAAAGTGATTAAGGGTATGAGGGTCTCGTCTCTGAGGATGGTAGAGAAGTTAATATTGTAGTGAATGATAAGAGGTGGTTAAGATGAACAGTAAATCTTCTGATGGCAGACGCTCATGTTGTGAAACATGGATGTATGGAAGGATGATATAAGAAAACAGGAAGATTTGAAAATTTCTTTGTGAAAAATTATTACATGGACTCAATTAAATTTAAAAAACCAGGATTTTTTTAAGAGATGGTGCCGAGAAACATGTGGTAATTATGAAGATATGTGGAAAGAATAACTTAATAGAACATATCATAAGGGGTACAGTATATCAAGAGGAATGTTATAGATGAATTAAAGATCCACTCGTATGTGGACAAGAAAAGGAAACCGTAAGATAAAGATGAGTGGAAGCGTTATATACCGTGGACCTGCCAGTAGGCAGTGCACTAAGAGAGAGAGAGAGATCATAAAGGGGTGGATTGCTGAAGCATATTAGATGGAAAAATGCAAGGATAAAGAAAATCTAAGGCAAGGGTTGTTTGGTGATTTGAGGCATTCTTACTAACTAAAATGGTAGTGTTATATAACATGAGCTAGCCTTTAGGAGGTACAGTTTGTTTGAGAGGTATATATTCGAAACAAATTTCACGAACACTATTGAAAATAAAGTTCAACTTTAATTCAGATTGTAGGAATTCTTTAAGAATCTGATTATAGGTTGAGTTGTCCCGAAGTCCAAAATATTAAAATTTAAGCTAAATTGCCAGAAATAAGTCTGTTAAAATTTTGACTTTTATTAAATTATATCTCTGCTCAATATGACATCTTTCTCAGTCTTACAATGACTGCATTGTTAGTCTATTATCAGTCATGTCGACCCAATAGTTAAGTGAAATGGGTTCATCCACTTGTGAAAATTACTAGAACATTACGGCTCCGTGTCATGTCACATAGCTATAGATACCCCCACTTCTTGTATATGTATGGTACAACTGTATTTATTTATTTTGGAATGAGGTTAAGATATTTGAACTTCTATTCAGATTGTGGTTTTAATGTTAAATATGAATACTGACCGCATTGTTTAGTCTTGTTACAATGAGACGTACTGATACCTTAATAGGGTTATCAGGTGTTACGATGTGTTACCTAATATGTTTGTATGTATCTGATGTCATCTTCAAGAGCTGAAGATGAAGATTAGAAGCCCTATTAAACGTGTTGATTTATATTGAATTTATATCTACTGTCCATGAAAGCATTAATATTTGTAGAGTATTGATAGATGCCTATATATAGTTAACTTGTGTAACATGCTAGCTGTCAATAGAGAGATATTTTAGGATCTATTTGAGTTTTGTAGATACATGTAATCATTTTGATTGATGATGATGATTATGATTATCATTGTGATGAATAGTTTGCATATGACAGAAATAAGAATATTACTTCTAATGTGTGGAAAAGCTATGGATAGTCAGAATGGAAAATGAATATGTGAGGAGTAATTAGAATGTTTAGGGGATTGGGGATAGGTTGGCTCAGTCGAGATTGAGATGGTATGGGCATATTGTGAGAAAGGCAGATGAGGATGTAGTAAAGAGAGTTCGGAGGGAACAGCTGGATGTTAAGCTTGAGAGAGGTAGACCACAATTGACTTCGGATGCGGTAATTAAGAAGGACATGAGAAATGGAGGATTGATTGATGATATGGTGTGGGACAGAGAGGACTGGAGAACTTCTATTCATATCCCGACCCTGGTTGAACTGGGAGTTAAGGGAAGATGATGATGATTCTGATTCTGATTATGACGATGATTATGATTATGATTCTGATTATGACTATGATGACTGATTATGATGATTGAGTATGATGATTATGATGATGATGATGATTATGATTATGATGATGATGATGATTATGATTATGATTATGATGATGATTATGATGATGATTATGATGATGATTATGATTATTATGATGATGATTATGATGATGATTATGATTATTATGATGATGATTATGATTATGATGATGATGATGATGATGATGATGATTATGATTATGATGATGATTATGATGATGATGATGATTATGATGATGATGATGATTATGATTATGATGATGATGATGATTATGATTATGATGATGATTATGATGATGATGATGATTATGATTATGATTATGATTATGATTATGATGATGATGATGATTATGATGATGATGATGATTATGATTATGATGATGATTATGATTATGATGATGATTATGATTATGATGATGATGATGATTATGATTATGATGATGATGATGATTATGATTATGATTATGATGATGATTATGATGATGATTATGATGATGATTATGATTATTATGATGATGATTATGATGATGATTATGATTATTATGATGATGATTATGATTATGATGATGATGATGATGATGATGATGATTATGATTATGATGATGATTATGATGATGATGATGATTATGATGATGATGATGATTATGATTATGATGATGATGATGATTATGATGATGATTATGATGATGATGATTATGATGATGATGATTATGATGATGATGATGATTATGATTATGATTATGATGATGATGATGATTGAGTATGATGATGATGATTATGATTATGATGATGATTATGATTGAGTATGATGATGATGATTATGATTATGATGATGATTATGATTATGATTATGATTATGATGATGATTATGATGATGATTATGATTATGATTATGATGATGATTATGATTATGATTATGATTATGATTATGATTATGATGATGATGATTGAGTATGAAGAGGATTATGATTATGATTATGATGATTGATTAAATTATGTTTGATTTTTATGATTGAGTATGATGGTCAGTCAACTTGCTCTTTCAATCTCAGTCATGATAGAATGTGCTTATTTGAGCAAGTAGCTAATTAATTTATTGTTGATAATTAATTAAATTTAAATGTATAATTAAAATTTTCCAAACTTATGGATATAACAGTCTGTAGGTGGGCCTCTCTGACTTTATCAAAGCCTCAGATATGTAGATTTCTAACATCAAAGGCTTTTAAAGTCTTTGATTTATATTGTTAAGACTAATATTTAAAGCCGAGTTCTTAAACTCATTATCGGTTCTTCACTGATTTTACTTGCATCGTGGTAACGGGGTCTGTACTTCACTCCTATGTAATTAGTACTAATTTACATTAAGGAAGCGTTGTATTTGTTTAGTCTAGTATTGTATTCAGAATATTTCTGTAAATATTATATGAATATGTCAATATATAATTTATTGTGGTGGGGCTGTTTAAAATGATTTTTTTAGCTCATATCCCGATGCGTTATTATTTATTATTTCACTTTGGACTGATTATCTGGATTTTGGAATTTGCGCCGTTGTGGACCTTCTTTTTTGCTCGCCGGCTTGATTTTGTCTCAATAGTGCTCGATGTTGTCATTGACGACAGTAGCATTCTAATTGTTGTCATTATTATTATTTTCCTTTTTATTCCGAACTCGTCCATATTGTAATCTTCTGTTCACCCCTCAATTCCAAATGGATCTACGTGGTGTGAGTCATTGAGTAAATTTGAATAACTTAATCTTATTAAACTCGTTCGAACTCGTCTGATATATCCGCGTTGAAATTCGAGACTATTTAGACTGAACTATTCGACCGAACTTTGTTTAATTTGCCGCTGGATGTGAAATCTGATTTCTCTAAGACCTTAGTGTGCCCTCAAGTATTGAAAAACGTCTGCCTTCAAATGGTTACGTAATTTTTATTGCTTTTTTAATCTTCTTCACATGATTATAATTAGAGCCCGGGGCATATATAAGTGATTTCGGGCTTGGTCATCCAACACTTAGTATTCACTCAGTATTTAAGCTTTGTCAATCAATCAATAAGAATTTAACGTTCGGTTCCTCACCATAAGGCAATGTCAGGGACGTATTTGTATTGCAAGTTTTTAGGCAGACTATCTACTAGGCATACATTATTTTTAGTAACTTATATTTCTTGAGTCTGTGGCTTTTTGGATATGTCGTTGACAGTAGTTAATGCTGAAGTCCATTCGCTCTCTATATCTTACATTAGTCAGTTTTATATATGCCAATATATTTAGCTTACTTATTGCTGGATCTAAGACAGCAATAACTGGCTTATTTGTTGATATTTCTGGAATCAGTTGTTACATGTAATTTAGCTTTTTTTGCATAATATTATATGTATAGATCTCGTTGTGGTCTAAATTAATATTGATAGATAGGCCTACTAGTTCAACTATTAGATTATTGTTAGATATTGGCTTACTTGTTGTTATGACTGGTGATATTTTTATTTTGTAACATGGGCCCTAGTTCATCATAAATCTGTCTTATTCACTTGCCGGTAGTGAAGTGGATCAAAATGGAAATTGGAAGTAAGAGATATCTATATATTTATGGTTTTTCCATTTGCCCTCGAGTAAATGAGTCCAGGTTACCGTCCTATCCGGTATCATCCGTGGAGAAGCTGGATAGGATTGCGTCACATGATGAGAAATGATCTTATCATACCTAGAGGCTGCCATTGCTGATGTCCGACACTTGAAAGTTAGGACGTAGTTCATTGCTGAGTGAAATCTATACCTAGCGATGTCTAAGTAATCTACTTAAGTGATCGATCTTAAGTTGAATTTTTCTAATTGATATTTGTATTAAATAATAACATTATAATATTTTAATGATATGCATGTATATAATTTTAATAATAAGTATAAGTATTATTATACATTATTTTAATATAATTGTTATTTTTATTAACTCGGAGTGTAGAATATCGTTGAATTTGAGGTAAGACGAGGAAGGTGGTAAAATTCAACTCAAAGGCTATACTTGTGTTAAAAGTTAAAAATTAAAGTTGTATAAGAGGTTTCTAAAGTTCCTGGTAATTTTGTATATCTGCAACTGCTATTGAAATTTTTTACTAGACCAAATGTTGTTAGAACTAAAAGCAGGGCTATAGTTATTGTAATTAAAATAAAAATATCTAAAAGTAAATTTTGAACTTAAATTATGTAAATTTTAGACCTGAAATTTGATAACATGTAAGAAGAACGTGAAGTAGACTCTGAGTATGAATATATATACCTTGGATCTGCCATTTGGCAGTACACTAAAGAGAGATAAGAAGAAAGAGATAGATAGATAGATAGAGAGAGAGAGAGAAAGAGAGAGAGAGAGAGAAAGAGATCTCGATTATTCTAATTATGGTGTCGTGATTTTCTTACTGAATTCTTTAATGTTTGAAGACAATAACCTCAGATAGTCCTAAGTTTTACCTTCCAACTCAAATTCACTGTCAATAACTGAGTAGTTATTACCTGGAGTCCCGCTCCTTAGTACATTTTCGTAAACGTAGTACTCATATTTATTCCAAAATACCTATTGGTTTATATTCGCAAAACAACTATTTTGGTTTCAATACTTTCTTAATCCTATTCACATAATTTTGCAAATTCAAGTATTTATTTATACGAAGATGGTTGCTGAGCAATTACTTTACTTCTGTATTATAAAATAATTCTATTATATAATTATAATTGAAAGTGTTTTTAACTAATTTTTAAGAAAACGCACTTCTGATCATTATAGCATCCAGGGATTAAATCTCATATGTAATTACAGCCGGTATTTATTCCTTGCCTCAATGGCCCTCCATTGTATGGCAACGATGCACCGGCACATCTGGTAAAAAGAGAATTTGCTTTTTGCGCGTTTTGTTTTGACTAACTACGCTTTTATTTGTTTACTCGTTAAGTCTGAGTCTAGATACGAGATCACGAGTACAGTTGTCTACTGAGGTAGCTAACTGAGACTTGATTGAATCTTAGGTATTGCGTCAATATATACTGATATATACAGTATATATTTACATGTATATACATGTATATATATACTATATATATATATATATATATATATATATATATATATATATATATAAAGTTGGTAAAGCTGATGTTACCCTCAGTTTCCTCACTCCAAAGCGATGTCAGAGACGCATATGTCAATTTATATAATAGCTGGTCCAGGATTCATATTTATGTTCATATTCTGTTTCGCTCAGAGCATTCTCTTGATCAATTTGCTTCTTCTCTTTCTTAAGAATCTGCACTGGCTTCCAGTCTTCGAACGAATAAAATTCAAGATAGCTGCCGTGGCTTTCAAAGGATTAAACTTTGGTAAACCATCCTATCTATCTGATCTTTTTTCAATCAATCAACCCTCTCATAGTCTTCGCTCCTCCAGTAAAAAACCTTCCTACTATACCAGACATTAGATCTTCCATAGCCAGACGCTCCTGAATGTTTATGCTCCGACAATATGGAACTCTCTGCCACAAGATCTTCGATCTTTTAATTGTGATCTTATTATTACTTTCCTAGGCAAACTAAAAACCCATCTTCTTCCGCCATAGGTCTAAACTTAGATCCTATTGCCATAGATATTGGACTTGCACTGTTTTGATATCGCTTTCTCTTGTAGTCTTCGTATGTTCAGTCGTCATCGTGTGTTTTGGCGTCTGTTTATGCAAAATCTGCAGGAGACGTCCATAATATTGCCTAATGGCGAGGGATCATACTTAAAATTCTTATCGATTGATTGGTTGATCAGCATATAGATTTTGTTACATGCGAATTCTTATCGATTGATTGGTTGATCAACATATAGATTTTGTCACAAAGGCATTCCTGCCATATAACCGTAATATAGATAGGCTTTTGCATGGCGAAATGTACCCTATTAGGTGGTTTTTCGTTCATTTCTCTAGTCTCTACTTTATAAACTCTTACGACACGCCCCGTACTCGTTTGGTCCACACCGTAATGTCCTGGATACAATACATTTTGTGTAATAGCATGAGGAAATGTTCGAGAATTAAATCAAATACTGGCCAGTATTTGATTTACGTGATATTATCTATGAAATAATACGCTGCTAAATAAACACCCGTTTATTTCCGAATTGAAGGTTCAAGCATTAATCGCTTAAAACAGGTTTTAGAGTCGTCGTGTGTTATGGAACGTATCGTACTATATTCGTGGAAATATCGTATGTCTACTCCAACAGTGTAAATGCCAATTTATGCCAGTTGTTTTCTGTGTTGTGGGTCGCTTGCGCAAGCCGTTCTTGGCAGGTTTATTTAAGCTTTCAAGTGAACGTGTATCACAGTCGAAATAGCAACGACTTCGATCAAGGTACGTTTGTGTTCAATTGCTAAAACATTCTACTGTTAAATCTGTCATGCTGTTTTTAAAATTAAACTTACAAATGCAATTTAGATAATTTGTCTTAATTTAAAATATTTACTTGTATAATTAAACTAGTTTTTATGGTCTGAAATTGTGATCATTCCAGTTTAACTTTAAGAAAATCAGTTTTCCAATTTAGATATGTACATGTATGCCTATACTTTAACTGAGGCTGGAAGTGACGTCAAATAATAAGATATTTTTTCTGTAATGTAACATTTACTGCTATTTGGAATTAAATTAGATTTTTTGTAGTCAGTGACTTTTTGTGGCTCTAATCATAGATGGATGTAGTTCACCTTTGAGTACTTTCTGATACACTGCTCTCGTGTTGTGTCCGGGCCACTTAGTCAACAGTAAGCTCCGCGTTTGGAAGAAGCCACTAAGCAAGACTGAGGAAGACAATTGAAAACCACCCCAGAAGCCGTATTTTCCGTAGCTATTGGTTATATTAAAGTGTGGAAAAGGCATAGGTTTCGGTGAAGAGATTAGTTTACTGATTGGATGCTCCTCACGGAGAGTGATAACTGACTGAGTAGGAATGTGTACCTTAGACCTACCGCACAGCAGAACACTACAGAGAGAGAGAGAGAGAGAGAGATATTGACAAAAGCCGTAAAAATCGATGTTATCGTCAGTTTCATCTATCGAAAGCGATGTCAGTGACAGGAGAGCCCAGGATTTGAAGCCACACACACACTGATCCGCGGTCGGATATCTTATACCGATGCTGGTGATATTTATGCATATGCCTATCTCTTCAGTGCTCTGCTAGTATGGCAGGTTCTAGACACACATTCTTATATAAGCCTAGTTACAGCGTTAACAGCTCTGCCTAGAATTGTTGCTATCGGCGCACACTCGTAGGATTTATTTTTAGCTAGAATCTCCTTAAGCGTATCGAATGTCGAATGTCTAATGGATTCCTGGTGTCGCTGTCTCCACAAATGTTCCTCCACTCTAAGTCCTTCTTAAATCCCGAGATATTGAACACATTTTTACAGAGAATTGGTTGTTTGACCACTTATTTAAATGTTTTATTTTCCGTAAAGAAACGCACTCCTGGTCAATTCAAGGCATAGCGGATCGCATTTCAAGTGTCCTTCTTATTCCTCTGAGAATATTGTTGTCTGCAGGTTTCAATAGCTCTAACCTCTGATCGTTTAGAATCTGATTGCGTTATATATATATATATATATATATATATATATATATATATATATAATTTATATATATATATATATATATATATATATATATATATATATATATATTTCTCTTAAATCTTGTTTGATGGGTCATTCACTAATTTAAATAGCGATTTGTTGTCTTTAAAGTATTTCGCAATACTTAACAGTATTCGAGCCGCCCACTTAAAGAAGCGTTTAAACCGAAGTGTTGTAATTCCGGCGAGTAAATCGAAGCATTGATGAGAAATTACACTTCACAGATAGAACAGGCACTGGTTGTGATTAAGCCTGTGCCTCTGTCAATATATTAAGCATGAATTGTAGTAGAAGTGTTTAGTGTGTTGGGTAGAGCTGTGTAAGTAATACCACAAGAGATATACAAAATACGGAAGTTTTAAAGATGTTGCTTAGTGCAGACGTGTTTTAACTTTTAGGTTTAGGTTTGAATGTTCAGTAAATCAGCTTGTTAGCTATCAACATGCTTGTTGTCATATGTTAATACGAGTAATCTTATTTCTTCATTAAAACTGATTATATTTATCCATAAGTTTTGATCGGATTCAGTGGTAAGTTTTTGATAGTCGACGATATACGTAAGTTTAAAGATAATAAATAATTTGCTTAATGTTTATGTTAATGAAAATGTATTGTTGATAATTTGTTATTGCTAAATTATAATTAGCGAAAGATCTTATGTTTATTTTCTTAGTTTTATAAACCGCTGGATCGTTTACATGTGCTAGAATATGTTCAACAGTATCTAATAATGCCATAGTATCTAGAATATAATAAAATTCTCTCCAAAGTATTAGTGGATTTTAACGGTAGGTATTGTCATATATTTCTGTCAATATAATGGATTTTATTAAATTATTTATGAAATTAATATATTGCTAAATTAAATGAATTCTAGTAAACTATTTATAATGTCCAATAAATATAATATTATATTAAAAGGAATTTTATTAAACTATATGCAATGCCAAAAATGCCTGAACGTTATATTTTATGACTGAGGTTCTTTTTAATCAAAGTTTTATGTCTAAGGGGTATGTGAATCTCATTATGTGAGAAATCAAACTTCTATTCCAGAAACCGTCTTCTAACTCGACTTTCAGCGGATAAGTAGCCTTGCATAATGCTTTACAGCAGTCCTACACATATAATACACGTATATATTCTCTCACTCTCTCTCTCTCTCTCTCTCTCTCTCTCTCTCTCTCAGTGCACTGCCTACTGGCAGGTCTATGGCATATAACGCCTCCACACTTCTCTATCTTCCGCTTTCCTCTTTATGTCCACATATGAGTGGGTCTTTAAATCATCTAACACACCTACATGTAATCTCTGCCTGGCTCTGAATACACGTAGGTAGTATCAATAAATTGAAATATTTGATTTTATACTTTATGTTAAATATAAGTGTAACATGAAAGTGATACAACATTTATTTAATTCCCATGGGTCTTGCAAAGATTAATATTACTTCCTGATAGCGCCTTAGGGTCAGGAGAGGAACGTACTATAAATTCATATATTGTACCAATAAAATATACATTATACTATATTATACCAAATTACCAGTGAAATAAAAATTTTACTATCACATTGTAATCATGGAAAGAGCCTTGTGATTTTGCTGCTTTGTAAGGTCACTCTGGTTATATATTAATTAAAGGGAAATGATGTATTTAAGGTGTAGATTATGCTTTGTGATGGGCACAGTTGATTGATCGATGGATTGCTCTTTAACTAAACAGTTAACAGACTAATAATTGAACTAAATAGCAGACTGCGAGTTAAGATATTTGCGTTTGAACAGTCATTTTGAAATGCAAGAGAGAGAAAGACATAAGGTAGTTAGGTAGATAGATAGATAGATGGATAGAGAGAGAGAGAGAGAGAGAGAGAGAGAGAGAGAGAGAGACGATACAACTAATAATTAGTGCTTTTATTACAGCACGAGTGGCTGCGGCAGATAGTGCGTTCAACGCTCTCTCGATTCTATTTTACGATACTATGACGTTATAGACTGTGAAGTCAATTGCAATGACACGTTCCTGATGACACTCTCTCGCTTCGTGTATTGCTCTTTATCTTAGATGAAACCAATGTATGAATATACCGTGATGAGATCTGTAGCATGTACCTGCTGCAGGATTTGATTCCATTTGAGCGAGGTATGAAGTAAATGTTCACTCGTATACTCGTAGGTATGTATACTCGTTGTGTCGTCTTAAAGGACGAAGTTAGGGAACACGTATTTTATTGACAATTTTCCAGTGGAAGTTGTATTTGATACCTGAATAACAGGGAGTGGCATTAGCTTTTGTAACGTGATCGATTGCTAATATACGTTGCAGTTTTATCAGACACTTCTAATGATTTGCAATTTATGCTCATTGCATTTTACGGTAATTTTAACGTTCTTACCGTGTGGTGCATATGATACTTTGATGGATAAAGGTGTCATTTTTTGATAGGGCTTTATTTGTAAGTATCTGAAATTGTGAGAGTGTTGTGATCAAGAGTTTTAGCTAACGTTAACTTAGGATGAAGAAAACGACTCAAAGCTCTAGACTTACAGACCTACTAAGAGACAAACTAACCGATATACTAACAGACATACTAACAGACCTTCTGACAGACATACTAACAGATATACTAACTGACATGCAAACAGACATGCTAACACACATACTAACATACTTACTGACAGACATACTAATAATACTATCAGACATACTAACAGACATACTAACAGACATACTAACAAACATGCTAACAGACATACTAACAGACATACTAACAGACATACTAACAGACATACTAACAGACTTGCTAACAGACATACTAACAGACATACTATCAGACATACTGACAGACATACTAACACTGACTAACTGAAATTAACGTATCTTCAAATTACTTATCTGTAGTAACTGATGTTCATCTGTTACTGCGATACTGTTCATGACAATACTGAACAATTCCATAACATCGATCCAGAAGGGGTCTGGTTTAGTGATTAAAATGCCATATAACCTGCCCATCCTATTTGGACTAGGTTCTTGGGCGGTTGAAGCAGAGTGTCAAGTGCTATTCAGATCACGTGGGTGTGTTATGATGTATGGATAGGAAGGTGTTGCTGGAATATCACATCACTGGCTGCTTCACCTGTCTCAGCTGTAGAGAGTCTCCCAGTCAGCGATATTTCTGTTCACATTACGTCCCTGACATCATCTTTATATGACGAATCGGACGTTAAACCTTTATTATTATTATTATTATTATTATACAAAAAGTAAACTCGCATTATAGTGAATAATCAACTACGTTGATATCTATCACTTTTTAATACCACATGTTTAAACCGTTAGGCAATTTAAACCAATTTCCGTATAACCAGTCCAGTGAATGTCCGAAATTTTACTCTCAGATCAGTGCGGCCGGGATTCGAACCCACGAGGGTTCAATTCACCTCAACCCTCGTGGGTTTATCTTATATCGTGGGTATATCTTAGTAGTGCATGAAGAATACTATAGAGCCCTCAACCTAGCTACTTATTGGTTAGCTATTTATTGATTTAAAGTATTTCATTTCATATAGATCTATTTCTTAGTGCACTGCCTATTGGCAGGTCCACTGCAAATAACTCGTCCACATATTTCTATCCTCTGCTTTTCTCTTCATATTAACATTCAAGATAGTTAGCAAATCAACTAGCATCCCTTAACTTGGTTTTCTCTAATTTTTAAAATTCCATTCTTTTTCCAACTACCTCTTAGTAAACCGTTCTCTCTCAGTACAAGACCTATCCACTTCTTCTTTCTATTCCATATGCTATTCAATTCTTTATGCCAATTCTATTTATACTTCGTAATTTTGTCAGTCTATCTGATCTTCTCCATTCTCAAGAGCCACATTTCGAATGATTCCAGTTTCTTAATATCCTCCTTTCTTAAAGTCCATGTTTCACAGCCGTACAGGAGCGTGGTCCATACTAAAGTCCTAACAATCTTTATGTTCGCGGACTACTTCAAACATTTTGATAGTAGTTCTTTACTTTTGTGACGGCCTCTTTTGCTTAAGCAATTCTATATTTTATTTCTATTCCACATTTCCCATCTTTTGTTATACTGTTTTGCTAAATTCTGAAACTCTTTGTTCTAATCTCGACCCGTCCAAATATTTACTCCTCTTTGTTTCTAGACGCTATCATCACTTTGGTTTTCTTTATATTCATTTCCATTCCATAGTTTAATGTAGCAACGTTCAGGACATCCACAATTTTCTGTAAACTCTCTTTATACAAGAAATCATACCTTGATAATCGGCAATTCTTCCATCTTTCATTAGTTGACCTCGTACCATTAATTCATATAGAGTCTCTATAATAGTATAAATATAAGCCGTTGTATTGAAATCCTAAATCCTAATTAAAAACCCTATTGAAAAGGCTTAAACCTAGTTTGAAAAGTTTATAGAAATTGTTAAAATTTAAAAGGAGACATCTCATTGAATGCTTTATTCTTTTGAATTACTGTGGTTAATTATTTAAATGACATATTTCACGTAATGTTGCATAGTAGCCTACATGTAGTACCCTACAATACAATTCTCTCGGTCTGGTCCGCACGTAGGATGGACACTTTAAAAAGTGTTATTAATTGTTTGTGCAATAGTATTAATTTATTACTACTACTACTACTACTACTACTACTACTACTACTACTACTACTACAAATAATAATAATAATAATAATAATAATAATAATATTTAATTAATAGTAATTAAAGTACAGTTCGGCTTTAATAGATTGTGACAATGGCCTACTGGCGACTAGCGATCGAAAACTTAATTAGTTGAGTGATTGATTGATGTTTTTTTAATTGATTGATTAGCCTACATGTACCAGCGCCTTCGTATTTAGTCCGAGGTTTTGAGTTCAAAGATCAATCTATTCAATTGCCCAAGTCCAATATGGTCGGAAATTTTCTATTTACTTATCTGTTATTCAATCGAGTCTTCGAATAATCCCCGCTCGTCTTTGGTTTCATCTCTGCAAGCTCGCAATCATTACCATACGATTGATCTGACTGATTGATTGATTGATTGATCTGACGCTTTCAAACGTCTAAAAGTATCTACAAGAAACTGTAGCGATATATGTACTCTGAATTTTCTAAGACTCGGATATTTGCCATCTATAAATCATTTAATTTCTTAATATAAATAAATCATTTAATTTCTTAATATAAATAAATCATTTAATTTCTTAATATAAATAAATCATTTAATTTCTTAATATAAATAAATCGTTTAATTTCTTAAAACGTATTTTAATTTGTTATCTGCCATTTCTGTAAAACTGTGTGGTTTATTTAAAAATATTGACTGCTTAGAACCTGAAAATCTAAATTTTGACATAAAAAGGCAAAACCGAGTTTATACTGAAAATAGTCAGCAATATACATGTATATTGATGAATAAGCATCATGTGGAAATGGTCTGTTTACATCATCTTGCATGCCTGCGTAGAATACACAGAACTACATGTATGACTATATTTGAGATACCTTATATGACCAGTGTCGGAGGAAATGAAATATCATACCGAAGCCAAATAAAGTTTTGCGGCAAATCTAACAAATAAATGCACTTATATGGCATCTAGAAGAGTCACGTGATGTTGGATTGCAATTTCTCTATAGTCAGCTTTCTATTTTAAGGAGAAACTTCACGGGCGAGATTAGTTATGTGGCTTTCATGTTGAAGAAACCTCTCGTATTCGTAGTGGTATCGAATGCGTTTATTCTCTCATCACTCGCGTCTTACTCCAGTGCTCTAAACGTCAGCAGATGACATCCGTTGTGACAGGCTGGGATACTTCGTTGTGCAATGTACCCCGTACTAAAATATTTCGATAAAAAATATATATTTTTGCTATGGTTTGTTTTGCCACTACTACATCTTGATCACCGGACCGGCACCGTTTAGGATCTTTTTCTTTCTCTTCAACACATGTTTTTTCAGATCGTTTGGAGTGAATCGATTTGTAGTGACATATGATGGGGGGACGTCCCTGACATCATCCTTGTATGAGGAAACGGACGTATAACTTTTATTTTTATTATTGTTATTATTATTATTATGCTGGGATATTTCGGTGTGCAATGTTTAATGAACTTCGTACTAAAATGCTTCGATTAAAAATATGGATTTTAGCTATGTCAACGGGACAATAGCGACAATTGGGTGACCGAATATACGCAATGTATTTATCAAAATTTAATATACGTTAAGGTATGCCCTTTGTGCAGTGATTAACTCGTTGTTAGCTGGAATGCTCTTTATGAAACATGAAAACATATTGGATTTGGAATATGCACCTTGACTCTGCTACTTGGCAGAACTCTGGTGAGAGAAAGAGAGTATTAGAATTAAGTGAACAAAGTTTAAATGGAAATAGGTTTCAAAATCTGTGCGGAGACTCTCGTAGTGAGCTTAAAAGCGCATTGCTGGTTGAAATTTAGATACCTTGGATTTACGATTTGATCAATCATACTATTATTTTTTTATTTATTCCGTATAGTTACACAGATGACATACCGCATGTGTTTACAATGTTTCCTTTCTTAAGTTTCTGTTTTTGTAGTTTTCGTAATTTTTTCCATTCCTTTCCATGGTTATTAGTAATCGTTACCTTTTGTTGGCGCTCCAATAGCAGCCGGCGCGGGTTTAAGAATAACCTCCACCACCCTGGGGATTGTTTACTTTCAAAACTGTCTACACGCGGTCTCCCAAAGTGGTCGCCCACAATTTACTAACCGCGTGCAGCGTGGCTTTACTTCGTTCAATTGACGCGCAGCTTAACTGAATGCGCTAAATCCCCCCCTAATCTCCCTAATATTAAACGGAGAGATTGATGAGAGAAAATAATAAAATAAGAATTAAATCTGAAATAGTTACCTTGGATTTACCATTTGACTAATCATATTAAACGGAGAGATTGACGAGAGAAAATAATAAAATAAGAATTAAATCTGAAATAGGTACCTTGGATATACCATTTGATCTACCGTATTAATCGGAAAGATTGATGAGGTAAAATAATAAAATAAGAATTAAAACTACTGCCCCTTCTTATGACCCATTCAGATCATGCGCCACATTGACGACACTTGTGGCCCAGCGGACCGGAAGTCAAGCAGTCTCCAGTACTTTCGGTGGTCGCCGAGTCTAATGAAAGTGACTAAGCCGATAGTATTAATTGTAATGCTACGTTCCAGTGTTCTTTATATATCTATGCTCTTAGTTGTTTGCGTATGACATGTTGAATTTGATCACAAATACTAATTGTAACTTTCTCATTTGTACAGTTGTTAAAATATGACCTTCCAAGGCCACTTATGAGCAATGCATTTAAATCTGTCAAGATTTAAACATAATATCCTTGGTAACTTTTATTTTAAATATAATAACTATGCTGACTGTTACCATAAACATGGCCGTGTTAGCGGTTATTTTAAGCATAATAACTATGTTAACTGTTATTTGAAATTAAATAGCTTTTAACTGTTGTTTGAAACATAATAAATATGTTAGCTGTTATTTTATACATGCTAGCTATATTAATCGTTATTTTAAGCAAAATAATGTTACTAATTGTTATTTTGAACTAATAACAATGTTAGCTGTTATTACATGTATAACTATGCCATCTCTTAATTGTAGTATTTGTAGTATTTAACAATCACAAACATTAAATGGTTCGTGATTTTTCTCATTCAATCGTTCAGCATAGGTTCTTTCTCATCGCTATTGATGCAAGCTAATTATAGGAGTATCATCTCTTTATTAGGGTTCGTCTTCATCATTTTCATCATTATCATCATCACCATCATTATCATTATCATCATAATCATCATCATCATCATCTTATTACTCTTCTTCTCTCTCTCTCTCTCTCTTCTTCGATCTCCTAGGCATTCCCTATACAGGGTGAGTAAACAAAATGATTACACCTGCAAAATCTTTGAATATCTCAGGGTATTGTTAATATTTTCCAATAAAGCTTTTACCAATTACTAAAGGACTAATTTCTGATGGGGCGGCCAATTTTCATCTATTTTGGTGAATAAATTGGCCAGTTATGCAAGTTTTAGCAGAGCAACCCCCCATTTGTTTAATGTACTGTAAATATAAATTTTATTTTATTTTGACCCTGAAATGGGCCGTTGTAGTGGTTTAGAATCAGAAAGAACCAGTTGTATCTGCTAGCATTGCTGACTATTCGATATGCTTTCCTCCCGCTGCTACTGCAGTCGCTTTTGGAACGCTAGGATCGCCTTGTTGATTCCAGCATGGGGCACTCTCTCCCAAATCGATTGTAGCACTTCCTGCAGTTCTGTCTTGTTTTTAGGCGTCGACTCGTGTTTCTGATAGAGATGCAGCATGGTTCCCCAGACATGTTAATCCAGAGGACTTAGATCGGGAGAGTTTGGAGGCCATTCACTCTTCTTAATGAAATCCGAGTTTCTCTCGCTGATCCATTCCTGTGCATGACGAGATGCATGAGCCGGAGCACCATTCTGCTGAATGATGAAACCATTTGGTAGAAGAGAATAGCAATCATCAAACAGCTTCGGAAGCAAAGTGTTGACGAAATACTAAGTGTTCACCTTTACCTTCTGGTCACTGAAGTACAATCTGCCCTTACCGTTGTAGCAAACGCCATTTTTAGGTAATAATGGGGGGTTGCTCTGCTGAAACTTGCATAACTGGCCAATTTATGTACCAAAATGGATGAAAATTGGCCACCCCATCAGAAATTTGTCCTTTAGTAATTAGTAAAATTTTGATTTGAAAATATTAACAATGGCCTGAGATATTCGAACTTTTTGCAGGTGTAATCTTTTGATCCTTTTGAAGGCTATACATGTATACTCACCCTGTATATATGTATAGCCTTCATCGACTAGTGACGTCTATATATAATAATGCGATTCTGTTTATTTACCGAACTGTATCTATATTTCAGGTAGTTATTTATATGCACTTAGGTCTGTTTACTCTAATAGCTGTATCTACATGTATATCAACTGGGCTTATAGATTCCTATTTACTCAGTTTATCGCTCACTCGTGTAAACACGTGACTGCACTTAACATATTCACTTGTGTCGTTTGTTTATAGAACTTTCTCGTTGTTGCTTAGTGGGCCTGAAATAGACCTCGTATATTTGTGGAATATTCTATTGATATTTGGAGTAAACTGGGTATTTTTGGAACATTCTCATCGGCTGGAGGTCCTGCTATGAGCCTGGTATTGTGAAACATCCTCACCCTTGAAGTGTTTGATAGGGGAACAGTCGTATTCATTGGTTTGGTTGAGATTGGAATGTGTTTCCGAAGTAGTGAGTGGTTGAGATTGGAAGGTTGAGATTGGAATATGTTATCCGAAGTTGAGATTGGAAATGTTATACTAAGTAGCGAAAGGTTGAAATTGTAATAGGTTATCAAAAGTAGTTTTCTAGAATGGAATAATATTAGATTGAATGGCATTCTTTGAATTCTTTCTCTGCAACGCTGCCTGTTGCTTGTCACCCACAGGTAGTAGTTAAAAGCTCGTAAAGCTAAGGTTAACGTCAGTTTCCTCACTCGAAAGCCATGTCAGTGACGGACGTGCCCTGGATTTGAACCCAGCACATACTGATCCGCAGTCGAGCATCTTACCGACTTCGCCACTGGCTACAGCCAGTGTACTGTAGTACTCTGGGACATAGGCCTAGATATATGTGGGATAATGTTCTAGATTTAACAGAGCCTTCCATTAATGCAGCGAGTTTAGTGATCTCTTTATTAGAGCACGTTGACCTAGATCAGAACAAAGCCTTTCCAGATAATATCTCTTTACAGCGAAGTTTATTGACCAGACAATGCCACGAGAATGTTCGAGAAATGAGCGCTTCTCGCTCTTCTTACGAGGGTTATGTGTTGCCGACAATGAACGAAATCAGCAGACTGCAGCTGCTGTAAAACTGTCGAATTCCTGATTGAAGAGAAATTATATAACCACCCATGATGTTTAGCATGGATATTATATAACCACCTACAATGCTTAGCATAGAAATTATATAACCACCTATTATGTTTAGTATGGAATTAATATAACCACCTATGATGCCTAGCATGGAAATCATATAACAACCTGTAATGATTGCTTATTTTCAAACTTTCTGTTCAGTTAAAGTTTGTTGAGCAGAGTGGCATGGAGAACTTGAATAGTTACTGTGCTATTGAACGTAGTGTGTCTATACGATCTAGTGTCAGTGGTCTATCGTTTTGACCTTGACTCTCGTAGATGGATTATTTACCATCGGTGTTTTCCGATGGTAAATTTCCAATTGCTATTTACGCAAGCGCTTCCGGGTATTGATCGTTCTAGGTAATGGTGACGGAGTGAAGTTTTTGTGATTAGGGGAAAATAACTGAAGAATTCCTGTGAAGTAGAAGTAGTTCTAGATGCTTAGAGGCTGACAGATCACTAGTTCTTGATGCTAGGGGACAGACTGTCCTGTACGAAATATAAAATGTATAATTTGTTACTATTAACTATAGATGTCGTAACAAAGTGTCATAGATTCATGATTATTAGATTTAGAGTTATGACTATTGTGATGTAGATGTAACCTGTCACCTATCAAAATCATTTCTCAGTCGATGTGTGCCTCTGCTGTGTTATGATGTTTATCTGTGTTGTGCTTGGGACTTTGAAAAATAGACCAACCATAAACTAAACGTGTCGTAAGAGACGACTGATCCAGAAATGAGGAATCAAAGAAGAACCTCAGAAACCTATTATCTCAATACTGTAGGCTACAATAAGATGTCACGAGGTAAAGCCTTTTCTGAAAACATGAAACGTTGCAGTGGTAATTGGATTTGCATGTAAAGGATATAAGATATTTCTCAGATCTTCCTGCTCTATTTTGTGACATTATCTTTTTTTCTATATACTTCTCTTCACCTGTCTCTGTATCCGCTAGAGTATGCTTGTCTCTTTATTGGGGCAGTTTGTTTGTCTAGCTGGCATGCATCGCTTGAGTTCCTGGCAATTAGGCTGATACGATGTGAGGACTGTGTTGTCAGTTGTACCTTTACTAAATCTAAGTTTACCATTAAGTACACATTTACCATAAAGTACTCGCTTACCATCAAGTACTCGTTTATCATCAAGTACAAACTTAGCATCAAGTATTCGCTTATCATATAGTACTCGCTTATCATGAATGTCTCAATAGCGCAATGGTTAGAGATGTAGATAACGTCATGACGTTATGAATGACAGATCCGAGGGTGAATTGAACCCTCGTGGGTTCGAATCCCAGTCGCGCTGATCTGAGGGTAGAATCTTGGACATTCATTGGACTGGTTAAACAGAAAATGGACAAAATTGCCTAACTATTTTAGTAGGTGTTATTAAAAGTGATTGATATCAACGTAGTTGATCGTTTCATTTAATGTGTGTTATTATTAACATCTTATCGTGAAGTATTCGCTTGTCATCAAGTATTCGCTGGTTTATAAGAATTCCTCCTTATAATTTATGGTCTTTTAAAAAGCAATTAAATTGATATTATGGTTTCACGTTTTCACATTTTGAAAAGCAACAAACTCGCTTAAATACATTTCTTTCAAGTTTCGGTAGCTGCATCAATTGTTTAATCTATTTCACTGTGTTGTAGATATGACAGAGGAGCCTCACTGTTTGCTCAACTCTATTTGTGGATGAAAACTTTCTGGAGAAATCTCTGTCAACAGAGCTACGTCATAGAATTGAAAGAACAATTCTTGGATAAATAAAATCTCTAGTCTCTGCTACTGAGAAATATCTGAAGATTGTACGACATGTATAGATTGTAGAATTGCTGCTGGATTATCTGATCATTATCTGCTGGGATATTCTTGAGATTTTTGAGTTAATTTTAGACTTGGTGAATCAGATTATTAAGGACTAGTCAACAATAATTCTGTCTCAATTGCTCAATAGACAATTCTGCTGTACACAGCACTGGCACAGCTTGAACGTTACGATTAGGTAATACATTGAGAGAAATGTGTAGAGAGTTGTCGGCGTTAAGTCAACCCTAAACTATCTGCAGTGGTTGTCTCTTAGTCTTCACATGCAGTCAATGTTTTAGTCATCGTCGTCGTCGTCCGGAGAGGTAGCCATCGTTATCATAGTCAATGCAACTATTGTGATAATAGTTTAAAATCTTGTGATATCTGTCAACATAGTCTATCAGTGGAGTGTGTTTATTGTCAAGCTCAGAGGCATATCTTGGAATTAGTTAAGCCAATTTTAACCTAGAGAAGCTAAGTTTGACCAGAAACTGCTTTGACAGTAATCTGCATTTAACGAAGTGGTAGATATTTATTATTCTTTAACATTGAATTGTTACAAGTAAATCATGTCTAAATTACCAGGGGCAGGGGTAGGCCAAGAACAGGAGGGACCTGTTAAGGATCATGGGTCATTCGGTCACGCCCAATGTAGCGAGGATGATATTGCCGGTTAGTCAATCGATCAATCAATCAATCGAATATTTTGTTAATTAATCATTCAAGCAATCTGTCAATCAATTAATCAATCAATCGGTAAATAAATCAATCAAACAATTAATAAATCAATCAATCAATCTATCTATCAATCTATCAGTCTCTCTGTCTGTCTGTCTGTATGTATGTCTATCTGTCTGTCTGTCTGTCTGTCAACCTGTCTACCTACTTACCTACCTACCTGCCTACGTAACTACCTACCAACCAATCAATCAATCAAGCAATATTATGAATTATTCGTATTAAAATATTTTACTATAAATACACTCTTGATCAGTTTTTAATTATTTGAATTAAATTATTTGTTATTTAACAATAGCTCTCTCATATCATATATTTCCCCATGCTGCTATGAAGCCATTATTAGTGTTAATGAGCTATTGATTGGAATGAGTCCTAACTACCTCGGCTCATCCATTTAGAGAATCGAGCTTTAACGACACCAATTTCTAATTATCCCTGTCAGATATTTTATGACCTAGCATATTGAGTGGTACTATTGATTAGCTTATTGATTAGTGCTATTGACTAGCTTATTGATTAGTGCTGTTGATTAGCTTATTGAGTAGTACTATCTATTGATTAGCAGATTGATTAGTGCTATTGATTAGCATATTGAGTAATACTAGTAGTACTATTGATTAGCTTATTGATTAGTGCTACTGATTAGCTTATTGATTAGTGCTATTGATTAGTTTATTTCTTAGTGCTGTTGATTAGCTTATTGAGTAATACTATTGATTAGCTTATTGATTAGTGCTATTGATTAGCTTATTGAGTTGTGCTATTGATTAGCTTACTGATAAGTGCTACTGATTAGCATATTGATTAATGCTCTTGATTAGCTTATGAGTAGCACTACTCAATAAGCTAATCAAGAGCATTAATCAATATGACAGAGCATAAAAAACTGATTAGTGCTATCGATTAACTTATTAAGTAGTGCTATAGATTAGCAAATTGATTTATGCTCTTGATTAGCAGATTGATTAGTGCTATTGATTAGCATATTGATTTGTACTACTGATTAGCTTATTGATTAGTGCTATTGGTTAGCTTATTGATTAGTGCTACTGATTAGCATATTGAGTAATGCTGTTGATTAGCATATTGATTGGGGCTATTGATTAGCATATTGATTAGGGCTATTGATTAGCTTATTGAGTAGTGCTATTGATTAGCTTATTGAGTAGTGATATTGTCAATCCTTCTAAACATTAATAAGAATAAATTGTTAGAAAATTCTTTAACTATCTGCTGAAGTATTTAATCAGTTAGCAAAGTTATTAGCTTTATGCTTAGTATTCTTAAGTTCATATATCTAAATTGCTGTTATTTCGTTAGTGATCCCCATACACTACTACTGTATAATTAATGAAAGAAATTAAATTCAGAGGAATATGATGCTGGAAACATGTTTATCATAGCATTAATATGGATAGTATAGCTAGAGATAGTTCCTCAAACAGGAGGTATATCCCTGTTTCCCCCTCCCCCTTAACTCAAATATCATTATGTACTGCTGGCTGGAGCCAGTGGCCAAGTCGGTAAGATACTCGACCGCGGATCAGTATGTGCGAGGTTCAAATCCTGGGCTCGCCCGTCACTGACATCGCTTTCGAGTGAGGAAACTGATTTTAACCTTAGCTTTAGCTTTACTGAATAGTGAATAGTACCCTTTTCTAGCGCTGCTGCACCAACTGTCACTAGGGCTGCAGCTTCTCTACAGCTGTCTCCTCTACAGCTGTCTACTCTACAGCTGTCTCTAATACAGCTGTCTCCTCTACAGCTGTCTTCTCTACAGCTGTCTCCTCTACAGCTGTCTCCTCTACAGCTGTCTTCTCTACAGCTGTCTCCTCTACAGCTGTCTTCTCTACAGCTGTCTCCTCTACAGCTGTCTTCTCTACAGCTGTCTGCACTACAGCTGTCTTCTCTACAGCTGTCTTCTCTACAGCTGTCTCCTCTACAGCTGTCTTCTCTACAGCTGTCTGCACTACAGCTGTCTTCTCTACAGCTGTCTTCTCTACAGCTGTCTCCTCTACAGCTGTCTACGCTACAGCTGTCTCCTCTACAGCTGTCTCCTCTACAGCTGTCTTCTCTACAGCTGTCTCCTCTACAGCTGTCTTCTCTACAGCTGTCTGCACTACAGCTGTCTTCTCTACAGCTGTCTTCTCTACAGCTGTCTCCTCTACAGCTGTCTACACTACAGCTGTCTCCTATTCGGCTGCTGTGTGAGTGAGTTGATGTAGAGCTGGTTAAGCGCTTGTCACCTGGTTTATACTCTAGCTCTTAGCTCTTGAGTTCTTCAGAATCAGTCGGTAATAAACAACCATACTGCAATTGTAGATTACTGTAATTACATGAATTAGTTTAGGTTTGGAATTTATGGCAGGATCATTCTGAATAAATGACTAATGATCAATTGTACCCATATATAGAGTATGGTGGCAGGGCCATTGTTGTTTTATATGTGTATATATATATATATATATATATATATATATATATATATATATATATATATATATATATATATGTATATATACACTATTATATATATATGTATATATACAATATTATATATATATATATATATATATATATATATATATATATTATTGATTAGTTGTGCATGTGTGTGTGGCACTTGTGTGACAGGACATCACCGCGAGAGATGGCAGGATCAGGCCATGTACATAGGACTGAGGTATCCGAAGGATCATCAGAAGAAGAGAAGACATCGAAAACATCCCAAGAGAGAGGACTCCCATCGCGATCCGGATGCTTCTCCCAGACCATGTATGCGTTATCAATCTATCAATCAATCAATCAAAATCAGTCAATCAATCAATCAGTCAGTCGTTCTTCTGTATTGTAGTAGTAACCTATTACTTATCTCTATGATTAGTTAATAATTTCTCTTTCTCTTTATTAGTCAGCAATGGTTCAGTCATCAATTAGTTGAGTCTTTAACGTGGATGTATGATTTATTAATCAGTCATGGACAACAGTTATTAATCAGTCATGGACAATCAGTTATTAATCAGTCATGGACAATCAGTTATTAATCAGTCATCAACAATCAGTTATTAATCAGTCAAGACAATCTGTTATTAATCAGTCATCAACAGTCAGTTATTAATCTGTCATCAACAACCAGCTATTAATCAGTCATCAACAATCAGTTATTAATCAGTCATCAACAATCAGTTATTAATCAGTCATCAACAATCAGTTATTAATCAGTCATCAACAATCAGTTATTAATCAGTCATCAACAATCAGTTATTAATCAGTCACCAACAATCAATAATAATCAGGTTAACGTATATTTCTTTGATCACGTTATTGTATAATAAAAAATCTTAAAAGTATAAATTGATGCATCCAACAGTGTGTTCTACAAAATTTTTTCAACATATTATTCTTATTGATATACCGTTATGCCATTAGTTGTAGATAAAAAAATTATGGTTTGCACTATTGTAGTGTATAAATTTAGAAGTGCTTCGAACGGTGGATACGGGGTAATGTAATGAATGGGTAATGATAATGGTAATGGTAATTTTGGGTACGGTGCTCAATTGTAGCATTTTTCAGGGGTCTACAATGTGTAACGTAATGCACAGCTAATCAGATGCCGAAGCTGTCTTCGGGAATCAATCTGTTCACTGAAATAATATTCCAACTAAGCTATAAATAGAATTAAGGTTTATGCGTCATATTTAGGCCTACTGAGCTAAGCCATTTTGTTAAACTAATTAATTAACGAAGGAGAAAATTGGGCATTTTGCGAATTGGGGAAAATGAAAAGTATATAGGGCATTTTTTCCAATTTTAATTAACAGTGAATATATTTTTAAAAAAGATTGTCATTTTAACAATTCGCTGAAATGGTCTCAGGCTATCTTACGTCGCTACAATTATTACTGTTTTCACATTGATAATTAACTTATCGCACTCTATTCCTAAGGGGCTGTAAGATAGTATGTCCTAAACTGAATAGGATTTTGTTATAAATTATAATAAAAATGTTATATTATGGTGTTATATTGAATGTGTTTTGTAAGAACTTGTAACCAATTGTCAAACCTTCTGTATGCAAAATGGATAGAAGTATCTGACAATTATTCCTAGAATCTACGTAATGTACCGGTGTACTGAACTAATCAGTCTTCTCAGAATCAATTATTTACTCAGGAATTATTTACTCACTGAACTTTAACCAAATTTCTGTAATTTACTGATAAAAATTTATTAATCACAATTGAAATAATTTACAAATATCCATTAGCTAATATTTAATATCTTGTTTAAATTGCTCTCTTTGCTTTGCCCGCTCATTCTTATAGTATTCAGGTATATCCAATTTAGCCGTGCAATTTACAATAATCTCTCGACCGACGTATTGGCCAACTTGCGTCACTATATAGTTATTGAGAACATTTGTGTTCTCGATTTTGAGTATCTGTTAGTTGAAAGTAATTAGATTTACTGATGAATTGCAAGATGTGCAGCATCGATGAAATCTATCGATTTATCTTCACCAGCAGCTTGCCATGGATTAGCAGATGTGATCCAATCAATATATCTCTCCAATCTTCACCTGAGTTGTACGTCGCCTCATCAGTTTCGCTGATTATTTGTAATTATATTCATTTAATTTCTTGTTCTATTTTCGTTACGGATGCCACAAGCTTCAATTATTGTCATGTATGACCTATTTTAATGACCCATTTTTAGTGACCTAACTCTATGAATAATTTCTTTCGTGACCTATTTCTTTAGTGACCCGTGTCTTTAAACGATGTTTTATACCATAAGAATTTAGTTTCATTGCTTAGTGACCATTCGTCTAGTAGGCTCCATTTAACTTAATTTTTGCGTTATCATCAATACAGCTGCTGAAAGAAACTGTTCTAAACGGATTTGCACTGATTTCTGCTATTTCGTCTGAGCAATACGCAGTTAAGATTGCCCTATTGATAGATTTTAATTGCTTGACGTTGCCTATAACGTCGCTAGATTTGCATATGCCTGTCTTTTGCATATTCCGGTGTATATTCCTGTGCATATATCGCCACATGCATATCGCAGCATATTTCGGTTACGCCATTCATTAAATGGATTTTATGAGAGGATCGATACACTAAATCATTATTGGCAATGATGATGGATTGATGGATTAAGCTGTTTGTATTTTATTAATTTCTCTCTAAGTGGCAACACTAATAGAGGCTGATAATGAATCGTCTAAAGGTATTTTATTATTTGTCAGTTAAATCGTATTATAGTATATCTATCGATGTTGTGATTGTAGACGTAATCTACTAGTACGCTGCTTATAGATTGTGATTGTGTTTAATTTTAGGTGTTTAAACTTGTATTAAACAAATGATCGCTCTCTGGTTGAATTAAATTATAGCGATATATTAATTAAATCTCTTGGAATCATCGACACTCTCGAGCTTAAAGGTTAAATTAACAGTGGGCCCAAATAAGTAAACTTTATTTTTATTTAGCGTATGCGTTAATCCAGATAGTTGCTTCACTTGTAAGGCAATTTAGCGTAGACAGTCAAACCCGAGAGGCAGGTTAGAGGGCACTCCTCGACGATATGTTTCATGATTTGAGATTGGCCCCAGTCACAAAGCGGCGAATCACAAATGCCACAGCGAAACTCAGTTTCTCTGCATCTACCATGACCCGTACGAAAACGATTCAGTTAACTTACCTATTTAGTAAATAAACTAAATAGGTAAGTTAACTGAGGTTTTCTTCAACATATGCAGTTAATATTTACATTAGTAGGTTGTAGTGTGTTTAACGTCAAGGTTCAGAAGCACATGACTTCTCTTCAAGACGACTCGACACACTCAAGCTACCGTCATAAAGATTAAAGTAACAGTAAAATTACTGTTTTGTGAAACTGGAGTATCAGAATTAAAATAATCAGTGAATCTGAAATATTAGAAATTCATATCAATATTACTGCTCAAGATATTTATTAGGAGATTGACCTTAAAATAAAGGGATGTGATGTCATATTTGTTTTATAAAATACCCTTATACATTTTATATTAAAATACCTTTTTTTCTAGTAGATTTCAGATTTCATCGTTTTAATAGCTTTCTTCGTTTTCTGGATTCTTTTCTCATCTCTTCCTTGTAGATTTATTTTGCTAGTGATGTTTAAAGTATCAGTTGATCTGAACTTATTTACAGTATTTAACATTTTCGTTTATTTTCTGCTAAATAATCGTAGCATTGTGTATTTCATATAAATTTAATTGTTTCCGTCATAATTTATATTCCAACTGTTCCAGAGTCAACGTAATACCTGTGGTTAAAATGGATAGGGGGGGGGGGGGCGGCGCATGGGAATTCAATCCGTCGAGTTAATTTTTATGAAAGGAGTTCCCTTGTCAGGTTTTGCTGCATTACAGATTTTAGGGACACTGTAAAATTGAGAGGGTTCGATAATTTTAACGGTTACACTAGCTCTGAATACCAAAGTTAATCTTTGTATAAAAACTTTCCAAATGTTTTTTAACTAATTTATTGGCGAAAGAAACAGAATGTTTTAAACAAGATGTATTCAAGAGTAGGATTGCTGATTATATCGGACGAATCAGATGTTAGAACTGATTTCAGTACCCAATAGTTATATTAAAGTGTTTTGTTGGCTGTGTAAAATTTATTCACGTACATGCGTATAAAATTATAGGCCTGCTTTATAGACGAGCTAATCTGACTATTCATCGTTACTACTTTACACTCTCCCGCGTATATATATATATATATATATATATATACGCGGGAGAGTGTATCTATCTATATATATATATATATATATATATATATATATATATATATATATACGCGGGAGAGTGTATCTATATATATATATATATATATATATATATATATATATATATATATATATATATATATATATAGCCCTCTGTTACAGCTACACCAAGCACGCATAATTTTACTAGACATTGTTGAGACATTGTTCATTTTACTAGACATTCTTAATTATTTTGACCAGCGATAATATGTGATAATAAATATAGAAAAAATAGACTCTCTCTTAGTGCACTGCCTACTGGCAGGTTCATGGTATATAACGCCTCCACTCTTCTCTGTGTCCCGGTTTCTTTTTCATGTCCACATATGAGTGGGTCTTTAAATCATCTAACATATCTGATCTCTGTCTACCTCTGCCGAGATTAGGTATGTTTGATGATTTAGAGGAAATATAGTATGCCCTACTAAAGATTTAACTCCCATATTTTCAAACATCGAGCATTCCCGCGTCTTCCTGCAGCCATTATCATTATAAATTTACGACTATATTATATCATTATTGTTATCATTATCGTCTTGCAGCAACGCAGTCATTAGCATTTTATGAAAATTCTCTCAAAATTATTTGCAAAAATTCGTTAACTTTAAATTCACTAAAATACAAAATCTATACAATGCATATTTACTGGCTCAATCTAAATATATCTGTTTTAACTAGTATTTTATGAGGCCTACTTTATAAATAGGGTATAACAAGGGGCATGTTTTTCAACAACGATTATGTAGCATTCATTTAATTAAGTTTACGCCTTAATTGCTTTATCTCTGCTCTTTACTGTTCAGTTTTGTAGGTAAACATGCGCATAATTTTACAAGCCACTAGGGTACTGGTTTAAAGCAGTTTTCTTTTGTATAAATGTATTATAAATTGCATTGTATCAGGTCACATTCGTCGGTATTATTTGAAACTGTTTTCATTGCATGTATTAGCAGATTATATTGCGATTGTTATTATAGATTTATTATACGTGTGTGGATGCTACCTGTTAGCTACTAGTAGGCTCTTGTTTTTCTCTTAGTTTCTCTCTTGCATTGAGCGCATCTTGTGTCATTGTTATTCGCACACTTTACCCCTGGGCGTCTTAATCTTTTGTCGCAAAGACGTCATCGCTCTGAATTCATTTCCGTGTCACCAATGAGCGTCGTGATGTTAGATTTCTAGTAGAAGACTTCTCTAGGGTCGTAGAAGACTCCTCTAGGGTCGTGATGTTAGAGCTCTAGTAGAAGACTCCTCTAGGGTTGTGATGTTAGAGCTCTAGTAGACGACACCTCTAGGGTCGTGATGTTAGATCTTTAGTAGAAGACACCTCTAGGGTCGTAGAAGACTCCTCTATGGTCGTAGAAGACTCCTCTAGGGTCGTGATGTTAGAGCTTCTGTAGAAGACTCCTCTAGGGTCGTAGAAGACTCTCTAGGGTCGTGATGTTTGAGCTCTAGTAGAAGACACATCTAGGGTCGTAGAAGACTCCTCTAGGGTCGTAGAAGACTCCTCTAGGGTCGTGATGTTAGAGCTCTAGTAGAAGACACCTCTAGGTTCGTGATGTACATTGCTTTCGAGTGAGGATACTGACGTTAACAGTATCTTTTTATATTTTACACATATTATGAGTTAGTAACTGATGATATGATTTACTGATATATTGACTGAGTGATGAGCAATTTCTTTATAATATTTCGTATAAAGTTTTATTTATTAGTTCACTATTATAATTGATTAGTTGATTGATTAATTAATTGCTTTAGTGACTGTTTGCTTGACTGACGATTGATTGATTGACTTTGCAGCCACCCAACCGTCACAGCGGGTACAGACTCAATAATAATTGATTAGTTGATTGATTGAGTAATTGTTTCATTGATTGTTTGCTTGACTGGTTGACGATTGATTGATTGATCTGTCACAACGGGTGCAGACACTATAATAGTTGATTAGTTGATTGATTGATTATTTGTTTGATTGACTGACGATTGATTGATTGATTTTGCAGCCACCCCACCGTTACAACAAGCACAGCCACTTCAATTGTTGCTTAGTTCATTGTTTGATTGATTGCTTTACTGATTGACGATTGATTGATTGATTTTGCAGCCACCCCACCGTCACAGCGGGTGCAGACCCTGCTGACGATGGAGGGGGAGGGGGAGGGAGGGGAGGGGTGGATACTGGACCATAAGGCTCATGAGATGTTCTGCGAACTGGAGGAACTGAGAGAAGTGGGAGAGAACGGCGAGAAAGAGTGGAAAGAAACTGCTAGGTACTATGTGTGTGTGTGTATATATATATATATATATATATATATATATATATATATATATATATATATATAGCGCATTCTTTAGCGATCGACTAGCCGTCTACCATTCAGTAGTAGGTAATGGGTAGCTTCTCAGGAAGTCTAGATTGTTCTCAACAAAATATTTCTGTTATGACTCTTTTCAGAAAGTTTTCTCGATACGCGTTCAAAGAGCTTAAGTCATACCGTTAAACTACTGTTTTAACACATTAAGTTTTGCACTAATTGGACTCCCACTCTATGATTAATTCGTTGATTGACTGATTGATTGATTGACTGATTGATTGATTAATTGATTGATTGATGGATTGATTGATTGATCGATTGATTGATCGATTAATTCGTTGATTGACTGATTTATTGACTGATTGATTGATTGATTGATTAATTCGTTGATTGACTGATTTGTTGATTGATTGATTGACTGATTTATTGACTGATTGATTGATTGATTGATGCAGATGGATAAAGTTTGAGGAGGATGTAGAGTATAGTGAGAGGTGGTCCAAGCCTCACGTGGTTTGATTGCTTGATTGATTGATTGACTGATTGATTGATTGACTGATTGATGCAGATGGATAAAGTTTGAGGAGGATGTGGAGGAGGGAGGTGAGAGGTGGTCCAAGCCTCACGTGGCCACTCTCTCGCTCCACTCTCTGTTTGAGCTGAGGAAGGGAATTCTCTCCGGTACCGTCATGTTAGACATGGACGCTACCAGTCTGGAGCAGATCACTAGTAAGTGTCGCTCAATCAATCAATCTAGTAATCAGGCAGAAACTTAATCTGTAAGTGTCGGTCAATCAATTAATCAATCAATCAGGCAGACAATCCATCAATCTGTGAATGTCGGTCAATTAATTAATCAATTAGGCAAACAATCAATCAATGAATCAATCAATCAAAATAAGTCCGTCATATAATTAATAATTTAATTTATAAATAAATTAAGAAATCCGTCTGTCGAGCAAACAATCGTTCAAATAATTAATCTGTGCAATATATCACTATTCAATACCTTGATTTGTATATATGTGTCTGTATGTGTGTACTGAGGTGTATCAATGTGTATCTATGTGTGCACTGATGTGTATCTATGTGTCTGTATGTGAGAATTTATGTGTATCTATGTGTCTATATGTGTGCACTGATGTGTGTCTATGTGTGCACTGATGTGTATCTATCTATGTGCACATTTATGTGTATCTATGTGTATCTATGTGTATCTATGTGTACACTAATGTGTGTCTATGTGTACTCTTAGACCTAGTCATGGATCACATGGTGGCAGGGGATCAGCTTGACTTCAACCTCAGATCTCTGGTGCAGGACATTCTGCTCACTCGCCACAGACATCAGTACCAGCACAAGAGCAAGGAGGGTAGACATTTGCCAGGCATCAGATCCATGGCTGACATAGGCCGCAAAACTTCTGAGAAAAAAATGGAGAACAATAGAGGTAAGGGGGTTTATTCTCTCAAACTGTGAACTGTTGCTAGCCAGGTTGGAGCCAGTGGCGATGTCGGTAAGATTTTCGATCACGGATCAGTATGTGCGGAGTTCAGATCCTGGGCTCGCCCGCTACTGACATCGCTTTCGAGTGAGGAAACTGACATTAACATTGGCTTTGCCAACTTTTAGAATCTGCTTCTATGTCATTGTTTTCTTTTAGAAATATCATAACAGTGTTAAAAAATGCGATTCTTTCTTTTAAAAGTATTTTGTTATTTCTATACTTTTAAATCTCTCTTCTGTAGCTAGTCTTTCCAGTGTGTAGTTGCTAATTTTACGTGAAATTTAATCGTTTTTATTTTCGATTAAGTCGTTCACGAGATTTAGTTTCAACAACTTTCATCTCTGACGTGTATTCTGTAGGAAACACACGGGAAACGTATATTTTGAACTTTCATGTATTCGCTGTTTTAGTTTATTTTTTTTACATTTTCTTGTAGTCTTGTTTATTTATTTGTTTTTATACCTTGGAATTTTCTATATTAAGTGTGTAGCGTAGATTGGGATTGCTGTTATTAGGTAATATTGTTCAGTTTAATTATTTTGTTTTGTTTTGAACTGTCTTTTAGCGCGCCTGCTTGGATTTGTCTCAGGGGTGCAGGATGTTGTCATGATCGATAGTAGTGCTCTACTTGTTGTTATGTTATGATAAATATTATGTATGTACTACAATATTTGTCAAAACGACTCAATAGTAGCAGAAACATAACTGACACTTTGTGTAGAGATACGTGTAATATTTTTGTAGAGATATAAATGGTGTTTTTGCAGAGATATAAACGCTATCTTGTGTAGTGATATAAATGGTATTTTTGTGTATTGATGATATAAATAGTATTTTGTTTAGCAATACAAATGACAATTTTTGTAGAAATGTAAATGGTATTTTGTGATAAATTTTGCATTTTTGTGTAGTGATATAAAATTATAAATGGTATTTTTGTGTAGCGGGCTCGTCACATTTAAGTACTGGAGAGAAAATGTTAGGTGACAGTCTAGCAGGTCTGAAAACTAGGGCATGAGCTAAACGTTAAGCACGTATTCAAAGTATAACACTGGGGCTTTAGTCTGATGATTTAAGATCTGATAACAATTCTGATGATTAATTCTTGCTGAGGGCGCGTTCTTAAATTGTTTTGATAGTTAAAATGCTTCCTAACTGGGTTGCTAGGTCAAAACTGATGTTACAATTATTTGATTGTACTAAAATAATCTCAGCTTCGCATGTCTGAAGTTTTCAAAGTTATAAATTATTCAGCAGTGATAAAAGCATGCGTGAGTTTAGAACACTCGTAATCTCCATTTGATGTTAAATGGACCATTGACATATCGTTAGAGGTAGGTTGTGGAGTGTTTAACGTCATGGTCTGAGGCACACCGCTTTCCCTGACGATAATTCGACAATCAGTCTATTGTCTAAGCACTTTCTGGAACAGGCACTGTCAATGGGATGGTAGAGAATTTAACTGAACATTAGTGAGCGAAATGACGGTGTCTTAACCTCGGCCTATTCTGATCATAATCAGAATAGGCCGAGGTTAAGACAGCATGATTTAAGACAGAACATGCAACAGGTTCAATTTTTTAAACTAATATTTAATAATTGTTAATAACTAATAATTGTTTTCCTTCCGGGTCTTTTCTTGCACTAGATTTAAATTTGTTGAGAAATAAAACATAATTCTCATATGTATGAGTCATAATTCAAAGGCTCATTTTTCTTTTGTAGTGGACAAGCATCTCGGTTTAAGACCAATGCGCTGAATGACTTTGTTAGCTATATTGTCAGCTAACTTAGTACTCTGTTAGCTACATTATATTAAATGTTAATATAATACTTTGTTTGTTATATTATCAGTTAACATAACGCTTTGTTAGTTATATTAACAGTTAACATTATAACGTCTGACACGCTAACATCCAATGTATTGACACCGGTTTCACGAAATTTGTTAGCACTTGCTTTGCTTGGGGTCTTAAAAGATTCATGATCGATTTGTACATGTAGCTATTGATTTGTACATATAGCTATTGATTTGTACATGTAGCTATT